>CM060063.1:8782500-9187500 GCA_030533445.1 Cyprinodon diabolis | reverse complement strand
CCAGCCTTTATAAATTGTTGGGGTTTTTTTGTTTTTGAATTTTCCGCTTCTTTTTTAATGTTCTTTTACAATAGAAAGTACTCTTGGTTCAAACTGAGCTTTTTCAATGCTTTACAATGAAGAAATTACCCAAAAAGAACAACAGTCACTGAAGCAAAAGATTTTTTTTTTAATTCAAAGTGAATCTCAACATATTATACAATAAATTCATAATTTGACACTCACCAATAAGAGTCACCAAGAAGGAACCCGCTTTTTGTGACAAAGTATATAAGGCTTGGTCACATTGAAACTCACTGAGAACTAGAGAGGGAGGGAGGGGGGGTGACCGCAAACTGTTAAGACACACATCAATACATCCAAACAATTATTTTCCCAGTCCTCATATATGGTTGTATATTGCACAGTGCAGTGGCTACAAGTCACACTAGAGTAGCATTTAGGATTAACAAACAAAAATCAAGGAATAAAAATCATAAAGCCACAAAATTTTACACACATTTCCAACAGGAACAGCTTCAATTTTGCAATTGTGTCGACATGTTTGTGCCTAAACATGATCAATCAAGTTTAATTTCATATGGATTCAAATTAAGCAGAAGTTCATCTACATATTCTGCAGCATGAACATGTTGATTGATATGAGGTTTTTTATTTTATGTTGGTTCCCAGTGATCAGGATGCTGTGGATTACATCACCTGATGTAAAAAAAAAGCTCACCACAAGCTTTTATAAGCATTAACTTTAGTTTTAAACGTTTTTAGGCCTGTTGTGATGCTAAAGGCTACAGGGCTCCATGTGTTGGGGATTTACCCACCCAAAGCAATCAGTCCAAAGTGGTGGCGGCTGGGATTACAGCATGGGGCGCCACCAGTCCCCAGGGGGTGGTAGGGATGCACACCACAAAATAATAAACCAGAAACCATTGGGTGAGCACAAACACTAAACCTTAAACATGAGCAAACAGTAGAATAGCAAACAAAATACACCCAAATACCTAAAAACATAAAACCATTCCACTGTTCTGTAATAATGAGATCAGGGAGGGAAACCTTTGGACCTAAACTTTGATTATGAGAGATGGATAAAGCATTAAAAAAAAGGAAAAAAAAAACAGAGACCCCTTACAAAACAATGTCTACCAATGGTAATAGCTGCATACAAGTACTATCAACACCCAAAACTCTTTTGCATTTGTGAACGTCACTCAGGCCCCATGGATTTTAGTGCTGCACGGTGTTGTTGGTGAGTAAAACATTCCCTGATTTAGGATTTTCTTAGGATTCTGTAAAAATGTTAAATAAAATCAAACGCAAGATTGTTTTCACCTTCGTCTTGTGAACAAAACTTTGGGGGGTTTCATCACGCGAATACAGGATCCGACCCCAGAAAGGAGCTCAGCCTACATCTGACCGACCGCTTTGATATCGCACACATCGTCCATCGGCCGCCGGCGGAGGAAAAGGCACTACGTTATACAGTACGGAGAGTTGCAAAATACAGTCCTATAACGGAAATAAAAAGCAGCGCGTTGAAAGGAAAGACGGTAATACATCACAACGGTTAGAGAATCGAAGAGCGAACCCAGCCTACGTTTGAAATACTGACGCTAAATACAAACACACACCCAAAAGAAACAGAATAAAAAAAAAGGAAACTGAACTTCCAATACAGCAGTTTACAAACACTTCAAAAACAACAAAGTCAATATACAGAGGCACTAGCATAAATGAGTAGCATTCAATACACTATGATCAGAAAAAGATCCATGGATGCTTCATCTAGCTGTCCAAACTACAACACTAAAGCAGAGACTGCAGGCCAGAAAGAGATTAATCCTCTAAATTCACAGCTACCAAGTGGCGGATAATCAGTACATAGCAGCTTATTATCTATACATTCCAAATACAATTAGCAAACAGCTCAGAAAAATAAAACCTCAACCTCTAATCCTCTTTAAAATAGAGATTTTACAATATATTCCAGAAAATATTAAATCCACGACTGCAACGATATACGCCGGAGGTGACAGAAATATGATCGACCGTGCTTCCGAAATGATTAACGAGAAAAGTCTTTGGTGTTGGAGTGAAACGCCGGCTAAAGATAACGACACACCAGAAAAAAAACACACACACACAAAACAAAAATAATAATCACGGCTTTGCTTCCACCCTGAAGGAATGTATGAAAACCGACGACAGGTTTCGACACTCGCGGAGGGAAAAGGGGGATAAAAGCTCCGTCGACAATAATTACTGATATGACTAATACTCCAAAGCCCAGCAGTGATACTGTTAAATCGATAGGTTACTTCCAACACTGAGAAAAATGGTAGAAGCTAAAAACATTTAAAGTTCACGCCACTCCCAAAAACTAAAACGCATGGATGCAAATCAAGCCTAAATGCAAGATAATAAAAACACAGCAACCCAGAGGATCTAGATTGTATTGCAGTTACAGTAAACAGTGACAATACTGTTATGAATTAAGTACTATAGTGAATAGAAATCGATTATCAAAATATCAAATCACTCTTTATGTACATTAAAAGCTAATTCAGTCAGAGCCCTGTATGTGCAGCCTCTAGTCCGATTAAACCCACGGCGAGTTAAAAAGCGGAAAGTAAAACAAGTCCAACCTCTGATCCTCATCCGCTGTTCAAAGCCCGTCGCTCACAGAGCCTGGAGGTTAAGTGCTGCAAGCCCATTTCAATTCAAACCTACAATCTAAACCGTCCTGAAGTGACAAAGACAGGAGAAGAAGGTTAAGGCACTAGTAGGAACTGGTCACACTAACAGGAGACTTGGATCCGGGTTTGCACTGCCGAACCAGCAGATCCGAGCTGCAAGGCAACACAGATAAAGGGAACGGAGGCTGAACGACCCCAACCAACAAACAAGGGGAAAAAAATCATTTCCAGCCTTTATTAAGATCGGATCGTTGACAGGAGGTAACGAACAGACGCGTTTAGAGGAAAGTCTCTGAACTGTCCCAACAGGAAGTCTCTGCTTGAACAGACAAACCCGTCAATTACAGAAAACGTTCTTTAAATCAGTTCTTTAATTCATCCAGGTATTAAAAACACTCCTCTTCCTCAACAGAAGTGTTCGTGTTGTGCTCTGCTGGGGGGGGGTCTCCCTGCCCAGGTTGCAGCCCCGCCCCATTTCTCCTTCAGCCTCCTGGTCAGCAGGAGGCGCCGCTCCTCCGTGCCGCTCCTCAGATGTAGGAGAACTGGGGGTGGTGGCTGAGCTTGGTGGGGCTCAGGTGGAAGCCTGTGAAGGCGGCGGGGGAGGCCAAGTATGGGTGAGGTGGGGGCGGGGGAGGAAAGGGCGGCTTGAACTGGTGGGGGTGGTGGGTGTAGCTGGGTTGATGGTGGGGGTTTACAGTCGGGGAGGGAAGGAGCCGGTGCGTGGCGGCGGGGTGGTGGGGGTGTGCGCTGATGCCCAGGGTGACCTGGTGGAGCAGCGCTCCACCTTGGGGGTGAGAGAGCCCAAAGCCATGCTGGAGGAGAGGGGGAGGGCGAGAGGGCAGGATGGGGTGATGGGCGGCGGCGAGGGGCCCGCTGGAGGGGTAGGAGAGCAGGGTGTGGGGGGCGGTGGAGGTGTGCGTGGGGCTGCTGTGGTGCAGGTGTGTGAAGGTGTGTGTGTGGACAGTGGGGGGGATGTAGGCGTGCGGCCGCAGCGGCGCGTAGTTTCCGTTCCACTCTTTGCTGCTGAGGTTGGAGGCGAATGGCTGCAAAAGAAACACGAAGCAGGTGAGAAACTTTCAGGTGAAAAACAAGACGGGATCAAAAAAAGTTTCAGAAAAGTTAAAAAACAAACAACCGGACTTTGTTTTCTCAAGTTTGAATACGCTTCGCTTCCATTTCAGGAAGCTTTTTCAATTCAAAAAGGCTGAATTAGCGTTGAGTTCCAAGCATTATAGAGTACCCCAACAATCAAAGTTCACCGAGAATAAAAATCCTTATGTTAAGTGTATTAACTTGACCCTTAATTTGAGTAGGTAAATGAGATAATAGGCCAATGGAATGACTATTTCTACTCTTAAAATAAGATAATTCGATAATATGCACTTGAAATAAGACAATGCAATTGTGTTTTTTTATTTTAAATGTAAATTTCTTGTTCCATTGGCAAAATGTCTGTTACCTCCTCAATTCAAGAACAAATGCACTTATTTTAAGAAAAAAATGACTTATCTAGATTTCAATTTTTCCTGTGTTGTATGCTTCTTAACAAATGTTCAAAACATTATTTTCCTATCTTCTTTGTTGTTGGACTTTGGTAGCAATCCAAACTTCAGGACCAAAAGTCAATTTAGATTCGTTTCTTGGATTTTAGATTGTACAAAATGTGAGACGTAGCTCTTAGTAACTTCTAGTTCAACTTTATCCCTACTGACCAATGGCGTAATGACACAACAACAGGCAACATTATCTGGGTGGGTCCCATATGAAGTACAATACCTGAAAAAGGTTCAGGATACGGTGCCAGTTTAATGAATCAGCCAAGATACACCCCCCTCCACCAAGAGCTCCAGCAGCTCTTCTTTCCTTATTCTCTTCTGGAGTACCTCTTTTCGGTATCCATCGTCGCTAACACATTGTACGTAACAGCAATCTCAAGTTATTAGGATTCTATTATTGACCGTCCGGTGGGGACCATAGTCTGGTCTCTCTTGCTACGCAGTGCTTGTAGGTTGTGCCTGCTGCTCGCTCCTCGAGTGCCTGATTGGGATCTTCTTTTGATCAAAGCTTTGTGCTGTTCCCCTTTAGAGCCCCTGAGTGGGTTTCATAAGGCTGCCTTTTTGTTAGCCATTGTTTCAGGTAAGAGGGTTGGTGAGCTGCATGCCCTTTCTATCGATTTCTCATGTCTCTGATGGGATCCAAATGGATCTGTTGTTAGCTTGTGGCTAAACACTGCATTTGTCCCCAATGTGTTGCCCCATTCGCATTGCAGCCCGCTTGTCAGGTCCGATTTCAGTCTGGTTCCACTGAGAAGGGGCCTTAGTGGTTGTGCCCTGTAGACGCTCAGACCAGCTTTTGGTGTGTGGTAAGTAGGCTCCAAGCCCTCTAGTGGTCAGTAGGAACAAAATAGAAAGTTCCTTTGACTGTAACTACAGTTCCATGAATCCCCAATAACCGCCTGAGATTCTCTGTCAGTCTGAATACTTGCTTCCGCAAGAAGATTCTGTAGGAACAGAGGCCAGGATGATGGCAGCATATATAGCCTCAGAGTGGTCATCCAGGGTGTCACAAGTGGGACTCTGTTGGTATAATTACTTGAACTGTGCATGTGCGAAGGCAACATTCAGTGGTTTCAGCAAAAACGTTTTTGTCACTTAAGAATTCTCCTGCCTTTCCTAATTTTACCATTCCCACCTTTAAACAGCAATTATTCCACAGCAGGTAAACTCTGAAAGGGTCAGTAATCACTGAACTAACCTGACCAAAGACCAGGTGGTTCTGCTGCCGCGTCAGGATGGGGGCGGATGGCAGGAGGGGGACGGAGGAGGCAGTACTCTGCTGTCCTAGGAGGCTGCAGCGCCCTTTGGATCGGGACCAGGATTCTGAGACTGAAGAAAGAAGAGCAGGAGGAAGTTAATCAATTAAAATCTAAATTGGAAAAAAAAAAAAAAAAAAGCAAGCAAAAAAAGGTAAGGAAAAGAGACACAATCAATCAATCAATCAACCAACCAGATATTGGAATCTGAAAATCTTTCTTGATTAATTTTCCCAATGTTGACATTTTTAAAAAATCACGCAAGAATTTGTATTTTGATAAACCAATAAAGTTACGAAAACCAAATCAGTATGGGGTAGATGCACTTGATAAATAATTTAGGAAAACTTCATAATTATTCCAGTTTCAGTTGTTTCTCTCATAAATTATACATTTTAAATTTTTATGCTTAAACTCCAAAAAAAATGGATGACTTAAAAATTGTATCTAATTGTAAATTGTATCTATTTTTGTTAACTCATTTTTTATTTTGTATTGACAGAATCATAAAACAGGATTATATGCAGTTATTGTAGGATGTTTAGTTATATAAATTACGGTTCAATTCTTTAGTTATTTTGTTCTGCAAAAAAATGACCTCAAAGAGAAAAAAAAAAAGACTAAAAATTATTAAAAAAAAAAAAAAAAAGGCTGCCCTTTAAATGAAAATGCCCTAGACGGGGAAACTTGTCAAAGTGAAATCAGTCTTGATATCTGACTTCAGGTTTTATCACTGAAGGATTTAAAAGAGAAACACAGCATCGCAAAAGTAAATGAAAAGAAAAAGAGAACCTGAAGGAAGAAGAAATTCCAGGCACTCAGAAAATGAAATGAAAAACAAATGACCCCACAGACGCCGATGTGCATCAGTTTCAAACCATCAGGATTTTAACCAACAATCACAGAGGACAGAAAGTTGGAAACTGATCTCTCATCAGTGACCTTGGGCAACTTTTGTTGTTGTAAAGCGAGAACCAGCAGAGAAAATTAAATAAAAAACAGCATGGCCTCTCTCCAGATAAAATGCATCCATTGTTCCCTCTATAGGAACATAAATGTTGAGAAATGATTCATGATCTTCCTCTTCTCCTCTTTATCTTAGAAGAACAGAGTAACTTACAAGGAGAAATATTGACTTAAGGTTCCCAAAAACTCTTAGTCTTTTCCTGATCAGAGCTTGATATACTGAAAGGAAAGTGATTAGAGATAAGCAAAGCCAGCAGCTTGCTTATTATAGATGCATCTATGAGGAGTAAAGGCTAAAGCTGAATAAAATCTCTGCTGGTGTCTCTGGATCACCTGTTATGGCCGCTACGACCCACTAGGGGGCTGTAAGGCCCTACTTCTTCCATTTGACCTACAAAGCAGATGCAGCCAAAGCACAGTTGACACCACATGGCAGGTGGTAGATGAAGAAACGTTTGTGGTTAAAAAGAAAACTTGTTTCTTGGTGGATTAATGCACAATTTTTCACTGGTAGCGAATAAAAAAAAAATGAAGATCCATTTTCCTCTGACCTTTTCTCTGGACTCGCTCCTGCAGCTTGTGGGTTCTGCTGTTGGTCTGCACCCTCATCGGTGGAACTATCATGGTCCTGATGCCTCTGGGGCTCCGGTCCTGCTCACAGGGGGGGGTTAGCGGAGCCAACACGGCAGCTAAAGGAGAGCGGTTGTTGTCAAGGTAACGGTAGGCGCTGTTGCTGTGCTGGGATGTTGACGTGTCCGATGAGGGCGAGCCTTCCACCGTGTCACAGCCGCTTTCATGGCCATCATCCTCAGACATGCTGAACAAAAAGGTTGGAGGAGGCCATTAATACAGTTAGCCAGCTACTGGGTGCTCAGATGGGTTTCTCTGAATAATCATAAAACAACATTTCATGGTCATCTTTTTTTAAGGTTATGCAGCCCTGAAATCCTTTTCTCATTAGATCAACAAGAGGAGCAGCAGAGAAGAGGGGATGATCAATGACCCAGAACTGAAGTGAACCCAGGACGGCTTAATCTTTCTTTCTTTCTTTTAGATGTCATCTCACCAAGAGTTTGTGCGCAACGATTCCAGCTAGTCGTGCGGACCCATTTGTTCTAGGTTGATTTTAACATTTTACCAAAACTCAAACTAATAACATCCACTGGATTACAAGTGTCTTAAAATAAATAATTTCTGCGTTACACCGCAGCTACACTGACTGACAATGCAGGCTGTGAATCGACGGCTCACTTTGATGCCTCCCAACAATAAAATAAACTGTTAGAATATGACAACCATATTACTGAAGAACAGTGAACATTAATTCTTCCTAGAGTCACAATAAGGTGGATTAGCAAACTTTGTAACCTTCATCAAAGTAACCGAGGAAGTGATATGAAATGTTGAATTATAGACTGAGAAACAGTCTTTTCTTAAAATTTGAACAATACTAGATTAAATTCTTTAGCCTATGAATAAAAAACAAACTGTCGATTTTTTGTAGATTAGATTAAAATATGTTTGATTAAATTAATTGATAACCTTCCCTATAAAGGTATTTCTGTCATTGTTTTAATGTTGCCTTCATCCACTAAAAGGCGCTGCTATTTATTCTTAAAGGTAAAAATTGATAGGACTTAGTTTGGGATTATTCATGTCATTTACATTGCTACTTATTTAAAAATGAAAGAGCATATTGACTAGACCCCAAAGTTCAAACAGCTCATCTAAAATCCCTGCAGCTTGTTTCATGCACAGTACAGAAAATGTCAAACAAAATGGTGCTAAAGCTAAAGGTGACCCTCTGCGCCTCATCTGTGCAGATGGGAACAGACGGGTAGCTCTTTGTTTGTGTCAGGGGGCTACCTGTTTGGCCTTTTGCACGGTGAGACGGAAGGGCTGGACTGCAGAGAGTTGGAGGCGAAGGAACTGGTGCTGAGGCTGCTGTCAGGGCTGCTGAGGGAACACACCCTCTCCATCGACACACTGGTGTTTCTGCAAGCCTCACATCCACATTTGCCTTTACATCTGTTGGTGAATTAGTAGATTTATTTTACATCAACGCAGAGGTTCAACTGTCACCACGGCAGTGTCACAGCAGCTGTTTTATCTTTACTCACCGATTCAGATGGCATCCCTGACCACCTTCGTTTCCCACCTGGTCCTCTTCTTCACTCAGATCGCTACGGATGCTGATCACGCTGGGAGCCGGACTCGGCGTGTCGGCCATCAGGACCGCCACGTCGCGTTGCGGCTGCCTGGACGCGTCGACCTGTCTGTTTCCACTTGCCGTTGTCTCTTTAAAGCAGTTTTCATTCAGCTCTGGGCCATCTTTTTCCACATTTGTTTTTTGGATATCTGGTCGTCGGGATTCCACCAGGGGCGCCTCCCTCTGCGGCTGCCCTCTTCCTGCCACTGCATGCCCGACGACGTCGGCCATTTTGGGAGACCGACATGCTGATACCTGAACGTTGCTAGGGTGGGACAGGTTCCTTTCATGGAAAACGGTCAAAAGGTCAGATCAAACCAGATGTTGGAGCAGTTTAAATATAGGAGGCAGAAGCTCACCGGTTGTGCCCTTGTCTGTTCCGTTTATTGGCTGGTTGCGGCCACACAACATGAGCTATGCCGATGTTGATTGGCTGATGTGCAGAAAGGGCTGGCATCTGATTGGTCAGGAGAGGCTGCTGCATCATTGCGCTGTAGTGGCTGTTGTGTGGGCACGCTTTTCTGAAATAAAAAAATAAAGAAGTTTTATACAAATGCACTGAATAAGTAAATAAAGTCTTAATTTGAGTAAGCAAAATAATTAAAATCTGATTTTTAAATAATAAAGTTAAAATTACAACATATTTCCATTGAGTCAACGTTTTACAGGTGTGCACTTTCCCAAACGTTTGGAATGACTAAGACTCACCCCCAGTCACCTATCCTTTGTGGTCCAGCCATGGTGTCACCGGTAAGGGCAGGAGGGGGTGGTTGAGGTGGGTGAGAGGGTCGCGGCCCCACAGGAGTCATCTGCTGCCATGCTGCTGGCACCAGCAGCTGCTGGCCTCGGCCAGACCAGGCCTGCTGCAAGAAATACGAAAAAACAATTTAAAATGCATTAAAGCAACACTGCAACTGTTAGCCACTATGGGGCTACACCTGCAACTTCTAGGGTTAGTGCTGCTGAAAGCGACTGGCACCACCGCACTGTGCTTGACAATCAAACCATCTCCCTCCATGGTTCTGGTTCCAACAGCAGACCACAGAGTCCCTGATAAAGACTAGGAAACATTCACCATCTAGATTAAATCCCATATCAGACGACCAGAAGTATGTCTCATCAGCTAACAGTCAGATCTGTTTTGGTGGCTAACAACTTTGAGCTAAGTTAGCTCTGGTGTTTAAGAAGATCTGAGATACAGCCAAACATTTTTTTCAATCGCTGTACGCAGATACAAGTCACTGTTCGACGAATCTGCAGTGTTTAAAAGTTAACAACTGTTTACACGGTCTATGTTCCCACACTGTGCGACCCGACGCTCTGATGCGATCTACCTGCTCACACTGTACGTCTAAAAACTACGTTGGACTCAGTTCCACAGTGAGATGGTGCTACTCGGACTCGTCTATCTGGAAGCCAAACGAGTAGAAGAGGAATATGAAGCTCACTAGAATGAAACGCGCTGCCTAGGCAATTTGTGCAATTTTGTGCTGAAAGCCCTAAATAGAAAAGGCAACAAGGTATTTGGACAAAGACATGGCTGAGCAAACGTGGCTACTGCGGTCTGTCAATTTTACAGAAAGAACTCCTTTTTACTCGCACCCCCGCCATGCTTCTGTGTTTACATCTGAGAGGAAGAAGATTCATTGTTTGTCCACTGTGCGTCCGACTATATCAAACATGTTTGATTTTCTCCCAACCTCACAACTCCTGATCCGGAGGTGGTCGTGAGAGGCTGATCGCCCCTCATTACCCCGTGTACACGACGCATGATCAGGCTGAAAGTCGGCCCGATCGAAAAATTCTCGCACAACTGGAAAGTCGGCCTGAAAAGGGCAAAAAAAATCGCACAGTGTAAGCCTGGCTTTAGCGAGTTCTGAGAATAGAGGTCCACATGGAGAATCGATACGCACAAAGTCCTGCATATTGACCTGAACAACCATTTAATACATCCAATCTCAGATTAAGTTAGCCTTTCTTTCAAAAGCAACAGAGTGCTGTTAAAGTTACGGTTTCTACACTTTTCTTACTGGGCTCTACTTTGATTTACAATGTTCATGTTTCCAGAGAAATCAGATGAGACATGGCTTATTGGTTAATTCTGGTCCCCTTAAAGCACAGGTGTCAAACTGGTTCCAGAAAGGGCCGTGTGGCTGCAGGTTTTCTTTCCAACCAAACAATAGCACACCAGACTCCATTCATTTCATGAAGTCATCATGTTCAGATTGGACTCCCTTGATTAGATGACTGGAGTCTTGTCTGCTATTGCTTGGTTGGTTCCTTTCTGGAACCAGTTTGACACGCCTGCCTTAAAGCAATGTTTATCGTCACAGTCCAGAAAAATCAATAAACTAATTAATTCTAAAAAAAACTTTAAAATGGGTTATCTATTCAGTTCATCTCTACTATCAGTGATATAACTGATGATTTCAGATCAGTGATTAAATCAACTGTAAAGACAGTCAGGGTCTGACTCTTGAATCGAATGTATGAACATTAAAATGGAAACACGCTCTCAACACCGTCTGAATGAGTCTGCATCTTACCTGAGCTATTACTCCAGGCCTCACAGGTAGAGGTTGTATGGGAGGGGCCTGAGTTACCATGGGGACAGAATAGGTTGCCGGCTGATTAAGGTTACCTTTGGAAAGAATATAGACATTCAACATTTTCTGTGGAATCACATTTTATAACAATAAACCATCATTATAGGAGGGATGTAGCTCGATCTTCATACCTTGCATTGTGGGAGGACAGAGGAGGAGGGCAGGCGGGAAGGAGTCATTGCACCCGAACTGCCCGTTTCCTGTTAAAGCTATCCCAGGATGCAACAAGGATGTGGCAGACTGGGATATCGACTGGATTGGAAACGTTTAAGAGAAAGAAAAGCAGAATTAATGACAACCAACCATGAAGCCTTTAATCTACAGCACTACTAGATGCAGAAGAAGAAGATGTGTCTGAAACAACCGCCACTTCCTACCTGGGTATGGACCTGCATGTTGCCGTAGCTCATTGGAAGGCCAGAGGACCCAGCTGGAGCTAAGGGGGCTCTGGGCAGATGAATGGTGTTCTGGTTCAATGCATCAAAGACGGCGCTGCTGGGCCGGGTGTGACACATGTCCATGATGCGGAACGATGATTGAACACTGAGAGAGGAGGGTGGCGTTATAAGAAAATCCCATCCATAAACAAAATCTTTAATTTTGTCACCACTGACTTTGATGTAGCCCATTTTTAATAACCATAAATTCTTAAACAGCAGATGAACCTGGAAGCTTCCTCTTCATTCAAAATGCAACGCCACTGGTACAGATTAGGAGTGTGAACTGTTATCTCTTTGGTTAAAGATAAATAGTCGTTTTTCCTGCCTGGTTCCTGTGAGAAAAGGTCTCCCAAGGTTCTTTACTTTCTGCCTCCCACATGTGTTCCTCAGGAATGTTCTGCCATGTGCAGTGACGTGTATAAATCGATGTGATCACTTTCTGCTCATTGCACATTCACTAAGGCTGTCTTGAATGCTGCTCGCCTTCGAGATGGATCCTCTCTTACATGACTGAAACGTGTCCTACTATTATTCTAATTCTATCTAGTTTATAAAAGATATGAAATGAAAACAAAGTTTTTTGTTTTTATATTTCCTTACAAATAAAGATCTGAGAAGTGTGGTGTGATGCTCTGTCTCTTCCAGGTTTTCACATGCAGTTTACATACATACAGTTACACTCGTTTTTTAAAAAAAGGAGAAGTCCGCTCATATTCAGAATATAAACTTCTGATAGTGTTTTAAATATGAAATGATTACATACTGTTCAATAAAAAGGTGCTTTAAATTAAGAGCAATTTTAGTTTGAATGTGCTTTACTTGAGGCCTCCATGTTTGTTAAAGATCACTACTGCCACCTACCGGTTTGTGGCGTCACGGTGCGGTATCGGCTGTTGAGCAAGTCCCAGTGCTGTATCTGGTGTTTATCACAAAGTGCTATTATCCAAGTCATCTTGAAAACATTCTTCTTCCAAATGTTGGCTACATATTACATGTTTCTCTGGCCAGACATTCAATGGTAAATCCTCCTTACAATATCCAACTGCCATGCACGTGGGCATTGTCAGTTTAACTATGGCTCTGGTGAATTTCAGTGGTGAAGTCCTCTGGAAATCTTAAATGATTGTTGTTTGCAGATGTGCCTATTAGTTCCCATTGATCTTGGTTGTACAGTGGGGAGAATTGCGCTAGGCTTACCGCACCGTGACGAAAATTATTATTTTATTTTTTTACTGATCAATGCTAAATTCATTAAACCACTGCGAATATATTCGTTATAGGTATAAATAATGATCCATTGACCGGACTTTTTCGTAAATAATATATTAAACAGAGCTCTGAGTTCCATTCAGACCGTAACATATAGTTAACTTTATCCTCCTCTAAATATCTATCTTCCTTTATGTTCCTTTGAATTCATGACGTCCCTTTGCTCTCAAAAGCTGCTTAATCATAGAAAAAATCCCAACGTCAACATTTAGGTTTGTTTGTTATTAGATAAGAAAAGAGGAAAAAGTTTAGGGGTAAGAAAGAAAACAAATGATAGGCTGTGGTAGCAGATAAACAGCTGTACTGGTTGCTGTGAGGGTAGTCCAACAGATGAGTCATGGTGAGGAAGGGGTGATTAAGGACACTGGAGGGGACGGTCCTGTCCTTGGCATCGATCAACAGCATGGTCTTCAGGAGAGAGACAAACTCGCGCCGGTCTGCCTTCTCTGCCTGCATGTCGCTGGTATCAGGACTCAACACCAGGTTCACCTGAGGCATGAAGACAGGAAACTTTACGGTCAAAGCACAAAGAAACATCTGGCAACATATTTGATTTATATATGGATGTTTTTTGTTTGGATCATTTCAGGTTCATTCTAGTTGGACCTACGTGTGCTATGTCATCGAGACAGCTGAATATGTACTTTCTGGCCTCTTTGGATTTAAGTCCCGTCTCTTTCTCGTGCTCCTCTGTCGTCTGTAGAAAGAAACAAAAACAAACAGGAAATAAAGGTCAACGATCACAGAGGTCACACATGTGACAACTTTTACTAAGATAAGCTGGTTGGTTTGTCTTACGCCTGTAAACTTTTTCTTACACCCTAGGATGGTAGAGTAAAGATTACGAGCACATGGAAAGCTTCACGTGTTAAAAGACATTCTGTTTTAGGATAAGTTTGACTGATAAGCAGGGGAAGGTCAAAACCGTCAGAATATCAGAGAGTGGTAGGCTGTCAGAATGTCGATCTCCTTTATGATAGGGTTTAAACTTGTTTTTTTTCCTCTATGGTGAGAAAAAGATGAGCTTAAATTCATCTAAACTTTGTACACAGGAACCTCAGAACATCGTCTCAACACAGCTTTGTGCTTCCCTGAGCTTTCCGCAGGCTGTTCTGGCTCTGTCCTGTTTTGACAAGCAGCTGTTTCCTACCGGTAGACCCAAGAATCTCCATAAAATATTCTCAGCTATTTCCCCTCAGTTCTTACTCTCCCCCATGACTCATTAACCAGAGCTCACTTTACCCACCAAGAACCAGATAAAGTGTAAAATATGACATCCCCATAATCTTGTAATGGTGTGTATTTGCATGATGTGAGCTGCATACTTTTAGTCTCCAGGAGGCATAGGGAGAGTCTGACTCTTTGGTGAAGAAACGTGTGGTCTTCGTCCCCTTGTTGAGCAGCTGCATTGCAGGCAGGCCCTGCGTCTGGGAGATATACCGGATCTAAGGAAACGGAAGAAAACCAGGAGATGCTGAGAAAGGGAGTAGAAAATGTCGGAACCCCTTCAGTTAATAACCTGAATTTCATTCAGTGAATCCGATTACTTCCACTTATTGCTTCTATTATTGCAGCCCTGGAAACGGTCATATCTGAAAGAGCAAACCTGGTCAACTCTGATGGACGTTTGAGATCATTGAAGTTTTGGTAGAAATAACCCTAAATATCATAGATTGTTTTACATTTTTTTTTTACAAATAAATTAAATAATTCAGCATCACATTAGATGGCTGCATGTTTTCTGATATTTAATTCAGTGAAAGAATGAAAAAACAACAGCTTTTCCTCTCTAATATGGATCCATTTTCCTTTGAGGTTTGATGACTAGAATGAACCAAAAAACAGAATAAAATCTGTTGCTGTTTTTTTTAAAAGATGTAATTTTATAACTATCATAAGTTAATCAGTTCAAAACGGTTGCTCTATTTATACATCAGAACGGATAACAGCATTTACAGTCAATTCAAAATAAAGTCAACGACTTGATGCGTTTATAGACTGAACATGGGGAAATTCCTCATTTCTATCCCTTTTGCAATTATTAGTCAAATGCTCTCATATTTGACTGTTAAGTTATGTTATTCGTATGGCTGAAACAATTGGATTAATCGCGATTAATCGATTATTAAAATTATCATCAACATATTCAGTACTTGATTAATCATAATCGATTTGTAACCATTGATAATGTATCTTTACATATTTTTTTACGTTTTGTCATTGCAATTCCTTAAAAAAGTGCAATAAAGTTTTTTTTCTTGTATTCCAAATGTTTATTTAGAAAGATTAACTTACTTAGACTACGACAAACTTTATCATTTTCTACACATAGTGTATATAAAAAAATAAATTTCGATCAGTACAGCTCTCAAGATTTTTCTATTTCTTAAAGTGCAGAAGTTATCAAATTTAAATATGATGCTGAGATATGATTTACAGTTTTTCAAACATACAGCTTTTCTCCTTTTCATTTTTAAGTTCTTAATGCATCTTTTTATACTAAATGAAAAAAACAAATAACAGATTCATGGACTTCTAAAATAACCAATAGGTGAAGTCTTAAATATTACTGTTTATAACCTAAAGCTGAGTCAAAGTAAGTGGATTACTAGGCTTGGTCTTTTGTCTTATATATATATATATATATATATATATATATATATATATTTTTTTTTTTTTTTTTTTTTTTGAGTGATCCACTGGGAAATAAATTCAATACCTACCCAAAAAAAATTTCATATTTTCTGCCTTTTTTGCTCATTTTATAACAAACCCTCAATGATGTTCATAACCACCTCACTACTATGGTATGAAACTTTGTCTTTTGTAAACATAACCCTTCATGGCAAAGACTGAAAGTTGTGGATAAGATGGAAATGAGGCTGAATATTCTGTTTAAAAGATTAAAACACGTCAGTTTGAGAACAGGCATAACGTTAGAATCACTGTTAAAGAAACTTTTCTAATAAGCAGTACTTGAACCCAAACATGAAAAAAAATGCTTCTGCAGCTTCCAGTCTTCATTAACCTTTGTGGATTTCATGGGTTTATAAACCCCCCCAACAATAACATGATACCGGTGCGTCGCTGCTATGAATAGATGCAATGAGGTCTCCCTATCTGTCTGTGAGTGTGAGTGGGCATGCACGTGTCTGCAGCCTAGAACAAACACACCGAGCAGCCAGAGAGCACTGGACTGAGAACCTGCTGATGAGGCACTGAACGGGAACCAAACTCGGTGTGTGTGCACGGATATGCGCCCGTCTACCCTCCGTTTATAAATACATTTTGCTGTGTAGAGTGGAACTGCAGCGGGCCTTGGCTTACAACGGCGTGCTTTTTTGGGGGGGGTCTCAATGTGCTCGTGTGGGTGTGTGTCCTGACATGGCCTGTTAATGTAAAACCTTTTCAAGCCCGCCATGTTTGAGGACCAGTCCAACTTAAGAAAACAAAACCAATATCAATCTGTCACACAATGGTAGGGTTACTGCCAGATGTAGGTACCAACTAGATACATGTAACGGAGAAATATATATATAAAAAAAAATGTCTTATTTTTAAAAGTTATTTTCATAAACTTTACTTCAAAGTATTGCTAATCCTAGATGTGTCAGGCTTCTGACCATCACTGCAAAAACAATCTAAAAATAAGTAAAAAAAAAATTATTAAATCAAGTATATTTACCTAGTCTAGTAAACTAGCCCCACCCACCAGCAGCCAAAATCATTCTGGCCTGCGAGTGGTCTAGCTTCAATCAATACCCCAGGTCCCTAGAACTGGCGGGCCAATCACAACGCAGAGATGTGTTTTGAATTTTTGGATGCAAAGCGGGCGGGGTTTTGAGGGCGTGACGACAAAGCTACACGACGCTGGAGAAAGCACAACAAGGAAGATGGCACCAACTATTGAACAGTTCTCATTGGTCAGAGCGTTGGCCAATAGGCACAGACATGGTTTGAAAAAAAGGGTTGTTCTGATCAACAATCTTCCGATGTCTCATTCATCGGGGCCAGACTAAATTACACATTTAATCTCACATTTAGTCTGGTTTACCAGGCTAGTATTTAATTTGAGTAGGTAAATGGGATAATTTGCCATTGGAATTACTATTTCTACTCTTAAAATAAGATATTTAGATAAAATGCACTTGAATTAAGACAATGCAATTTATTGTACTATTGGCAAAATATCTCTTACCTTCTCAATCCAAGAACAAATGCATTTATTTTATTAAGAAAAAAATGACTTATCTAGATTTTTATTTTTTCCAGTGATCATGTAATTTTTCAGTCTTTGAAAAATAAAATACATTTTGCAAATTAAGTGTGTTAGTATTCTTTTCAAATATTAAATTAGACATTATGATCCAACATTATTCTATACTTTTTAAGCCTTTTTACTACATGCTTTTAAAACCATTGCTTGTTTACAACATTTAACTTT
This sequence comes from Cyprinodon diabolis, assembly GCA_030533445.1. Lineage (NCBI taxonomy): Eukaryota > Metazoa > Chordata > Actinopteri > Cyprinodontiformes > Cyprinodontidae > Cyprinodon > Cyprinodon diabolis. The sequence continues at coordinate 9,170,061 of CM060063.1, read as the reverse complement.
TAGTCGCCTTAATCTTGAGTGGACTTATCTTACTTGAGTGCAAATATTGGATACTCTACCCACCTCTGTTTACTGCAAAACTGTTTATTTTCTGGATTTATGAGTGTCCAAGTTTGTTTATAACACTTTTTAATTAACTCTCTCTAATCCCCCTGAGTTGTGCATGGCTAAACACAGGACGACGCAGTTCTCCTCTGTGAATGGAGCCGGGGTCTGTTCCCATGCTCCCTCTTCCTTGCCTGAGGATTCCAGTCCCAGTTGTGCAGTTCAGACCACACATTACCCCTCCATGGGAAGATAATCACACATTGCAAGTACTATTTTTCTTGCCTGTTTGAGCTGTAGATGGGTTTTCTGTTTAGTTTGCTAAACTCCAATCATACAGAAAAAGACCTTGAGCAAACGATAAAGACAGTAGGAGTCTTTCTTCCCTTCATTATGTGTAAATAGCTTGTTACCTGGTCATATTCCAGTGCTCCAGGGTAAAGGGGCCAGCCCAAGAAGAGTTCGGCGACCACGCAGCCAAGCGACCACATGTCAATGGCCTCACAAAACGGCAGACCCAAAATGATCTCTGGAGCCCTGCAGGAGGAGAGAAGCAAAAAATTGGCCACAGATTCCTTAGTTTCTCTCTTAAATTGTTCAAAGTTTGGGATTTTCCATCATCATTACAGCACAAAATGTTTGACAACAGAATGCAAAGTAAAGCCAATAAAAGCAAGATGTGGAAAAGAGTCTCATCTCTCAACTTCTCATTTTTCCAGACTCCCTGGTTCAGAGTTCCTAAACCTTTTTTTGACCATTATTGTTTCAGCTTAACATGAATTTGTTTTGTAAATTACGACAGGCCCTTCAGCTTAAATCTGAGAGGAAGCCATAAGAAGCAACAAGGGGGAAAGAAAACTAACCAGAAAGGAAGGAAGCCGAGGAAGCAAGGCCGATGGGAAAGGAAGCAAGAGCAGAAGGAAGCAATAAAATATGACAGAAGGCAAATAAGAATGGAAGGAAGATAAGGAGAACAATAAAAAAGTCAAAAAAGAAGGGATGAATTCAAAAGGAAAGAAGAGAGTTAGCAAGAAGTAAAGGAAGGATGAAAAACTTTTGTACAGATGGTGACAGAGACCGGATCAAAAATCGGTTCCCCCCTCATTTCCTTTTCCAATATTTACCCAGATACAGAAAATGTTCACATTTAATTTCTTTTGAGGTTTAAAAACTAAATCCAAGCACCTTTAGTTTCATTTTTTTATGATTCTTTTATTTAGACCATAAAGATGTGGCAAATCAGCTTAACAAAGGAACCTGGGTCTATCTGGCTAAGGGCTATAAATCAGGGAGGAGAAAAGGAAATTTATCCACCAAAAATTCGTAAGAGATACCATCTGTCTTTCTCTAGCCTTCATCACATGAATGCAGGTAAAGATCAAGAAGCTAAGGGTAGATACTCTCCTAAATGGACTGGCGGGGGGTATTTTTCTGGGAGGTTGATCAAGCTAAGTCACCTGAATGACTTAGGCTAAGTTCACACTGCAAGCCTTGATGCTCAATTCAGATTTTTTTTTTTTGTGAAATCCGATTTTTTGGCGTTGCCGTATACATTTCCAAATATATGCGACTTGTTGGTGATCTCATGTGTGAACTGCAGTCATACAGCTTAAGTGTCCCACATGCGCAGTAGAGGACGCAAAGACGTCACAAGCCAGCGAGCTCTGTGTTTACGGAAGTAAACATGGATGGTAGAGCTGGGGCACATCTAGCGATCTTTCCCATATAATCCCAACATATTTACTGCTCTCCGCATCATCGTCCGCCACGGTGTTTGTTTTTCTTGCGGTTCTGTGTAGCAAGACGCAGAACAATGACCTATGTCGGCTTCTCATGGCGTTCAGGTTGGATGAATGCGACCTGGCCGTTCAGACACAGGTTGCATGTGAAAAGATCAGATTCGTATCGGATTCAGGACAACATAGCCAAGTGGCCTGGGTTGCATTGCAATAAATTGGAACTGTGTTGTTCAGACAGCCATGAAAAGATCAGATCCAGGTCGCATGTGGGCAAAAAAAAAAAAAAATCGGATTTGGATCACCTCAGGCTGCAGTGTGAACGTAGCTTAAGACTGTGCCTGTTGGGGGACAGAAGTTAGGGGCCACAGTTTGATTAAACAGATTTCATATTATTTGATACTAGATTTGTGACCCAAGGTTGTTTTATTTTAACGCCACAGAAAAGACCTTGAACTGAAAACCTTAAAACGTGGAGACAAAGATTAAGAAAGTGGCATGTGAGAAGATGCACAGCAGAAATTAGGTTGTGGCAAAACACTGGGGCAGTCTTCACTCGTATACGTCTACAATGTTATAAATGTGTGAATTACTTTGTGGACTGAAATGGTTTGCCAATTTATATATGCATTCCTGTACATCACTCTATTTTAGGTTGTTTTTTGTGCTTTCTTAAGTGTGAAAATATAAAACTTAATAAAATACTGAATATCAGAAAAATCCAACATGTTTTATGCTTTAAGCCAAGTGGATATGTACCTTTTCATACAGAGAGACATCTGGTCATTTATATGCTTCGCATCATTAAAATGTTCCTACTGATTTCCACTTTAAACAATTTACTGTTAAAACAGCAGCACTCAACACTAAAACCCATGCTACATCACTTCCAAGAAGACACAATCACCGTTTACACCAGATCTAACCCAAATCCGTCAGACTACTAGTCCAGCAGTGTGGGTGTCGTGTAAACAATAGACTTTTAGGCTGGGACTCAGCAGCCGAGCAACAATGCCACAAATAGCAACTTCTGCTGTGGTGACCACAGGGGGAAACACTCGTTTCTCAGCAACAACCAAACTGGACGCCAAGCAGTCCTGCAACAGTAACACAGGGTTAAATGCAGCGCGTCAGTCATCGCTCTCTGGATGACTCTAGATATGCGTGCAGAGACAGCTGCAGACCTCAGGCCGGATTATTTTACACAACCCTCTGTGGCCTGAAGGAAATCGAACTTTCCTCATTTCTTGCAGTTGCAAGAGGAACAAGATCAGTAAAGAAACACCTAGAAAAGCACGGGGGGGAGGGGCTTAAGACATTAGGACAAAGTCCTTGGATATTCACTGGTGTCTTACTGGGCTAGGGTTTTTTGTTTTTGGTGGTTGTGGAATTACCCCATTTGTTTTAAAATAAATTAATTTTTCCTTAATTTAAGCAAGTAAGACACTTTGGCAAATGATTAAGATGATTTATGTTTAAATAAACTCCATATAATTTCAAAATAATAATTATGAATTATCAAATAATTATTTGATTTTCATTCTTTTGGCAGATCATCATAACCTGCTTAAATTAAGGGCAATTACAATTTTTAAAGAGATTTTTATCATTTTAGAATAGTTTTTTTTCAGTGTATAAAAGTACCTGGCAAAATAAAAAGTAAACAGAGCAAACTGAAGAATGCAATAACTTCAAAACCCCCTGCTGCACAAATTCCCCCAAAGCACCACATGCATCAACTGAGGACAGAACAGGCAAGTGCTTTTTTCTAAAAACAAAATGCACTGATCTCCATTTCTGATTAAAAAGGAAGTGGTGTTAAAAGTACAAACTGCAAAAATTAAGCGGCAAGAAAACAAAAGCATTAAAAAACCTCAGTGGTTTTAAGAATATGTTGTTATTGTGTCCTGCTTTCTGTAGTACATTCAGACAAGCTGCTACTACAATGGCCTCAACTTTCCAGAGATATTACATAACTTACACTAAACACTCAATGTTTGACAGGCAGACCAGGTTCCAGAACCAACGAGTCACTCTACACAGCAGAACAAGAACAGTGCACACACTATGGTGCAGTTAGCTGCAGACGCAGTCAAACCATTAGACAGCACATTAAAGTTACTGATGCTAAACATAAGAGAGCTTAGTAAAGGATATCCAAGCCGGTTCTTTCACACCTGCAAACAAAAGTGATTCATGATTACTGCACAACAAACAGGTTTAACAGCATTACTGAAGCCGCGTTTGTGAAGCTGCACAAGACCGAGCCTGCAAGTGCAGCAAAGAGACGGCATCGTGCTTCTGCATCGCTGTTAATGGGATAAAACCTCAGCTATGATCTAATGGAAAAGAGGACTATAAGCAGAAAGCAGAGGGGGAAAAATAGCAAACAAATTACGATAAAACTTTCAGATAAGAGAGGAAAGCAGATGGATGTTTAAAATGTGTGATGATTGAACACGTCGTGCATTTCTCCTTTAACATAAAAAATGTTCCTCTGCTGCAGAATTTAACCTGATTAAACTGAAAAAAATCTACTTTTGAGTTTTGATGCATGTGCCAGCAAGTTTAAACTGGATCGATTAAGGACGCACCCAAAACCGGCCGTTCCAAACGTCTCCTCTGACATCTCAGCTATGAGAAGAGGAAAGAGTTTGTGCAGAAAAATGTTCTACACAAGGTTTGCAAAAATGTGTTTATGAGGTGGTGGAGGCATGTTGGGGGAGGAGCTTTATTTGCTGAGGAATTACTAGACTAAATGGAGTGAAGACAAACACAAGCAGAAACAAGCATCCACAACTACTGGATGCAAACTCAAAGGAAAAATGAGAAACACTGAAGTGTTAGGAATGTCCAGCAACATTATAAATATCTCAAGATGCTTTTCTTTATTACTATTGCTTGATTTCTTTGCAACATGCTTTTATTTCCCGTTCTATAAAGGCTGAATTTACGAGGGACAAATGAAAGATTAGATCAGCAGATCGTGCGTAGTGAACATTAGTGCGATGTGGTTACCAGAGCTCTGCTGTCATTTGTCATGGTGGCAAATGACGTCTGGATACGACTCACTTAGAAACTTTCCTGTGTAAAGCTGCGCAAACATTGTATGAATTTTTGCCCTTTTTGGGCCGATTCAGTCGTGCGAGAATAATTTTTTTTTTGGTTGGGGCCGAGTTTCAGTCTCATCATGCGCCCTGCAAGGGCCGATTCGCCTCTTACGGCCATCTCCAGATCAGGAGTTGTAATGTTGGAAGAAAATCAAACATGTATGAAATCCAGTCGCCCATCATAAGGTGTTTGTGAGCAAATCCTGCTGTTGAAGCAGAGCTACGAGCGTTTACAAGCCGATTTACCTTAACCTCATGCACTGCGCATGTATTACTTCTTCCAGATTGACGAGTCCGACCAGCGCCATCTCTCTGCGCCGAGTCCGACGTGGTTTTTGGACGTACAGTGCCAGCCGTTAGATTGATTTATAGTTTCACCAATAAATGAGCTGTTCAAAATGTCGGACTTGGTTTTTTTCCCCTCGAAGGACCAAACAAACAATTGTTAAAATGATCATTAATTGCAGCCAAAGGTAGAATATTTCACTGGAGCGTGCGTTTCCTATGTCAGTATGTCACATAAAATCAATACTACAGAAACGTTTAAACCCAGTCAGATTCCATGTTGACTGGTTTAGGCTCAAATTTGAATTGATGATGAACTTTAAAGTCCATGTGTTATTCTTACTCTGATTAGTGGCCTTGTTTATCAGTCCTGCTACTGAGGAAAAGTGTTTTATTGACTGTTTGCATACTCTCATGCCTGACTGATCTGCCCTTGCGTCAGTGCAGGGTTCGGCAAATAAGCAGTGGATGGTTCAAAACATGGCAGAAGGTGAAACTATTCCCCTTTTTCTCTTGTTTAATGTCGTTCTTTTTTGGGGCTGAACGAGACAACAATGTAATGGTTTCAGTCAACTTTCTCCCTCTTTATTTTTGGTAAACATGTAAAAAAAAATTTAATCAACAGCATTTGGGAGAAAAACAAAACAGACCATACTTTGTGAGTAGGGCTGGGCGATAATTCAATAACGATATATATCGATCGATAGACGTGTGGCGCAATAGAAAAAAAGAGGGTCGATAAAAGTTCGATAAAGAAACGCAGTTTTCCTTCCTTCTCATTGTAGCCTAGCATGTATGTTTATGCTAGTCACTGCTTCCTCCCAACCAATCACAATCGCGGACCCAGGCACGCCGTCACCAAGCGCCGCCCTCTCAAACCACAACACAGAGCACATGAAGATGTCGCTGCAAGGAGAGGCGGAGGAAATTGTTTCAAAGAAGGGTTTTTGTAGTTCGGCAGTCTGGCAGTATTTCGGTCATGGCAAGTCGGACAAAAAACAAACCACAGTCATCTGTAAAATGTGTCGGGAACCAGTGAAAACGAAGTCTGATAACACGATAACACAACCAACTTTTTTTTTTTATCATCTCAGCCTCTCACACCCGCAGGAGTATGAGCTGTGTAGGCCCCGACGCGGCTCTCCTCCGAGGAATCTTCGGGAAAATATATATATATTTTCAGTTCTGGGCAGTTTCCCACGTAGTTCTAACAATTGAGAGAAAAATGCTGAGGGGCCAGCAACTTCAAAGTAAAAACAGGAAACGGGGGCGGCGGTGGGGGGGCATTTATTTATTTGTTATATTTATTTTGGTCACTTTTCTGGTCACTTTAGTTTATTCTTTGTCAGTATTTAATAACATAACCCAGGTCTCTTAAGTTATTTTTCTTTAAAACAATAATGTTATGGTTAAAAAAGTTGGTTAAATAAAGATTTAATTCGAAGTCTGTGTTTGTGTTTTTTATTAAAATTAAATCATTTAGCAATATTATAAAAAGTCCAGGCAGAGCTGCACTTAAAATATGGTTTCAAATCTTTTCAATAATTATCGATATCGATCAATATGCATTTTTTTTAATGGTTAGCTTCTTTTCTATATCGCCCAGCCCTATTTGTGAGATATTTTTGTTAATTAAAAAAAAAGAATTAAACCACTCATGGTTTCTAGTCTAAACCTATTAATTACTGCCATATGCCAGTATTAAACAGGCCTTTTTGTTCTGCACTTTAAGCACCAGAACTTGAGAAAATAAACAATTTTGGGAATAAAAGAGGATGGACATTGGATTAAGCTAAAAAAAAAATTAGGCCAGGAAGAGGTCCAAAGTAAAAGAAAGCTTCTTTTATGTGGCATAACAGAATAAAAATTCGAGTGATAGTTTTCCAGACCTAAGAAAAGTCTGGTTTCTAGAGAAAACCGGTCAGCAAGAAGCAGAACCCATTAATGTGTAGCTTGACAGTAATACCCACATTTAAGACGCATCTTTAATTTTAAAAGTATTACTGTTTTTTTGAATCAGCACAACTTAACCTTTACTTTCCTTGTCTAAGCTAAGCAATAACTCACATTACAGCCAAGTTAAACCATGGAGGGTTTTTTGGACAGTAGCCAATTGCATATAAAAACAAAAACAAAACACAAATGTGATTTTGAATTACTTTTATTATACTGTATTTCTTATTTTTACCGGAGTTTATATTCTCGTGAAGCATTTCTACTCCCACTGGGGTTACATTTCTGGCTCCTCTGTCCACTCTGAGTAACCTAAGCCATGCAGAGATCAGGTGAGAATACAGGAAACACTCGATACTGTCAGAAGCTCTTTATCTCGTCTTAACATATGAACCGAATCCCTACACTGAGAATTGTACACAAGTTTTATATTGGAAAACGAAATGTAAATTGGAGAAATATTTTTCCTGCATTAACTTATTTGGTAATAGTAATACTGTTTCTACTTATTTAAAATGTAGTTTAATCCTTAAAAATACCCCAACTTGCACATAATGTTTGTGACTACATCATTTCTAAGCATTAAATAAGATGTTTTAATACAACCATTACTTAGTAATTCTGGATAATTTTGACCACATACTTAGATTTTTCTTTTTTCTTTTTTTAGATGAAAACTTTCTATTTTTACACTGGCTGAAAAACCTGTTTAACCTGCGAACAACCGACTTAAGTTGCATTGGGAAGTGGCTGGCTAGTCGACCCGGATCGAACGACTAAGCGAGCGATCCATGTTAAGATTGCCTTCACATGGCTCGTTTACGATCAGCATTCAGTGGGAACATCAATCCTGGGTCGACCCGCTATTTTACATGATATCATTGATCGCTACAAATGGACGTTAAAACACTGCACCACTCACATCTGATCCAACAAGCCTAAACAACCCCGCATAGATTCGATAAACATGGCACAGTGCTGGTGAGAGAGATTAAGAAGAACAAAAGAGTGAAACAATCAAGCATACTGGCTACACCCTGGCTCCCTTCCATGTTACTCTCCATTGTTTACTTTCCTGATTTCTCTTGCACTGATGACATCAATGCTAACCCAGTGTGATGGCGTCACAGACACGCAGCAGTGGGGGGGACAGAGGCCTCACAGCTTCCCAGCGGGGAATCAGACCTCCGTTTACCAATAGGAAGGGAGCCAAAAACAGGTTTTTAGCAAGTTGACCCGTGTTTGAAAAAACAGAGTTAACCCAATAATTTTTGTGGGAAAGGAGGTTTAGTGTAAGTAGGGAATTTAAATCAGAGGCCAAAACAACACCATGTCACCAGGTGACTATGAACCCATCCCAGCTTTGGGTAAATGCAGAAAAGAAATCAATGCATAGACAAACAAAATGTTCTGCAGTGAAATCTGAACAAAAACAAGAACAAAGTCACCCTTCTATCACCTAAAGAACATCTCCAAGATTAAAGTAATAATGTCTCAGAAGGACCTTGAAAAAATCATTAATTTATCTTTAGTAGAACTAATTACAGGTCTACCTTAAAGGAGCCTCTCTTAGCCCCAAACTACCTTTGGCCAGAAGGTGTGCTTGAGAGGATCCGAAAGGCCAGGTGCAGATTCCATGTTAATTCTAACCTTCCAGCAGCACTTCAGCTTCATTTTAAGCCACAAAAGAGGGTTTATTTATTTTGATTTAGATGTAAATAAGTATCTTTGAATAATTAACTTTAACCAATTAGTGATTATTTTGGTAATCCTGGTAAGGGAATAGAAAATTCTGAATCTGTACAACTACAAAGCTTCCTATTTTGAGAAACTACTAAACCTCTGCTTACTAGCCAAATTAAAATGCATTGAAAGAAGGAAGAAGCAGAAGCTAATCAGCTGTTACATACATCTTTCTACTATTGTGACCGTTGAAGGTGATGGGTTTTTCAGTTATAGCAAAATAAAAAGATTATTTTTTTTGTTCAGACTTGTAAAACATTAAATGTGGATCATACTGAAATGATTGCCTTTATGAACTATGTGCAGTTATACAGTAACTGAAACGTGTCCGAAAGAGAGATGTGTAATGAAAGTTTGAAAGTGAAATTACACCTTCACACCAAAAAGCTTCGGGCTCAGATATTAATTTTTCTGAGCTAAAAAAATAATGGATTTAAGTTAGTTCGCAACAAAAACAGAAACGCACACAAAACGATACAAAAACAGAGGTTCATTTAACTAGAGGACAAACTAAAAACATTTTAATTTTTCTAAGGCTGAAAGGAGAAAAAAGGAGAAAAAAACATGCTAAAACCAGAGAGTCTGCCAACGTGTTACATAAACAAGCACTTCTCTTATAAACAAGCACTATGCTTATGTTTTAGGCCCCGTCCACACGAAGTGAAAGCGAACACGAAACGCTAATATTTTCCAGAACGTTTGTCGTAAAGACGGAGACGTAAAATAAATGTCATCGTCCACACGAATGCATGAAAACGCTACAAAATGTATGCCAGGCCTGTAAGTGGCGCTGTGGTGCCAAAGCAAAAATAGGCGACGAAATGTTGGGCATGCGCACTAATATTTATACATTGTTGCCCTGCGGGTCCATATTCGTGGTTCAGTCAAATTCAGGTGCTGAACTATGTCGTCGATATTGCTCTGTTCTTCCTGGAGATATTCCAGAAGAAGAAGATTCTGTTGTAAGCCCGACAGCAGGGTGAGTAGCATTAGCAGCAACCATTCAACACAGTACGGCGCCATTGTTGTTGTGATACTGTGTCGCGCATGCGTGTTTAGAGGCGACGCTATGACGCATGCGTGTAAAAAAAAAATGCAGTTAGAGCTTAAAGATGGAAACGCGAAAACGGCGTTTCAAAATCTTCCCACTCTGAAGGCTGAATAAAAAAAAGATCGTTTACAGACCCCCGAAACGCCGGCTTCGTGTGGATGAGAGGCTGGTTTGGTGAAAAATTTGTGAGTTTAGGCCAGGGTTTGGCTTCGTGTGGACGGGGCCTTAGTTATTGCGTACTATAAACACTTTCTTAACCCAGCCAGTAAGGGCTCCAGAGTCACATCATGTTTCTTCCACAGTCAATCACAACAAAACAGGATTCCACAACATAAATCAACGAACCTGGCGTCTCTTATATTTCCCTACTTTCACTTTCAAGATGAACAACAATAAAAAAAACATCTGTCTTTCAGCGAAACTGCAGTAAACCCACCATGCTGAGTCAATATGTAACTATTTTAGAAGGAAACATGTGGTACACATATGGCTGCCTAAACAACACAGCCGAGGAAATGTTTGTGTGTTAATGTGATGAGAAAAGGTACCGAAAATAAAGCGCCACCCCCGTTACCAAGAAAATACCTCATGATAAGCCTAAGCAGAACATGCTTGAATTTATCAGCTACAACAGACTATAGCCGCCGTCTTCTCCACCTGATCTCAGAACATTAATTATTAATGAAGGCCTCTGCTCTGTTTTCATTGTGGGTAGTTTGACATCATCGTCCCCCGCAGGACAGACGAGTCGCCTCATCAGGCCCCGCTGCCATGGCAGCGACACAGTCTGGCATGACAAGCACTGAAAAGCTGAGCAATGTTATACCTGAAGAGTAACAACAACAAATAGATCAGGAGCCCATCGGTTTACTGCAGCTCTACCTTCAGTGGCTGACAAAAAAAAAAAAAATTCTAAAAACAAATCCAACTGATTTTAATCTTCAATGTGCAAAGAAAGCAAAAAAGCGTTAATTTAGTTCATCTTTCCGTATGCGAGGAGGGAGATTCATTAATGACCCATTAACTATATATCTAAATATGATTTTACTTTGCTTCAAGTTAATGTCTCTCAATGATAAAATTCCCTAAAAGGATGAAGTAGTAGTAGTGGAACAACATGCAGGTGCCTACCACCTTTTAACAAATCGTTTAAAGGGAACTGTGACCATTATTGGTTTTAGAAAGGAGTTTTTTTCCCCATTCACATCAAGTGCACCTCGCACTCAGTGTATATGACTTTCACACTCATATCTGAAAGACAGAGTTCTATTTCTTTTGTAAATTCTTGATTTTTTCCGATATAAATTTCAGAAAGAATCTGCTGGAGCAGGAAAAACAGGCATAAAACGATCAGCAGGTGGTTGGTCAAATAAATCAATGACGACTGGAAGGATGGATAATCAGATAAAAGGATGGGAAAATGAATGGCAAACAGAAGACAGACAGAGGTGACAATGAGACAAGAGCATATAGCCTGGAATTATCAGCGTTTCCATACATTATGCCCAACATCCACACTTATAACAATCCTGAAAACACTTCAATTTTAATCCCTAAAAACTTTGTGGGATCCCTGTAATCTTTCACAATGTTACTGCAGACCCCATAATAAAGCGTCCAGGCAAATAAGCTCTAGTTTAAGATGGAGGAGAACCACAGATTGGTTAACAATTGTGGTAACCACTGAAGAGCTGAACTCATTAACCAGCAAAAACAGATCCATAATTGGAAAGCACGCCATCCCCACTGATGACAGATAAGGCCGTTTTTCCATGACACCAAAGGAGAAAAACTGTGCCCCCATTCAAAACATTTCTGATATAACCATAAACACGAGTACTTTATTCTTCAAAGAACAAGTGAAGCTTGCAAACCTGTATTTAAGATTTCAGTTTACATTTCAGACTGACATTTAAACTTTTGAGTGTTTAAAACATTTGCCTCAATAAAAAGCCCTGGAAAAACCAGGGAAAACCCCAGATTAGATTTAGAAAAACAAAGAAAGTGAAAAAATGAAAAAAAAAAAACTCCTGATGACCTGATGTTCAAAGTAAACCGATGACAAAAAGTCTGCCTTGCAGGTGAAAAATGTTGACATATCCAACCAGTGGTAAACAACACAGCAGGCTCCATGGGCCTCTCCTTTCTACAGGTGCTGGTCATAAAATTAGAATATCATGAAAAAGTAGATTGATTTCAGTAATTCCATTTAAAAAGTGAAACTTGTATATTATATTCATACATTACATACAAACTCATATATTTCAGATGTTTATTTTGTTTAATTTTGATGATTACAAATGACAACAAATGAAAATCTCAAATTCATCATATCAGAAAATTAGAATATTACTGAAGACCAATAAAAACAAAGGATTTATAGAAATGTTGGCCAACTGAAAAGTATGAACATGAAAAGTATGAGCATGTACAGCACTCAGTATTTAGTTGGGCCTCCTTTGGCCTGTATTACTGCAGCAATGCGGCGTGGCATGGAGTCGATCAGTCTGTGGCACTGCTCAGGTGTTATGATAGCCCAGGTTGCTCTAATAGTGGCTTTTAGCTCTTCTGAATTGTTGGGTCTGGTGTATTGCATCTTCTTCTTCACAATACCCCATAGATTTTCTATGGGGTTAAGGTCAGGAGAGTTTGCTGGCCAATTAAGAACAGGGATACCATGGTCCTTCAACCAGGTACTGGTAGCTTTGGCACTGTGTGCAGGTGCCAAGTCCTGTTGGAAAATGAAATCTGCATCTCCAAAAAGTTGGTCAGCTGCAGGAAGCATGAAGTGCTCTAAAACTTCCTGGTATGTGGCTGCGTTGACCCTGGACCTCAGAAAACACAATGGACCAACACCAGCAGATGACATGGCACCCCAAACCATCACTGACTGTGGAAACTTTACACTGGACTTCAAGCAACGTGGATGAAGTGCCTCTCTTCTTTTCCTCCAGACTCTGGGACCTTGATTTCCAAAGGAAATGCAAAATTTACTTTCATCAGAGAACATGACTTTGGACCACTCACCAGCAGTCCAGTCCTGTTTCTCTTTAGCCCAGGCAAGACGCTTCTGACGCTGTCTGTGGTTCAAGAGTGGCTTGACACAAGGAATGCGACAGCAGAAACCCATGTCTTTCATACGTCTGTGTGTGGTGGTTCTTGAAGCACTCACTCCAGCTGCAGTCCACTCTTTGTGAATCTCCCCCACATTTTTGAATGGGTTTTGTTTCACAATCCTCTCCAGGGTGCGGTTATCTCTCTTGCTTGTACACTTTTTTCGACCACATCTTTTCCTTCCCTTCGCCTCTCTATTAATGTGCTTGGACACTGAGCTCTGTGAACAGCCAGCCTCTTTAGCGATGACCTTTTGTGTCTTGCCCTCCTTGTGCAAGGTGTCGATGGTCGTCTTTTGGACAACTGTCAAGTCAGCAGTCTTCCCCATGATTGTGTAGCCTATAGAACTAGACTGAAAGACCATTTAAAGGCTTTTGCAGGTGGTTTGAGTTAATTAGCTGATTAGAGTGTGGCACCAGGGGCCATCAATTTTGAACCTTTTCACAATATTCTAATTTTCTGATATGATGAATTTGAGATTTTCATTTGTTGTCATTTGTAATCATCAAAATTAAACAAAATAAACATCTGAAATATATGAGTTTGTATGTAATGTATGAATATAATATACAAGTTTCACTTTTTAAATGGAATTACTGAAATCAATCTACTTTTTCATGATATTCTAATTTTATGACCAGCACCTGTATATACTGTCGACCTTTTTACAAAAACAGCAGTTCAAAGTGCAACAGATAAAAAAAGGCTCTGTTTATCTGCTTTGCATACACCATTACCCTCATAAAAATATAAAAAATAAAACGAACAAGCTTCCCATCGTTAATCCTCTTGTGAAAATATTGTTAAACACAGACATCTGAATTAGACCTTAACATGCAAAGATTCATTTCTACTGGGTCATATCTTTTCCATAACTTTCAGCTCTGGTCGAAATAAAGTATATAGTTCCCTCTATAGAAAAGCACTTTGTTCAAAATGAGCCACAAGAATATGCAAATCCAAAAAGCATGATCAACCTTACGGATTCTGATGCAATATCCATTTCTATTTTTATGATTCAGCTGAGCCAAAATGCTGCAGCCAGAGTTCTGATGCAAATTAAAAACATAGATCTTATCTTTTCTATCCTAGCTTCTCTTCATTGACTTCCTGTTAAATCCAGAATAGAATTTAAAATCCACCTTCTCACGTATAAAACCCTAACTAACCAAGCTTCCTACCTAAACACTTTGCTCTCAATCTGCAGGTTTACTAGTGGTCCTTTGAATTTATAAGGCTAGGCTTAAATCTTTCCTAATTGATAAAGCTTATAGTAAAGAGTGGCTCAGGCTATCCTGAGCCATCTCTATAGTTATGTTGCTATAGGCTATACTGCTGGAGGACAGAGACCATTTTTCATTATCCGGCTTAATTCCATCTCTATCCTCCAATTCTTAATGCTTTTGTTAGTTCAACCACTAACTTAGTTCTCTACGCTTTTTGTATTCATAGTAGCTTCATCTGGTCTGGCTGTTTGGCTGCGACTCCATCCTGGAGCAAAAGCTGGGCTGCTACCATCAACACCTTAGATTATAGATGAAAGAGCTGGGCTTGTTCTTCAGTGATTAGTGCTGTTTCTCTTCTAGACACAAAGCCATAGCCTCAGCTTATACAGATTAACCCGATGTACTCTCTTTCATTCCTTCTTGATATGAAAACTGGTTCAGTGCTCGTCTGCTTAAATGTTTCTTTCCCAGAAGGAAGCACCTAGTTTACCGTTACCATTTCAAAAAAAGGAAGTATTTATTGATCGATTAATAAATTAGCTTAATGTAGCTTCTTCTTCTACCAAGGTTTTAGAAGTTTAGATGACTAGATTCCCCCCCCCGTAATCAGCTAAAGATTTTAATCACATCGATTTTGTGATAAATATTACAGCAGAACAAGTAACAAGAGATGTAGAACCCATCCTTTGCATTCACCGCATCAGCTTGTACATATGAACACACCCAAAGACACAAACACACAGGCAGGAATGTCAGAATGTTTTTTCCTGGATCTAAATGTGGGGTTTTCATAAACCACATTCTTCCCTCGCCTCTTGTGTCCTTACTGACCTCTCCTAGATTCATGCCAGCCTCTTTTTAACTGAACTGTGATCTCAGTGTTGCCAACACAGCATAAGACAAAATACACAGACACACAGGAACATGAGCTCAGACTTATACACACTTTACTGGGTCAAATGCAGAGCAAATCCTTCACGTTACATAACAGCTGTGCACCACACCAAGCTTCAGAAAGAAAGGGGGGTGCTAGGGAAGGACCCATTCGTGCTAAAAAATAAGGAAGTGTGTTACATGATTACAGCCGATATTTCACTGCTGTAACGCTCATTTTAGCTCAACCGAAGTTGCATCAGAGCAGGAAGCTCATAATTTCACATCCCCTTATTAACATAAGCAGCATAAATTAAAGCCAGAATAACAGAGGAACTGCTTTGTTCCTTATAGATCAATAAAACAATTGGTAAGAAAAGTGAAGCAGAGGATTTGCTGTCGACAGTCTCCGTGTGTGTAATAGATTGCACAACTTTGGCAGACTTTGTAAGACAACTATCAATTTTGCAAGAAATCAGGGGTTTAATTTATTTTGCCTTAAAAATATGAGCTTAAAGTTTAATTAAGTTTTTATTAAAGTCGCAGGCAAATGGCCATTCGCATTTCCGAATTCTCCCGTGTGGTGCACGACTTTAGACGAGTGAAGAAAGTGAAGGACATTGGTCGATTATTAACGTATTGTTGCGGCGGAAGGTTCGCAAGCAAATTTGCTGTGGCCAGTTTCTCGGAAGCATCTTGCAAACCAGCTAGCAACTTAGTGCTAGTAGGTTCCCAATGGGAAATTCCATTGGGACCAAGTATCACTAAATTGGTGACTTAGAGACGACACTGTCAAGGAACGCTATGGACAGAGGAAACATGCTAGAGGAGGAGAGTTTTGTGTCAGAGGTCGTGGATGAGTCCCCTCCCTCATACATTATTTAAAATTAGGAGGAAAGCGGGGACAAAGACATTATGGAAGAGTACGCCAGGGCAGCAGAAGCTTGGTTTGGTGTAAAAGGCTTACAGCTGTACATGTTTGAGCCCTTGCCTTCCAAACCTGCCAGTTCTGTTAGCTCTACGCCTGCTGAAGACACAGACGTCGATCCCCGTAAACACTGGGATGGAACTCAATGGAAAAGGAAATGATTCTTATTTCAACCGTTGCGTATATAGGGCTGGGTACCGAACTTCGGTTCTTTTATGGTACCGACCGAAATGCTTCGGTTCTACAGGGTATCAAAACATGCCTCGTCTTTCGGTACCAAGTTTCGGTGATTGGCTGTAACACTTAACGTGATTGCGTCATCCAGGAAAAATACACAGGTGGTCACGGCTACAGCCAGGGTTCATGTGTATCTGTTGTGAACTGGTTGCAGCGTCGTGGAACCCCTTTAAAATGTCTCCCAGGTCAAAAGTGCGGCTTCACTTTATTAAGACTGATGCCAATAGTGCGCAATGCAATATATCGTGCACGGAAACAATTTAAGAGCAGAAAGTTGCTCTGTGTTTGACTGCAAGAAGAGCGGACCGCAGCCAGCGCAACCATCCTCCTCTCAGCAGCCCATGGGCAGAGCAAAGCCAGAGCGGAGTGAATCATGCTGCTTTCAAACTGGACGCAGCAAGAGCAGCAAAATCGCGTCTGCTGCTTCCTTTTTGCTGCCATTACCAGCTTCCGACGCGCGGCTGAAGAAGCTTTGCTGCTCTGGCTGCGCGGTGGTAAAGTGTGTCTGACGCGCGTTGGGCGGAGCTACTCTATCCTTTATTTGCCTTGCAGCTATATTTGCTGTGATCAGTGGGAATAAAGTAGTTTTATTATGTTTTTAAGTGGGAAAATCCACCTGAAAACTTAATCAGTGCAGTCAGTTCATCCTGCCTTCCGATATTTCTGTGGGAGCCGCTCAGACCCCCACATACCAGCGGTGCGCTGTCAGTAGGATCCCATTCAACGGGCTTGTTTGTCAGACATGGTAATTTTTCTAAAGGAAAACTGCTAAGTAAAAAGGTCCTCACAATGTAACAGTGAATATTAGACACTGAATTTTTTTTTATGAAAGAGGAAAAATGTAAATGGAAAAATCAGAGCTTAAAATAAAACTCAAGATTTGTAATTTTTTATGTTGTGTAATTTTCTTTTTCTTCGAATTGATATTATAAAACTGGTATCGAAAAAAGTATCGTTCAGGAACCGGTATCGAAGTGAAGGTATCGGTATTGGTACCGGAACCGAAAATTTTTGAACAATACCCAGCCCTATGCGTATATCAGCTGCTACATATGAATTAAGATGCTATGACCGAAAAGATTTGATTGACAGATGACCGCTGATATATGATTGGCTGAATTTAGGTGTACAAGCTGACGTATAACTAACTGGCCTGCATAAGATAACGGAAAAAAACCACCACAGATTTTAAGACAGAATCTTTTTATATATACATTTTCTAACTTTTGGGACAATATCGTATAATAAAGAGTACATTTATATACATGTTTAAGCCAGAATGATTTCCCTACAACTTTAAAGTTTTAAAACCTAACCCATGAGCAGTATCTCCTTTTATCTATAAGCCTTACATGAAAAATCTTCTTTTAGACACTTTAGTCCCTTAGTTCCCTTCAGTCATAATGAAGCAGAATAAAGCAGGTAGAGCTACCTGCTTCAATAGAGATCAGACGCAAAGAATGAAAACAGAAAGGCATGCTTTAAAGTGAGAGCATGCAGGCCAATACAGCACATGTTATATAAGAACAGACGGGCTGAGAAAAGACTTCGCCAAGCTCTGTGGGAAAAGTTCAGATCGGTACAGCGTACATGTTACCTTTACGGTACATCAGGTTTTTGTAAAGTTCTCCTTCTCAATTCATCTCTAGAAGCAACCTGCTCTTTCTACATCAATAAGACTGAGCCATATTTAAAATGTCAAACATCAGGTATTTTAGACTAACCAACGCATGAATGCGGAGCTCTGGATAAACCAATTAAACCTGCTAATGGATCTGATTGGTCAGTAGAGTCTTGGATCTATACCAGGCTGTTTGTGTGCCTATATGGTCCGAGGTCTTACCTGTAGTATCTGGACTGGAGATAAGTGGAGCACACAGCCTTGGACACGTGGCTTGCAGAACCAAAATCAATTACTTTAACTCTGTATGGCTGCCTGGATGGATCCACCAGCATGATGTTTTCTGGTTTCAAGTCGGCATGGATCAATCCCAGATCCTTCAACTTCCTGAGAGCTGTAGCCACCTGGAAAAGCACAAAGAGATACACATTATTATTAAACTGCACAATTATAAGTTCCCTTTATTTCACCTCGATAAATTATAGAAGGCAGGATATACTTAACTTGAAGTGAACCTATAAAACCCGGCAGGGGACTGTGTTATAAATCTGACTACTACCCTAAAAGTAATCACCTAGCAAACACCCAAAAAAAGGTTGTTGGAAAAGTACA
Source organism: Cyprinodon diabolis (assembly GCA_030533445.1). NCBI lineage: Eukaryota > Metazoa > Chordata > Actinopteri > Cyprinodontiformes > Cyprinodontidae > Cyprinodon > Cyprinodon diabolis. The sequence goes on along the minus strand of CM060063.1, from coordinate 9,151,527 downwards.
ACTTGACTTTCCAAAGATACCTACCAGGAGAGATGGATTGATATGTACTTGAAGTGTTTTTTTGTTTTGTTTTTTTACATAAAGAACTTAAATAGAGGGAAAGTAAATCATCATCTAATAGGTGAGTTTTACCTGCTGCAGAATAGGTCTGATGATTTTCAGTGGCAGTGGGCTGAACTTGTTCTGTTTCAGGAAGTCGTAGAGGTTTTGCTCCAACATTTCAAACACCAAGCAGGTGTGGCTGCGGTGCTGAAAACACTCCAGAGCCCGCACCACATTGTGTTCCTCCGCATTTTCACTACTCAGCCGAGCCAAGATCTCCACCTGAAGATAAAATTACCAAATTTCATTAGAATATGACTTAAAATATTATATATATATGTAATATATAACAAGCCACTGGTGGCAGTTTACCAAGCCACAGACAATGAAGTTCTCACCTCAATCTGTCCTTGGCGTGCATAGGATGGGTGGTTCTTCAGGATTTTGATGGCCACCACTTCATTTGTCGCCCTCTTCCAGCATTTCACCACCTGACCAAATGTCCCTCGACCCAGAAACTCTAAAACCTCATAGCTGTTCTTCAGCGAGTAAAGGACTTCGTGCTGCACCAGCTGATAGTCGCCATCTCCTGATCCATTCCTGTTTACCGTGGCGCCTGCCGTGACCTCATTGCCAGAGGGCTCAGGCCCGTCGGCTGCCACGCCGACGCCAGTCGCCGCCTCGGCTCTGCTGTGCTGAGTGGTGAGATTTCCTCCACCCCCGACTCGAGCAGGGTCTGCATTGTTCCCAGTGTTGGTCTGCAACATGGCCACTGGTAGAGGAAGTGATGGCATAGCAGGCATGTCCTCCACTATCTGCATGGTTCTGATGGTGTTGCTCTCCCGCTGTCGTTGCCCACCTTCACCTGCCTTCTGTTCACATATCTGGGAGGCACCGGAATCAAGAAGGCTGATGTAACCTCCTCTTACTTGAGCTCTTCTGTATTCGCCCTCCTCCCCCTCTGCTCCTAAACAGGCTTTAGTCAGTAACCCACACTCCAAGCCTCCAGCTTCCCTCTTAGAAATCTGGTGATCCTGGGACTCAGCCGGTCTCTCCGTTTTCTCAACTGGTGGCCCCAAGTTTGGCCTTCCTGGATCAGAACCAGCTGAAGATGGGATAACGTTATTGGGCAATGCAATACCGTAGTTGACTCCAATCACATATGGCTTGGGCGGGGGTCGTTGCTCGAAGCCTCTGCTGGTGTTATGACTGCGGGGGGCTTCGCTTGCGTGTCTGCTGGTATCACTGTTGCTCTTTCCTAAGGCACTTGTTTGAGCTGAGTTCAGGTGTGATGGGTAGGCCAATATTTGCGAGGCCATACCTGTAAGAAAAGGGCTTGAGTTAATTGTTTGGCACATTTTTTTTTTAGTTTTATAGTACCAAAACATATTTTTCAATTCAAAATGCCAAGAATAGAGTTCGAGGTTTTTTTTACAGTAGCCCAACAGCATTGGATGGGAAACAAAACATCTTCAAACTTGGAAACAAAGTCCAGTGGATAGTTTTTAATTTTCTTTTTTTGGAATGACTATAACCTGGAAGACTGAGAAGCTTCACTAGCACATTGCATTCTAATTTAATGCTCTTAGCAATAATTTTAATGCCGTCAACAAGTACACATGACTCTCATATATATATATAAATATATAAAACTGCAAAATCCTTTGTCCTCTTTACCGTCGACAGGCTACAGCCATGTCAGGGATTCCTCATTTTCCAGCCACTTTTATTAACATTTTCCCATTCCCTAGCTTTTTCTCTATCTCAAGCTTCCTTTCCCAACATACGGCTTTATGATCAACTGGAAGCAGTTCAACGCAAACAAGGGGAACCAGTTATATCTGATATATGTCTTTTGAAATTGTTTTCATACATTTTTTTAATTAAAGCTGTTTAAATGCTGAGATAATCACATTTAATTAATTTTAATGCCGATTAAAAAAATACAAATTTCATGACTTTTAATGACACGTGGAAACCCTGAGGGAAGAGGTGAGACCTTCCTCCCACTATCACTGGAGAAACGCTGTGGCTTAGATGAAAAAAAAAAAACACAAAAAAACCATAAAGCCACCAGAGCAAATACAAATGGAGACCTTCATGACACACTTACTAGAAAAGGGAACAAGTCTTCTGTAATAGGAGACGGGGGAAGCCCAGTACACCTACAGCTAGTCCCTTCATGCTACACTATCGGGTCAGTTTCACACAAACTGTCAGCAAATAGAAAACAGCTCCCCAGAGGGAAATATGATACCATCTCCACCTCAGCGGCATCTTCACAAATGTATCAATGATAAAACTCTTTTCTTATTCTTTAAAACATGAACGGATAGTCTGTTCTATATATAGAACATATATGTTCTACCCGCCAGCGCAATTATAACCCAATGTGTTAAAAACCAATAAACTTGAAAGCTAAATGTTAAATGCAGAAGCAAAGTCATATGAGCCACGCAACAGCTTCAATGATGCAACCCAGTGACTTTCCACTGTTACAAAACAAGTGCTCATTTCTCTACCTTTCAAAATCTAAAGTGAATTTGTAATGAAGCGTGAATTCTACTTTTCACTCTCTACCTCCAGCTCTAAGTTTTCGCTTGTTCCAGGGAGCTGGGGTTTCCTGGTTTAAAGGAAATAACAGTCTGGTCCTTTAATCTGACGTCTTTAGTACCACACAGCCTGCAAAGTACAGCTTCACCAACAAAAATCATCTACTGACTGTTGCACAGAAAAAAAAAAAAACTTTCTGCAGGTTTTTAAAGATTGTTGTTTGGATTTAAACAGAAAACGATGACATTGCCCCACCTTGCTTACTATCCTTTTTATCAAAACCAAACAATACATATTCCGCTGCGTTTATGGACAAAGACACCTTAAACATTTTAGCGCTGATTTAATTAAGACAAAAATTAAAACGTGAAAATAAATAAACTAATATTGAGATCATGGTTTGGTATACAGTACCGATTTGAACTTGTTATAACTTCTTCATTTATCCAGAATGTCCGCCGACTGGAAGAAAAAGCTTCCGAGTACCAACGAAGGAGAACCCACAACAGTTTATGTACGCAACAATCTGTTTAGGCGACAGCGTTCAAACAAGGGGATTAACGTTGATTCAAGACTTGATCGTTAAGCTAAGAGTGATACTTGCAATAACATTATCTTAAGCCAGCCCAGGGTGGGAGCCTCATCTTTGACCCACAGGGTTGTGCTAAAGCAGGGAACTCGCTCCCCCCTGCAATCCTAGCTTCTGTAGAGGAGCAGAGCCAGCTTTTCCTATAACATCATGATTCAACAGATTCAGATTTATTTCTGTAAGCATTCTTGATAGAATGAAAATCATTTCAATTTAGATCTGCCAGAGATAAAAAACTAAGCGTAACCTAATTAGTTGTTTCTTATATTTGATATAATAAACCTCTAACTGAACTAGGGAAATTGAAACCTCATTCTTCTTGGATCTTCCACATTTGGTTGAACTGAGGTACAATGAATGACGACAAGGATTAGGGCTTAAACAATTAATCAGAATAATTATGAGTAATCATTATTGAAATAATCGTCAATTAATTCAGGAATCGATCGCTCATTAACCGGAGTGAAGATACTCTAATGTGTGCCTTTAGCTGACAGACAAACCCATTTACAGTAGCAATTATACCAAAATTGTAAACCTTTGGCATTTCAGATAAAAAAAATCTTTTGAGTTAGCAAAAATTATTATTTAAGGAACCTTTTCCTATCTGATTAGCTAATCTGGAAAAAAAAATTAAATGAAAAGTTAATCAAATTGTAAAAATAATCCATAGTTGCAGCCCTAGCGAGGGCATAAATCCTGCAGGGATACGTCCTGTAACAACACGCTGCTTTTTTCTTTCAGCTCTAGAACCACACATCAGTCCGAATCAGCTCAATAAAATAACATTTTCCTCAAGAAGGAAATAATGTACCCCTAAATCCAAATGATCTTGCTATCATAACTATCATTGCATGAAATCTGATCAAAGTAAACTTGAGAAACATTATTTGGGAAAATTTACAATTGAACAGAGAACCTGGCTGGAGACCGAGTGGCTGATTTTCACCATGGTTGGTTAAAAAAAAAAAACGACCAGAAGAACTGGCAGAAAGATTCAACAGACCAAGGTTAAAACGACAACAACGTTCTTTGATGTGGATGATCTTACTCAGTGAAGAAAACTGAAAGTTATCATCAGTATCCGAGTGAAAAAATAGAAGAGGTAATGGGAGGCATGGTATTATAGGAGGGTAATATTAAAGAAGCTTTATTTTCTATGACTTGTTGGGGCAGGTTTTCTGCTCATTCTGGCTATGAGATGGCTAAACTTTTGGCAGATAACAGGCAGACTCAGTGAAAATATGCTGAGCTTCCAAACCCTCAGAGATAACATTTTTGGAAATGTTTAATTTCTGATTCTCTTAATTTACCATAAGATAACAATAAATTATTTTAAATTATAGTTTATAAGAAAGATCAGAAATAGACCTCTTTCAGCGCATATATAGCAACAAAACAGGAAAATTAGCTTTGTATTTTCCCTGAGAAATTTTTGTTAGAGCCATAACAAGTGAAGGTGTTATCTAAATGACTCTTTGCATTACATATAGTTAATACAGCACTGCTATTTATGGATCTAAAATGAACAGAAAATAAAAGTTTGTTAAGTGAGGAATAGAAACTGGGTAAAAAAATCTAAATCAAAAACAATAGAGAATGTTTTATTTTTAAAGGCCAGTGCCCATTATCAAATATCGGGCTAACCAATCCCACATATTTGCTGATTCTTTTTCTTAAAGCTGATTTTAAACATAGTATGACCCAATGATATCAGTGCTACACTAGTCTAAGTTTAAAAAAACATTACCCAATCAGAGCAGCAACGGACAGCAAACAGAGGAAGCAGCAATGCATGGGCTTCACGTGACCTCAAGGACTCCCTGTTCAACGCTCTATTGAATCTGTGAACGCATGTTATCAACCAATATAAGAAAAAAATACTATCCGTCATCTCTAATTTCAGTATGTACATTTTTAGGAAGAAGCTTGCAGAGATTATTTTTTTAGACTGAACTAGTTTTCTTCTAATAGAAACGTTAGCCAGGTTAAACATGAACACATGAAACTTTCCCAATGTTTAATCTGTAAACTCTCACTGCGCCGCTCAGACAGTCCTCCAGCATGACCACAACTTGTGACCTGCTCATGCTGCATGAGTCAATTGATTGGCTGCCCATCCTTAGAGCAGGCTCAGCTCTTTTTGAATAATCTTTTCACACCAGAGAAAGTTTTCCAATCATCTCATAAAGCAGTGACTTCATTTCAAACTGTTAATAGTTATGTCTGGGTGTTTTTTCTCAACTCTATGGAAACAAACAGCTCAGTCCTATGTTTGACTTGCTACTTCTGATAAACTGAGAAACCGCCTGGTGACTGAGCTGATATTCAGCCTGATAGAGGCCAAAATCTGACAAGGGAAAGGGCTACAAGGACACTGTTCCGTGTATGGGGCTCTTGACTAAACAACAGTCCAAGTTAGCCACTTTCAGTTTTGCAAGATGGAGAAAAGAAGCACAGAAATCTCTAAATCTTTCAATAAACAGGAACAGCTGATTTTCAAGTATACGACCAGTGGTCAGTGCAAATGGCCAACTATGTCAGGTAACTAGAACATGGGGAGAAAAAAAAGCCACAAAAAAAAAATCTACTTAAAACTACTTTGCAAAGTATATATGTAGGGACATTCCAGGTTGTTTAACCACATCAACAAGCTCATCAGGCAAACTTCCTGATAGTTTCCCCAACAGAGAGACAGACCGTGCCTGTCTGGACACAAAAATCAAAAGACTTGAGGGTTTAGGCTCAATCATATGTCCCATGAGCACTCCTTCATTTAAAGGAAGCAAAATAATCAGTTTAACGGCGAGAGGGTAGACTCCCAAACGAACAAGGCTTGTGCACAGGCTCAGACAGGCAGTGGGGTGTGTCTCTTAGTCAACTTTACAAGAAGCGGGCTTCTTCAGTTCTTCTGACAAAGCAGTGAGCTTTTTAAAAACAAATAGCGACGTCTCAAATCTGGAACTAAAGTAATTTAAAACACAAACTGACTGAACTAATTATGCATCCAGTTACCATCATCATCTACATCGGAGGTCTTCAACAGGGGGTCCACAATCCCTAGGGGGTCGACAGAGGTAGTACATGGGGGTCACTAAAGTTTTGGTTGGTTAGATTTTGTTTTATATTCCCCCCGCATTTTTTTCCACCAATTGAAATGTCTTTAAATCCACATTAAGATGAATTCAACAGACTTTAGTAAACAGATAAATGGAGGCAGAAGATGTCTTTCAGTCATTAATGCACACATTCAGCGACACACAGGAGCTCTTTCAAGCTGGGCACCGTTTCATTCACAACACCTGTCCCATCAGGCAGGAATCAGAATCAGAAATACTTTAATAATCCCAGGGTGAAATTACTTTGATATATTACTCCAGCTGTAATAGAGTGACTATAGGACCAGTTTGATATAACACAATTTCATACAATATGTATAATTAGGGGGTCTCTGCTCCATCTCGCCATCAGTATGGGGGTCCTAAGCCTGGAAAACGTTGAAGAGCGCTGATTTACACATATAGCCCCCCCCTCCTCAGAGGGTAAACACAGATTAAATTAAGCACAGTTGGTAGCTGCTTCACCCAATCGCCACCCACAACAGCAAGTCAAGCAAACTGATAATAACTCTATGATGCAATTGATAGAGAATTTCAGCCACTGCAGCAGAAAGGCCAGCCGGAGGGGGGGGGGGGGGGGGTTGCTGGTTTGGTGTACATGTCATCCAGTTTTGTCTGTTACAACTGGTGCCAAACTGTGTAACCTGATATCTGAGGGGATTCAGCTGAAATAGAGATCCAGCTTCAGAGAAGCAAACATACACAAGAAGCAACCCTTTAGAATCTCTTTAAAAACAGGCAATGAAGATTTTAAATAAAAAAACACTATCAAAATATCACCATTGTGCCATTTTACTAAAACATAAGCTTTTAAGCTGGGAAAATGTCATCAAGTATGCAAACCTCTGTTTTTCTCAAAATAATCCATGGTCACTCAGTTAGTTTGTAAAGATCAGGAACCCACTGGCAGTAAGCTAGCGGAGACTGTTGTTCCCCTGCATAAAGGTGCTTTTAGTCAAAAAGCCTTTGCAGTCACAGAGGCTCAGGAATCTGTCCCTCAGAACATAAGATATCTTAAAACATTCACTCTTTTTTAAAAAGCATATCAAAAACAGGCTTATAACACATCAGTCATGTCAGCATTAGTTGAATGCCTTCCATCAACAAACCATGAAGCCACTTTTGTCTCTGCTGTGTGCATGTATGTATATGTATGTATAAGGGTGTATATGTATGTATATCAGGGTTTATCCAGGAATGAGTAACTCTAATTTAATGCTTTTTAATGCTCTTAGAAATAATTCTAATGCCATCAACTAGTACCTTTGACTCATTATATATATATATATATATATATATATATATAAACATCTATATAAACATTCGTCATCTTTACGTCGACAGGCTGCAACCATGTTCCAAATTCCTCGTTTTCCAGCCACTTGTTGACATTTGCATTTTCCCCATTCTCTAGCTTTTTCTCCGCCTCAAGCTTCTTTTCCAAATATATGAATATCCGATCAACCGGAAGCAGTTCCATGCAAATATATACCGATATAATACATCTGATGAAATTGTTTTTATAAACACACTTAAACAAATTAGAAAAAAAGGATTTTAAATGCTGTTATAATCACGTTTAAACAATTTTAATGCCAATTAAGGCCTTACTTTTACTTACTGGTTTTTAATGACCTGCAGAAACCCTGTATATATATATATATATATATTTTCTCTAGTTTATTTTTATTTTCATTTTTTATTCTATTTTATTAACCTATAATCTGTAGTCCAGCGAACACTTATTCTGTATTTTTAAACAAGTTTTGAAGAGATATAGCTGTTTGTATTTATTTTTATATTTGTATTTTTCATTGTAAAATTCTTACTGTTGTGTTTTTAGGAAGAAAATGTTTAGATCTGTCCAGGGAGCTTAGATGAAAAATAGCCTTTTAGCTAATTCTGGTGCATTAACAGGAATGCTTATTAATGCACACTGTCTCTGTCAAATAACTAAATCAATCTAAACACACAGGGCGGTGGAAACACGTCTATGGGTTCAGCAGGTGTTCTGGTTGTTTTGGTAGTTCGAGAAAATGTCTCACAGTTTGCTGCTGATCAATCCAAGTGACAGCCTGCATATGGCAGCAGCAGAGCTCTGTGTGTTTATGTATCAGAGTACGTGCAAGTTTGGGGGATGGGCAAACCTCCCCCCCCTCCACCAAGACACCTGTTGAAAGTGTTTTTATCACCCTACCATCAATAATAGCTGTTTGATGGTGTGAGTGGGAAGCTTACTGCGGCTTCGTCCCAATAAATACTTTAACCTCACTTTACGCTCTTTTAGATATAACTGTCAACGTCTTTTACTTTACTTCAAAACAACAAAAATATACACGGTCTATGTCAAAACGACATCCTAAAATAACCCTAAAAAGATAAGCATTTATTTTAAATTAAAAGAAACTTCTAGAACTAATGTTAGCGCTGCCCATAAAAAGATAACACTGAAGTTAGCAAACAAGCTAACGGCGAGCGAAGTACTGCGGACGTTAAAAATAACAACAAATATGTACAAATGTGAAAAGGCTAATTGTGTTTGGCTGCATGTTTCAAAGAGATAATGTCACCTACCTTCAGTAGGAAGAGTGAAACGCATCCCTCAGAGTGTGGAAGAGCAGACTAGCAACAAACAGCCGAACCACCGTTAAACTCTGCAACGGGGCTACTGTTGCTGCTGCCATCTTGTTCAACGACTAGGAGGACACGGAGCGACTTTTCACACATTCAAAGCTTCTAACTACAAAAAAAAAACTATTTACAAAAACGAGCTATGGTCCATGTTTTAGAGGGTCTTATGGAATCTCGTTAAACGTTAGTATGGTGACTAGTCGAGGCGAAGTTCGGGGTTTCTAAACTTTTGCATGTTAACACGCCTCGCCCCCCCCCCGACCGAGTTAGCTGCTGGAGGTTAGCTTGTTGCTGCTGCTGCTTCGGTAGCTTGTTGCTTCTCCGCATGTGTGGAATGTTGGGGAGGGGAGGGAGGAGGAGGAGCTGGAGCTGTGAGTCAGACTGACGCGACTCAAAACATTCAAAACTTCCATGATCCAGCTGCGGTCACCAGCGTACAAACACTACAACAATGCAGACATACATGTCATGGTACTGAAGAGGATAAAGGTCACAGAAAAATAGAAAAGAGTTCTGACTTTCTTTCTTAGTCGGAATCCTGAGATTAAAGTTGGAATTTTGAATAAGAAAAGTTGGAATTCTGAGATTAAAGTTGGAATTCTGAGAAAAAGTCAGAATTCTGATTTTTTTCCCTCAGAATTCCAACTTTTCTTATTCAGAATTCTGAGGGAAAAAAATTAGAATTCTGTCTTTCTTTCTCAGAATTCTGACTTTTCTTAATCAGAATTAAAGTCGGAATCCTTAGATTAAAGTCAGAATTCTGAGATTAAAGTTGGAATTCTGATAAGAAAAGTTGGAATTCAGAGATTAAAGTCGGAATTCTGAGATTAATCTCAGAATCTTGAGAAAAAAAGTCATTATTCTGTCCCCCCCCCCCCCTCAGAATTCTGAATAAGAAAACATGGAAATCTGAGAATAAAGTTGGAATTCTGAGATGAATCTCAGAAAAACAAACAAGGCAATTAACTTTATTTGTATAGAACAATTCATCCATCCATCCATCCATTTTCTAACACGCTTGTCCCAATTGGGGTCACGAGGGGTGTTGGTGCCCCCACACCCCAGCAGTCAATGGTCGCCAGTCCATCGCAGTAGAACAATTCAGTACATGGGCAATTCAAATTGCCTGAGTAATATAATAATAAATTAACATGAATTAGATAATAAAATAGAAAAAAAATAAAAGGAAAAACTTTGACACTAAAAAAGAAATTGGACCACAAAAAAAGCAGAATAAAAGCAAGTGAAAACATGATAAAGTAAGTAAAATAGTTGGATCCCAACCTTAAAGCTACAGTGTGTAATTTTCAGCGACATCTAACGTCCAGACTGCAGACCGCAGCAACATGAACATCTCCCCCCCCACCGCTTCTCCCCCCCAACAGTACGGCGAGCGTTACGGGACAAAATGTCTTCCACGATGTCCGCATCACCTACCTTCTCAAGTGATGAGGTTTGTTTACATAGATAATTTTAATACTGCCATCTATTGTTCAGTACCGTCTCAGTTCATCTCTCTCAACTTGCCGTAGTTACTTTCAAGCGTAATGGGCGATCTCGCAATCGCTAGTTTGTTGGGTCTGCGCTGCCGTAGCACAAAGATGTCTGCCTCCATGGCTGCGAGACCCGCTCCTATGTAATTATAAATAACGAATTCTAAGGCAACGCAAATATTAAGGTTAAGAGGCTGAGCTCGTATATGATGATAAATAACATGGTTATGTATAATATATTACATTTCTGACTGTATATCCCTGTAATTATTACACACTGTAGCTTTAAACTAATACCCCACTTAGCATTTTATCTTCAACAGTCAAAGGCAGCTCTAAGCAAATGGGTTTTTAACTTTGACTTAAGAGAACTCAGGCTTTCAGCACTTTTCCAGTCTTCTGAAAGTTTGTTCCAGATCAGTGGAGCATAGGAACTAAATGCTGCTTCTCCATGTTTGATTCTAGTTCTGGGTGTACAGAGTTGGCTGGAACTAGAAGACCTGAGTGATCTGGGAGGTTGATACCCAAAGGTGGCTTCAGCTTTCAGGCTGGCGTTAGGTCCAAACCATTCCAAACTCATGGCTGTGGTGTCAGGGTTTGACATAATATATCATATACACTCACCGGCCACTTTATTAGGTACCCCATGCTAGTAACGGGTGGGACCCCCTTTTGCCTTCAGAAGTGCCTCAATTCTTCGTGGCATAGATTCAACAAGGTGCTGGAAGCCTTCCTCAGGGAGTTTGGTCCATATTGACATGATGGCATCACACAGTTGCCGCAGATTTGTCGGCTGCACATCCATGATGCGAATCTCCCGTTCCACCACATCCCAAATATGCTCTATTGGATTGAGATCTGGTGACTGTGGAGGCCATTTGAGTACAGTGAACTCATTGTCATGTTCAAGAAACCAGTCTGAGATGATTCCAGCTTTATGACATGCCGCATTATCCTGCTGAAAGTAGCCATCAGAAGTTGGGTACATTGTGGTCATTAAGGGATGGACATGGTCAGCAACAATACTCAGGTAGGCTGTGGCGTTACAACGATGCTCAATTGGTACCAAGGGGCCCAAAGAGTGCCAAGAAAATATTCCCCACACCATGACGCCACCACCACCAGCCTGAACCGTTGATACAAGGCAGGATGGATCCATGCTTTCATGTTGTAGATGCCAAATTCTGACCCTACCATCCGAATGTCGCAGCAGAAATCGAGACTCATCAGACCAGGCAAGGTTTTTCCAATCTTCTATTGTCCAATTTCGATGAGCTTGTGCAAATTGTAGCCTCAGTTTCCTGTTCTTAGCTGAAAGGAGTGGTACCCGGTGTGGTCTTCTGCTGCTGTAGCCCCTCTGCCTCAAAGTTCCACCTACTGTGCGTTCAGAGATGCTCTTCTGCCCACCTTGGTTGTAACGGGTGGTTATTTGAGTCACTGTTGCCCTTCTATCAGCTCGAACCAGTCTGGCCATTCTCATCTGACCTCTGGCATCAACAAGGCATTTCCGCCCACAGAACTGCCGCTCACTGGATGTTTTTTCTTTTTCGGACCATTCTCTGTAAACCCTAGAGATGGTTGTGCATGAAAATCCCAGTAGATCAGCAGTTTCTGAAATATTCAGACCAGCCCTTCTGGCACCAACAATCATGCTGTTGGGTTTTAATCCAGAGAAATGTGAGTTTAAAAGATGAAGACGAAATAATCAACACAGAGAAAGGGTTTTGTGACGTCAGCGTCTGCAGAGCGGAGAGAAGCTGCTGGCTCGGAAAACCAGCACCTTCTCACACCGATCCCTTCATGGCAAAGCCTTTTATTAAGAGTTTAAAACATCATAAGGTGGGCCTAAAACAGAAGACCCAGTAATGATTATCTGGGAGGATGCAGGTAATAAGATAGTGTGAATTGACCAACTGGCTGGATGGAAGTCACACAACCGTGTGATTCTGCCTCATGACCTACAGGAGGTCATAAAAGTTTATGACCCTTCTGGTTGAAACACAGGATAGAAATGTAGGATCTTCTTTCTTTCAATGTTTCATATGTCCACACAATAATTTTATAATTATCACTCTAACATATGCCACGTTCAAAGTCACTCAAATCACCTTTCTTCCCCATACTGATGCTCGGGTTGAACTGCAGGAGATTGTCTTGACCATGTCTACATGCCTAAATGCATTGAGTTGCCGCCATGTGATTGGCTGCTTAGAAATTAAGTGTTAACGAGCAGTTGGACAGGTGTACCTAATAAAGTGGCCGGTGAGTGTATATCTCATATGATAGTCATTCCAAAAAAGTAAAGAAAAAAAACCAAAACAAATTAGGTCCTTATGGTGGACCTAATGGAGTCGTTGGGGTCTTTTTTTAGCCTGCAATACCCAATACTGGTCTGCGTCAGTGAAATTGGGGAGATGTTAGGGGATTTGAATGGAAAGCAAAACATCTTTAAACTGGGAAAACAAATTTCAGTGGCTTGTTTTATATATATATATATCCCATGCATATACCTAATTTTTTCCACCTATTCCTCATTTTGGCACTTTCTTATTCTTTTTGACTATTGAGCTATGTAATAAGTACATTTGAGTAAAGTCAATCAATCAATAACAGCTTTGCAGGACTACAAGGGTTATTCCAGTTAGCTTCCATGACTTGAAACACAGACAGATCTGACACCCAAAATCAAACCAAATGGAGCACCAACACCAATTATGTCTGGATTAATCCTTCTGGTCAAAAAAAGGATTTCTGAGAGAAAATGGGGAAAAGATACAGCGCATGCGGCAACATTAGGTGGTATTTACTTTAGTCTAAATTTAAAGCAAAGTTGCTCATGTGAAACTGAAAAAGGATTATATGGAAAAAGTGTTTTGATTAATTTAATGGAAAAATGAAAACCTACAAGTTGACAAAAAAAATAGTTTGGCTTTTTTTAAAATCATAGCTATGGCTCCATCTGCTGTCACATATGTGTACTACATATAGTACTACCTACCGGTAAGTGATTTATTATCATTTTACATTAAATGGCGTTTTAGAAACAATTATCTTTAATTGTATAATATAACTAGTATAGATACAACAGGTTACACTTATGTTACAATCTAAAAAAAAAAAAAAAACAACAAAAAAAAACAGACCACTTTATGTGGGAGCAAACTTTAGCTTTATTTTTGGACAAGCTTTTGCATGTCAAATGAACACCTAAAGACAAATAACAGTGAAAACAAATATACACTGTGCAATTTTTGTGAATAACAGCAAACAGGGCCAACAAAAGGTAGCCAACTGATATAAGGAAGAAATTAATGTTTATAAAGAAGAATCTAATGTAAACATAAATATCAGAATAAAACTAGAGAATATCTAACAATAAGTTTACAATGAGCAAAACAAGAAGTAAAAGTTACACTGAAAACATCTACAGGACAGTATTTTGGGTCAATATCCATTGGTTCATAATTTCCTTTAAAACCCTTTAAAAAATTTAAACTTGTGTTCTGAATGAATTGAGAAAACAAAAGACTCGTACCGACCAAAAATGTTTAAGGTTGTATTTTCTGCAACTGGAGATTTTCAGAGAAGCCAGAAAACTAGAGTTTAGACGACTTTTTTTTAAAGGTTTCTTTTCTTACGATGGATCGAACGGCTCACAGTACTGTTCTTTTCATTTGTGTCGGCTCAAAATCACTAATCTAAAGGTCATCAAATTTCATTTCTCCTCCAAAACTCTAAAGTGAGGCATTATTCACAGTGGTCGACATAACACATGCAGGAAATGTCTTACTTGAATTTATATGCTTTATATATGATTTATATGCTTTCCATCGTATAACGCATATGTAAGACCATTTTTTTTCAGGGGTTTTGCTTGTTTACTTACATTCATTGCAAATATCTCCAAAATTAACCCCTTACATCCCTAGAACACCCTTTATGACCAGTGGACCAGACCAACTGGTCTATACTTTATGACCCAGTTTTGAAGCTGAAAACATTCAAGTCTATTTAGGGAGTTAAAATACAATTAAACACTAGGAGACCTAAAAGCAGAACTGGATACATAACCAGTGTAAGGTGACTTACTGTGATCGCCAGCTTAGCTGATGAGAGGAAGTGAACTTAATTACAGTGCTTTTAAAAACTATGTGTGATCCTCATTTACACTTTGCTGTGTTAAAACCATGAAATTTGTTATATTTTATAGATTTCCTTTAGCAAGCCAGAAAGATGGTTCTTCATAGTTCTGGTCCAAGTGCTTTGACTATATCTGCATGCCAAAGATTTAATATATCTGTTTGCCTAAAAACGGGACACCAAGTATCCTTTCCTTTGCACTTCATAAGCAGGCACAGACTTCCCTACGTCTCTCCGTCCAAATATATAACATCAAAGTTTTGGTGGCAATGATTTGACAAAGTCTGTAAAGGTTCAAGTGATATGAATACCTCTGTAATTTCACACTGCGCCTGGTTAATCATATAACTACAGTACCAACAGTTTAATTATCCATGCACGATACTCGGGAAGTTAATGCAATCATTGAAATTGTCATTTTAATGAAGAAACAACACTGCATCAGTAAATGTGAGTGGAATTATAATATTTGAAGGTGCTAGCTCTGCAGGCCTGGCTTTCCTCTTAGATTAAAAATCAGCCTCTTTAACTTTCCTTTCTGCATCCAAACTGTTGCCAATAAGGGAGAGCAGAGGAACTCCCGACCCCAGTAGGGGGGGGGGGCTTTATGTCTCTATCCTAGGGCCCTCTTCAGGAGTTGGTGCATTCTGGAGGATCTTCTGGTAGAACGGAGAGAAAACCAGCTTGTTGTAGTTAACCAGGCGGCTGAAGCGGACCGAGAGCTCTCTAAGCTCCCTGCTGACCGGAGTCAGACCTCCTTGGAGAGGAGGAGGTGTCTTGTGCTGACTGGATTCCAGGGCAGCCAGGAGAAAGCTTTGAATCCGAGAGGCTGAGGAGGAAGACGAGGACGGTTTTTCTTTAGTCGCTGCGAAATGAAGGGATGTAAGGAGGGGGAACGAGTCTTACCCATCAGCTTTCGGACTGTGTTGTCTGGATGGATGATGGCAGAGATCTGCCCCTTCAGAGTGCTCTTACGCTCAGCTGTGAGGGAAGGGAAGCCATGTTGGCTTAAACAGTGGCTCAGCTCCACACACAGTTTCTCCCCAATGGTTGCTAAGGCCTCCTGCATGTTGAATGACCTGAAAAAAAATGGATTTGGGGAAAAAGGATTTTTTTCCTCCTCATTCTTTCAGTAAAACACAGCTTTACAGAAAATTATGTTTTATTTTTCCCTTTTGTTTTTAGCACTTAGGCTTCCCATTTGAGGTGTGCATTGAAAATGATTTAATATTGCCAATGTTATTACCTCTATCTACATGGTTTAGAAACTGTTCTTTCTTTTATGGCCACAACAGTGTTCATTTTAATGGTTGGTGTTTTAGTGCTCACTTTTCATTTTAATGGTTCACTGTTTATTTTAATGGGCGGGACCGAACCAGTTTACAGGTCTTGTGCAGCATTCTTTGTAGATCACCTGCACAACCACTTATTACACGTACTAAACTTAGGGAATCTGACCATTCATTGCTGTGGTATCAGGGTTTGACATGACATATCATATATATGTCATATACTGGTGAAGAGATTACCAATCTCTTAACTGTAATCTGTGAAGATCAGGTCCTAGATGTATAAAGCTGGTAGGTACATGACATTGTTAGTTATTTAGGAAATATTCCCTCCATTTCCCTCAGTTTTTTCCTGCTCTACTTGTCTTGCAGTCAAGACCACACCCACCAAGACCAATGAGTACTGAGACCGAGACAAGGCCAAGACCTCTAGAGATCAAGACTTTGTACGGTCTTGGTTTCGGCCTCTAAAGTCTCGTCTCAGTCTCTGTACTCCTTTGTCTCGGTCGGAGTGGTCTTGACTACAACACTCTGCTCTACCTCATAAAATATGTAAACTGCTTTTCTCCAAGTTTGCAATAGCATCACAAATGTCGAAACGGTTTAATACTATGGAGAGGTACTAGTTTGGTTTCATTACAAAAGTCCATAAAACTACGACGACATTCTGCTAATTCTGAAAAGGGAAATCTTCAGATTAAAGTTGTGGTATTTCCATAAAATAAATTGCAGGTAATAAACAGTATCTGTTCATGCAATAATTCTTGAAAACACTTGAAAACAACATGGCAGCAGCAGATGTCAACACATAAGATATATCCATATGTCAGCCAAGGCTCAAGAGTGATGACACTCATCGTTGTATAATAAATGGGGGAAAAAATGGTCTCATCCTGAATCAAAATCTGCCGCACTGTCATCCTCCAACAACTTCCAGTCTTCTTTGTCTTTTTCCAAGGCAGTAGGGGTGCGTTTGATATCACGTGACTCATATGATGCGAAAAAAAGTTTTTCCATTGCAGCTTTTGCGAACTATAACAATTTCTACCGATTTCTAAGATGAGTTTTTCAAAACTGCAATTTTCTTATTTAGAAAAAAAATTGTCTCTGTAATTCAGTAATTTGATGGTAAATGTAAAGACGGCTACTGTATCAGCTTGATTTTCAGAATAAGTGTCAATTACGTCAGAAATCAGTCCCAGTGGAATCCGTGATTATAATTAGTTTGGTTACAGTGGAGTTCATGGCTGCATGAAGATCTAATAATTGCTAAAACATGAAAACCAACTGGATAAATAAAAAAGTGAGCATCAGAGTAGCTCAAGACTTATATATTTGTACTCACGGAACGTGCATTTCTGTGAGCATGACACTGACAGTGTTTTTAAGCGACTCCATCAGTCCTGGGAGGCCAGAGATGGCGTCTCCTGTGGTGGTGTAGACAACAAGGAGCACAGAGGAGAGCAGAACTAACCGCTCCACCTCCTGCTGCATCTCTAAGAACCGAACTTGATCCATCAGCACCGTCTGGGAGAAGTAAATGTTGGTCTTATGAGCAGGAAATAAATAAACCAAAAAAAATGAAGGACAAGGACTGAGTATTTACCTCTGGGAAAGGGTCTGAAGCATGATCCCACCTGAGCAGGCGAAGATAAGCGTGATTGTGAACATTTAATGGGAGGAGTGAAGGGGGGTCACTGGAAGCAGCAGCAGAACCGTCTGTTTCTCTCAGAGATTTCACCGTTTCCTCCAGCCACTTCTCAGTGTAGTCTAAGGCATCTAAAAGAAATGGACATGTTTATTCTTCACAGCAGCGGCAGGGAGTCGATCAGGCCTCTTCAGGAACCAGATTGTCTCATTTTAAAAGTAGGGTTGTCAAAAGTATCGATACTCAAAAAAGTATCGATACTGAAACGTTGTCTCCGGATACAATACTCGTTTTTAAAAGTATCGATACAGTGCTACCACCAGTAGCACCTAAGCAGTCATTCATCTAAACTGCAGAATAGAGGAAAATTCACTTTCTGAACGCTGTATGATTGAATAATTCTTTGCACTTTTCAGTTTCACACTTTCTTTTGTAAGAGGTGCAGCTGCTGAGAATTATTTTTGTTTCTTAACCGGTTTGGCTAGTGTCATTGTTATGTGTGCAAAGCATAGCCAAGGAAGGAACACTTAATTTTAATTTTATAAGTTTTTATCAAGCTTGCTTAATATTGTGCACAGCATACAACCTTTATTGTATTTTATTTATTAATGAAAATATTTCTGTAGAATTTTGGAGTCTTTGTTTTTTATCCTTGTGGTATCGAAAATGGTATCAAGTATCGAATAATTTCCTTAGTATCGGTATCGAGTTGAAAAGTTTAGTATTGTGACAACCCTATTTAAAAGACAGAGGAAAAACTCACAAACATGCATATTGTAAAGAATTAAAACCTCAACAGGTTTTATTCATTTTGTTAGTAAATGTCAGTGTTAATTTGCACAATTGGTCGGCTTTAAACAAAAAAGATGACACTGTTCTGGATAGTTCACTTAATTTGGGAAAGGTTTTTAAAAAATCCAAACCCTGGTGCAGAACAGATGATCAAACACTGGAAATGTGGGTCTAACTGAACAAAAAGTGGATTCTAGTGATGATCAACTAAACACAACTATCCAGCAAACACTTCAGTTAAAACTAGAGATGGAAACAAATTATAAATGATGATTAAATGTTTATTAGATTAATATTTCTGCTATCCAATTCATTGATAAGGTCTGATTAGAGGAATTTTCTTTAAGTGTTGTAATGTTATAATCCACTAGAGGGCACTGATGTCAATTCTTAAGCAGAGCCGCTCTGTTATACACCAGAAAAGTAATGCCATTGGAATGAAGGGGCAAATAGTCGAACAGTATGTCAGAGCAACATACCCTGACTATTAACGATAGTTTCAAATATCTTTTTATTGGAAATCAGAAGGGTTTCACATATTTTATTCATCTTTTATTATTCAGTAGGAGTGGTGCATATAATATGTTTCAGATTCCCAGGGGATCTCCTCCTCCTATCAAAAGTGAACATTATGCAAGAACCATTCACACAAAAAGATTTGTTGTTAAATCGTTTTTACGAGCAATTTAAGAGAAAATGTCACATTCACCATTTTTCTCCCATTTGTAATCTATCAGGTACAAATTTTACGAGCGCACCAGACTTGCTCAAGGAGTCCTGCGCAATCAGTCAGCTGAAATCCGAATCTATTCCTTCGCTAAGTGACCACATTGGTTCTTCTTAGAGGCAATTGTCCATTTTATAAGGCTACATCATTATATATTATGTAACTCCACTGTAATTAAATTACATTTTTATTGAGTGATGACAGAACTATCATTCACTACACCTGCAGCTGTCATGTTGGTGTTCAGGGGACACTGGTCAGTAAGGGAGTCCATGTGAGATCAAGCTCCTATTGAACTAACATCCAAAACAGGAAATAGATCCCTGCTACCTAGAGTTAATTCTGGATTTAAGGAATATAAACTCTTATTTCAGGCATCTATAAATCAAATGGTAAATAGAGAAAGCTGCATTCATTGATTTATTATTAACGTTACGATCACTTGCTCATCAGTCAGGAATTGATACAACTGCAAGACTTGTTTCCAATTGTTTGATCCTTTTTTTAAAAGCGTAGTGTGAACATAAACCAAACCAAATGAAGGTGAAACATTTTGGGCGTATCATGCCCAGTGAATGGATCTGATTAACCTGGAGCTCAAAGGTCGGTGCACATTCAGCCAATTTACTTTCTGTTTTTAGTTATAGTTTGAAAATAAAACAAAGAACTGCTTTTTTTTTATCCTTTGGCAAGAAAAAACTAAACATTACCCCTGACTTGACACCACCATGTAGTATAACACAAAGGGTTTTTGTAAAGGGGACATTCTTTACTTGGTTGTTTCTCCAGAAACTCCTGGATCTTGTTCCTCTGATACTCAACCGACTGCTGCATGAGATGTGGCTTGATGCTCTTCACTGCAAAGTTAGCCATGTCCACCTTCATCAGGTCCAGCACAGAGAAAATGGCCCTAAACAGAGGTAGAAAACAAGTAAGAAGTGTTTAACTGGTAAGTCACTGCTTAGCATCAAAGCGTGTGCATTTCTAAGATTTCTGTTTATGTATTTCAATAAGGACAACACGCACTCATCAACATGTCATTGTTAAGCATCAATGTAAATATTCAGCAATTAGCACAACAGCTAATTTGCATTTGTTGCCCTAAGGCAGGTAAAAATAGTAAATAATAAACAAGATGCTACAGGAGAGAACATAGTAATTACATACAGATAAGACACCAATAACGTAAAATCACAATAAGATTAGGTGAACAGGCTCAAGGAAACGGATCATTTCACCATGTGTTCACCAACGTTTCAAGGAGGTTTTACAACTTATGTAGGTGTCACAGCTCCTGGTGTGGGCTGGCAGTGTCAATATAAGATAAATATCTTTATGTTTTCCAAACTTTATGGTAACCAAGTAAAAATGTTGATAGTTTGATTAAAACTATCTACCTTTTCTATTACAATAGATCAATTTACTTGTACAGGTTCAGTCTACAGATGCTGTTGCTGGTGTTTAGGGATGAAAAGGTAAGATCTAGCTTTGGGAGAAATTATGATCAGAAAGACCTGATAGGAGATTAAGTCTTCAAAATTCTTTCAGACCTTGTTGGGAATATTAAATGAAATGCGGTTTGTGACCCGCTTGTTACTTTTGTTGGCCCATTAATGAACTGTGTTAAATTATACTCATCTGTCAGTTATTTAAAGTGCTGAGGACACAGTAGTGACATTCTCTAGTATTTTTTTTTTTGCAGACCAAGAGGTTAATACCAATGATTAATGTAGTAATTTCAAGCATGTCTGGATAAACAGTTTTCATCAGGAAACCTCTGCCATTCAGAGGACTCTAGCGCCACTTAGTGGGAGAAAACTGGAATGACATATGCAGGACAAGGACTGAGAGCTGGATCAGTGGTTTTGTTATGGACAGCTGGTGTTTTAATGGGTTTAGTTACAGCTATGCCTTTGCAATGGGTCGCAGCCTTTTGTCTCAGCCCCCATAAGAATTTAAGTTAAATTTAAGAATTTAAGTTTCCTGAGGATCCCCCAGCTGCTTTTAATATGGGTGAAGCAGGTTAAATGAGATTGTTCCCTCATGGTAAGAGTTGTTTTGCTGTTCAGTTAATATCAGCAGCTGTCAACAGCATATTAATTAAAAAGAAACAAAACAAAAAAACAAAAAAACAGAGGCTGATGAGGAGCTTAGATCGCAGATTGCTGCCATCTCAGATAATGACCCAAGACTTACTGTCTTTATCTTCTGTAAACTCAGAGGCTAACTTTGTGGTAATAATGTGGTTCTGAGTTCTACTTCAGGTGTTTAATAGGTTTGTGGTTTAAACAGAAATTTGGGGGTGGAAACAGGCACATCTGATTACATTCAGAGCTTTAGTTTTTATTTTATAGACTAATGAGATGTTATGCTATCTGCAGCAGAGGTGTAGAAAGCCGTGTTCCGCAGACGTTTGTTTTCTGCTGCAATCATATTGCCGTCACCCTCAGACTCTGACTCTGTAGGCTAGAGGTCCACGTTGGTTCTGATCTAGAAGATGTGATGCCACCATATTCCTCAGCATCACTACCCTCTCCTGAGCTCAAACTAGTTCATGGTTAAACCACACAAACCATTTCCAAACATTCTGGAACATGTTTCCATCCATCTCCATTATAGAATCCTGAGCTAGATCCACCAGTGTTCTCCCTGTGACGTCAGCAGATATGTATTTACTAGCTATAGATTAGAGTTCTGCTGTGGAGCTACTAAATGTAGAATATTTGTGGTAAAAATAGGCCTGTTTGATTCCTAACAACCACCTGGTATGTGCTGCTGCATGATTTTAATGCTAAATTACATGAAATCAATATTGCGTCATCAACATTTGCCTTGTCCACTTTATTGTTCCAGTTGATGTCTATGTCACCCATGAAAATGATTTCCCTTAAAGAGCTGCATTCTTTCAAAATAGACTCCAGTTAAACTTAAAAGGTGTCTCTTGCAGATGAGGGGCAGTAGATACAGATCAGAGTAAGTGACATTGTGGTGAACAGTATTATTTTCAAACCAATACATTCAAGATAATTTTCTGCTGGCCAATCACATTTAAGGTGATTTTTAACATAAACTAATATACCGCCACCTCCCCCTGTCTCTCCATTTCTTCTGAAAACATTGTATTCTGGCAAACCCACAGCTGCAGATGGTGATTTTGCATTCAAGCAACTTATAGATATGCTTATTATATTAATATTTGAGTCACCTAAAATATGTTCTATTAATTCTGTTTTATTCACAATACCATTAAATTAATTTTGCACCATTGAGGCTAAAAAAAATTAATCTCCATGTCCCCATTTGGCCAAAGGAAGATCACTTAACAACAAGCTGACCTCTGCATGAAATGACAGGGTCTAAAGATAAAACTGAGTGTTGGCTAACTGTAGCGCTAATAATGGTGTGTGTCTCACAGTATGGCTTACTTCAGCAGAGGCACAAGGTCTGTGATCTGCTTCAGTTTCTTGATGTCCTCATCTCTGCATGGGGCGCATAGAGAACCCATCATTTCAATGATAAACTGGGACAGCTGGCCGATATCTAGAGCTCCGTTTTCAGCCTGCTGTTGGATTAGCGTCAGATCAAGAACTTCTTCGATGCGGGAATGAAGGCGTCCGTGGCCGGACAGCAAAAAAGACTGCAGCGTCTGGATGGGAGGTTGTAAAGGGAAAAGATACAACGTTGGAGAATGAATAACTGACTGATGTCTGTTATGTGAGAGGTAGTAGTAACTCAGATATATGAAAGTATAGATTGGTCACTCAGTCTAAGGCTACATTCACACCGCAGCCTGAAGTGACCCAATCAGATTTTTTGGCCCATATGCGACCTGGATCTGATCTTTTTATGGCAGTGTGAACAACACAGATCAGATTTTTTCCAATCTATGTGGCCATGTGGTCCTGAATATGATACGAATCTGTTCTTTTCAAATGCGACCTGTGTCTGAACGGCCAGGTCGCGTTCATCCGACCTGAACCCCATTAATACCCGACAAAGGTCACTATTTTAGGTTTGTTATGAAGAAGCGGCAAGAAAAACAACAACCATTGCAGATGATGATGCGGAGAGCAGTATTTATGTTTCACCATATTCAAAAGATTGTGTTTTATGGTTTGAAATATGGAAGCACTACCTTCCATATTTAATTCCGTAAACACAGAGCACGCTGGCCTGTGATGTCATTGCATCATCTACTGCGCATACAGGACACTTGCGTTGTATGATTGCAGCTCACACAGGAGATCACATACAAGTCGCATAAATTTGGAAATGTGAACAGCAACGCAAAAAAATCGGATTTCACAAAAAAATCAGAATTGAGCATGAAGGCCTGCAGTGTGAACGCAGCCTAAATGACCATCTCTGAAGCTCAGTTATAGATAAAAACTGAATTATTTGTTTTCTTCTGAAGACTTGATCCAACAAATGCTATTATATTACAACAGTGGAGACGAACAAAGAAGTTCCAGCTTTTCATCTTTTAAAACAAGATTTTAATAGCTTTAAATCATATTTTTTCAGACTGCGATAGTCTTTTAAGGTGTTTGCTTTGACTTTACCTTACTTTTGTAGAACCCCTGATGGGATTACTTGCAGTCTAGCGCTGAAACAATCAGATTAATCGTGATAAATTGATTATCAAAAATAATCGTAATATAGTAATCGATTGATCGTTAACTAGAGTGTAGAGACTGTAGAGCGTTTAGCTGCTTTTTCAGGTTACTTTATTGCAATGTTCTGTTTGGTTCTTTTTCCCTCTGAAATAAAATTGGGTCTTCAATCTCAAGGCCACATCATTATTTCCTGCACAGCTGATTGGCTGCTGGGTGGAGCGTTTTTTAGCATTCAGATCAATCCTGAAAGCTAGCCTGCCCCGGAGCACGATTGCGTTCAGAGTACGTCAACACGGTGACTAGCCTTGCTAAGTATGAATCCAGCTTCGTGTTACAGATGTAAAGATGGACTGATAGGATGCAAGTGATGTTTGACAAAGATAGTTTTGAATAAAGTCAGTAAATCTAAATAATCTTTTTTTATACCATATTATGTTTATTTTATTACAACTACGTAGCCCTAAAACAAACATTTTAATCAACCATCACACCTGAGCAGGTTCCAGACTAACATTACATGTAGAGATCTCATCCAGAGTGATTCATATCAAGGAAGTAGATTTTAAATCTACATTTTTGAAAATCAGTTATATAAAAAAAAGCTGAATCTGAATCTAATAAAAATCTTATATAAAAATTAAAAAGCAAAGTAAACTAATGGAGAAAATTACAAAGCTTTTTAATGAGCTACAGAAGAACGTCCATAATGGGGTAGGCATCATAGGTCCGCGAGTGTCACCGTCCTGCAGCTTCTGCATGCAACACACCTGAAAAAAATGCTAAGGAGACAATTTGGTCTTTTGTTTCAGGCGTGTTGAAGCAGGGAGGCAAGCAAAAGCTGCAGGACAGTTGCACCCGAGGAATCGTGTTGCTCACCCCTGGTCTATACAGTCATGGTGAGATTTATCCAGATTACGGTAACCACAGTGTCGTCTTTAAGAGGTGATTACATTTGTTTAAATGTAGCTTCGTATGGTCAATACTTATGAAAAACTTAAACCGTGGAGACCTTGAATCCAAGATCACATCGTAGATCTTAGACCACTTTTATTTAGTATATACAGAGTGTATACAAAATGAAATTTTGTTTAATGCAGCTTTTCAAACAGTAAATGAACATTTCCATTCTATAAATGTAAACAGCGTGGGAGGAAAAAAAGACCTGAGCTGGAAGAGAGAAAGAAAATATAAAGACAATTTACAGATCAGACAAAACTCTTGAGATATCTGATGAAAATATAAGAAATTCTGAATATTTGCAGGAGAATCTAACTTGATTAAAAAATAATTAGGACATTTTCAATACAACAACGAACACTTTATGACTGCATAAAAGACTTTAAACCAAATTCAAATACAAGTTTAGAGTGGATTTGAGAATTTTGCCATTTTCTTATTAAGCATGTCATAAATGTGTTATGTGTTGTTCTAATTGTGTAAGAAGTCTCCTAACCATTGTGTTTTTTTAAATAATTGAACTTTACAGATCTCACAATGGAGAAATTAACTGTAGATTTAACCCGCATCCTTGGGGAGCAGTTTCCGGCATTATTTAGGTATTTTTCCTTTTCAAGTCTCACCACATATGTCAATTCCTGCATTAAAAGGATGACGTGAATCACTGCTGTGGCTAAAATGGTGGCGCTGTGACGTCACAGCATGGAATTCTGAGAATCCTTTGGTTTTTCCACTTTCCCTGTAAGACGGAAAGCCGTTGTCATAGTACACGGGAAAGTTGGTTCACGTTGCCATAGCAGTGTAGTGCATTCCAGCAGACATCAGGATTTTTTTCTGCTACTAATTTTAAACGCTTAGCAGTGGTTTTAAACATCCAAAATTAGCTAAGTGATTAAAAACACACATTTATGTGTTTTAACAAACTGAAAACACATATTTATTGCAACTTTACATGGACTTTAAGAGCTTTTGCATGATCTTAGTTAAATTATCCCTTTATAGAGCTAAATGGATCAATCCTCACCTCTTTAATCTCTCCCAGAAGTTTGATGGCATGTTGGTATGATGGAGGATCCTCTTTCAGCTGATTCTCCAAACAGTCCCAGAAGGCTTGGTGCATGGTCTCCTTCACCCGGCGCTCCAAACTGTGGCAGAACAAAGAAGATTGTCCCTTTTTCTTCAGCAGTTAGTATCTCAAACAGTTGCAGAACTGCAAAGCTTTTGAATCAAACCCTCACCTTCCTTCAGGAAGCTCTGTTGGCTTGAACTGCAAGTCCTGATTGACCATGATTTCATGAGCTAAAGCCATGTTGGTCATTCCTTTAGCAGTCTCCATCAGCTCCTCCACAGAAACAAACCTGGGTGGGCTGGCTGGGAGAACACAGCAAAGATTTATTACATTACAAACCACAACATAAAAGACCAATAAATCCTGTTTATTGAGAACGAGGTGAAATAGCAATCTGCTGAGACAACATCTCAGATTTGACAGGAATTTAGAGTTTAAAATCATGGTTTCATGTATGCACCGTCACTGGAAAGATTTATTTCCTCTAAATTTAAAATGAAAAGCAATACAAAATAACATAACTAAAGACACTTCAAATGTATCCGACTTCAAACAAACATTTATGTTTTAGATCTGAATTCTTAATTGCCTCATAAAATCTTTTTTCAGTCCAACGCAGTGATTTGTTACTTTTTATTACCACTAAGGTTATAGTCAATAAATTAGAAAACGCTTTTCAATGAAGCTCGTTTCTCACATTAGAAGTAGCTGTCCAAAAAAAAAAAAAAAAAAACATTTAATCAGGGATTATATAGCGTTGCCATTTTTTGGCCCTGATACCAATACCCGATACCTGGGTGTGCAGTATTGGTTGATACCGATACCATCTGTCTGAAATTGATGTGTGTGTATATATGAAGAACTGCATACTCCTTGGATGTAAAATAATTGCCATCATGGCTTTGTCAAGCTGCTGCCTACTAGTGATGTTATGAGATGAGCCGAGGCTTCGAGGCGTGTGTCGAGTAATGGAGGGGGAGTTTCCAAGAGGCGCGTATCGAGGCTTGCTTCATTTGGGAGAGGAGTCAAAATAGATGACGTCTGAAGCCTCGCTACACCGCCATACCAAGTGACCGCTTTGGGAAGGGCTCCAGCTTGTCCGGAACTTCGGCAGGCATCTAACAGCCTCAGTATTCAGTAAAGATGTGGAAGTCTGTAGGAGAGTTGGATAGCGTTTGAATAGATTCTAAGAATAGATTTGTTGGAAAAAACAACCAATCTAGTTGGTTAAATCTAGTTTGGTTTGATTAAACAATGTAATGATCAAAATCTGAGCGAGCCGCTGGTCACAGTTGAAGTTGATGGTACAAGACCCACCTCAGACATTTGAAAGTTGCGATAAAACTTTTTTTTTTTGGCTAATGTGACTAATTTGTATTGTTTGCCCTAGTACAAATATAGATTGGGTAAAAACACTACCAAAGTTAGATTGGTTGGTTTGACCAAAAGATTGGTTGAACACATAACTTCCAAACCGATTAAAACCAAAAACTCTGGAAAAACTATTATGTTTGAATAAAACAACTAACACCTTACATTTTGTTCATCTTTTCCCAATTTGCACAAGCACTTTCACTTGTCTTAGTGCTTAGTGCTTATTTCCCTAAAATGGCAGAAAAACTGTGATTTTTCTATTCTAAGAAATTTTGCACATACAAATCTTACAAAAGATTTTATTATACAGACCAATCATTAATTTAAAAGGAACTTATATGGGAAAAAACAAGAAAAACAATTTTCCCAAAAAATTAGTTTATATTACTAACTGTAGTTCTGCACTCCACCAGTAGGTGCTGGCATCTTCAAATGAAGCTTCATGAACTGTGGGGATCGTTGAAGCAATTTGGCCAAATGGTTCAATGCCTCATGAGGCTTCATCTCACCATCACTACTGCCTACCTTTATGAAGCAGGAAAAAAACTGTTCCAAAGTGAATCCAGTAGAACTTTTTATTGCCTAACTGGAATGGGGTGACAATAGTTGAATAAACTTTTGGCTCTAGAAATGGTATCGGCGTAGCCTGACAAACCAGGCTAAATGTGAGATTAAATGTGTAATTTAGTCTGGCCCCGATGAAAGAAACATCAGAAGATTGTTGATGAGAACAACCCGTTGTTTTTCAGACCATGTCTGTGCCTATTGGCCAACGCTCTGACCAATGAGAGCAACTGACTGTGACGTAGTAAGAGTGACAGAAAGCTGGTGGGGGAGTGTAAACAAATGGCGAATACGTCCTTCTTAAAAATGAATGAGCTTAGAGCCTCTTCCTGCTCACGTTTCAACGAAAACCCCTAGTCTAATTCTTCCAAAACTGATTCCAAAGCTGAGTGAAAGATCACCATCAGTGCTTCACACATGACTATGCCGAGAGAAGACCGCTGCAAACGAGCTGTGGTTAGCCCAGGCTGCCGTTAGCCTCAGAGGTCCGCTGGTTGCCGGACCTCTCAACTTCGGAAAATGTTTTTAAATTACGCATTAAATCGGTAAATGGACCATATAGTGATGCTTTAAAGTATAATAATGTTGCCTCAAATGATCTTAGAACGTACTTTTATTGAACAACAAAAAAGAGAACTTTTAACTTTCAATGGAGCTCTCCATCGAAAGCTGCTGCTGCAGTGCATGATGCTGTTCAATAGCTGTTGCCATCTTCCTTGCTTTGCTTTCTCCACCATCGCGCAGCTTTGTCGTCTTGCCCTTTGCATCCAGAAATTCAAAACACATCTCTGCGTTGTGATTGGCCAGCCAGTTCTAGGGCCTGGGGCATTGATCAAGGCTAAACCGCTTGCAGACAAAAATGATTTTGGTCGCTGGCGGGTGGGGGTAGTTTACTAGGCTAGTATCGGTGCCCTATTTGTTGGTACTCTCCGATACTGATACCTCCATTTTAGTGCTGGATCTGGGCCCTGTCCGATACTTGTATTGGTATCGGTGCAACACTAGTATTCTGAGAAAAGAAGTCAGAAGTCTGAGATTAAAGTCAGAATCCTAAGATAAGAAGTCAGAATACTGAGAAGAAAAAGTCAGAATTTTGATATTAAAGTTAGCATTCTGAGAAAAAAAAGTCAAAAATCTGAGATTAAAGCCAGAATCCTGAGAAAAATGTCAGAATTCTGAGATTAAAGTCAGAAACTTGAGAAAAAAGTCAGAATTATGAGATTAAAGTCACAATCCTGAGGAAAAAAAGTCAGAATTCTGATATTAAAGTCAGCATTCTAAGAAAAAAAGTCCAAATTGTGAGATTTAGGTCAGAATCCTGAGAAAAAAGTCAGAATTCTGAGATTAAAGTCCGAATCCTGAGAAAAAAGTCAGAATTATGAGATTAAAGTTAGAATTATGAGATTAAAGTCAGAATCTTGAGAAAAAAACGTCAGAATTATGAGATTAAAGTCAGAATTATGAGATCAAAGTCAAAATCCTGAGGAAAAAAAGTAATGATTCTGAGATTATATATATACTTCTCATAAATTTCTGCAATGAAATATGTTTTTAATCAGTCAGATTTAATAATATAACCTGATGAACCTAAATGATTCCCATGATATTCTCTTGAACTGATTGTTTCTTCACCTTGTTGAGTGTTTCCTCTGTGGGGGCTCGGTGTGTTGGCCCTGCTCCTCTTCACTGCATTCCCCTCAGACACATCCTTTAACTCCTCATCTCCTCTGCCCTCAGAGCGGTCTCCCTCCTTTGGCATCCTGCAGAATAACATGACAGCTGCAGAGGCTTTTATGAAACAATGTTGGAGGTGTAGGAAATAATGCCATCAACTGAGGAAGATGTTTAGGCTTGTTTTGATGATCTCATTCAAAAGGGAAGAGGAGGGGTAAGGGAGGAAGGATCAGCGGATGCTAGAGAGGTGAAAAACGACATAATAACAGCTTAAGTTCTTCCTGTTTCTACGATCTGTTCCCACATTTACCTTTATTTGAAAGCAGGGCGTTAAGAATGCTCCGTATCTGTAGAGCTCAACTTCTTCACCGTTAGCAGGATGACTCTAAGCCAACAACAACAAATCCCACAGCTTCTCCTTCACAGCTCACACATGGCGCTGCGGTGACCCCTCTGATTTATTTACACCTTCCGATCAGCAGTGGAGAATCTCCGACAGAAGCAGTTCTGGGTTTTCCTAAATGAAAAACTCGATTCTATTGACGTCGCAGCTCGAAAATTTCCATCAGCTCATCGCAGTGTCTGAGAAAACGGACACTTCCTGTTATGGGCGGAGCTAGTGCTACGTCACAGCCGAGCCCTCTTGCGCACGCAGACTGAAAGACTGATAAAAGTCAGAATCCTTAGAAAAAAGGCAGAATTCTGAGATTAAAGTCAAAATTCTGAGATTAAAGTCAGAATTCTGACTTCTTTTCTCAGGATTCTGACTTTAATCCAGAATTCTGCCTTTTTTTCAGGATTCTGACTTTAATCCAGAATTCTGACTTTTTTTCAGGATTCTGACTTTAATCTCAGAATTCTGCCTTTTTTCTCAGAATTTTGACTTTAATCTCAAAATTCTGACTTTTCTCTTAGAATTTTGACTTTCTGACTTTAATCTCAGAATTCTGAATTTAATCTCAGAATTCTGACTTTTTTCTCAGAATTCTGACTTTAATCTCATAATTCAGACTTTTTTTTCTTAGAATTTTGACTTTAATCTTCAAATACTGACTTTTTTCTTATAATATACAGAAATAAAATTTTTAAATCAGTTAACTTTTTGAATTTTTTCAGTGGCCCTAATCCTCTTCTGGACATCCTACTACAGGAGTTTGAATAAAAATGAGCAACCATTCAGAAATATAATGGAGGCAGCTTTACTCAGATTGATCGGAACATCCTGGGATTAAATGAAAGTCGGTCTCATCAGATGAACAGCATTTATAGAAGAATAGAGACATTGTTATTGAAGAAAATCCTCTTGAGTTTTTCAGAGACTCTAGCAACATATTGGATGGTGATGTTTTTGCATTTAATCTTCTCACTGTTATTTTCTGCTGCATGCCTTTTTTCATTGGGTTTCCTTGCTGATTTGACAAACGGCCAGTTTGGGTATCCACAGGTTTGAAGAGCATCTTTGATGTGTTTCTGTTCTTTGTGCTTCCCTTCTGTTTTTGTAGGGACATGCTCAGCACCATGGTGTAAGGTTCTGATGACTGAAAGTTTGTGTTCCAGTGGGTGGTGTGAGTTAAAAAGAAGGTATTGGTCAATGTTGAGGTTTCCATCTCCCTCCATGCTCACCAAACAGTCTAGGAAAGGTAGCTCGTTGTTGTTGGCATCCTCTCTGGTGAACTGGATGTTGTGGTCAACCGAGTTGATGTGTCCTATGAAAGCTTCCACTGCTTTTGGAAGTGGAAGTACAATTCTTTCTTTAAAGATGTTTGTCTTTCTAAATATATTTGCTTAGTGTCGTGCTGAATGTGTAAAATTAGGTTAGAATAGTAAGAAAATAATTATTTAGGTCTGTTTTTATAAAAGATAAACAAGACAAATGAAAAAAAAAAAAAAAAACGGTTTTATTCCTCCTGTATAGTCCCATCGTTCAGCTGTGAAAATGCTCCAACAGCACCACCTGCTGGAGGCAAACTGACACTGCAGATTGTTTGATATAAAGCTTGACAAACAGGTTTAAGAATCTGAAAGTATTTTCAGATGTTATTGAACTGAGCTGAGTCGCCATTACTGGGTGTTAGATCTCTGCTGGAAAACAAGAGAAATGTTTGGAGGATTTTAAGAAAAAGCTGAAACTCTGTTGAGTCCTGCTGTTGAAATAATTTGTTGAAAAATGACTGAAAGAGTTTTGGAAAGTTTCCTGAGCTGCCATGTGTGTTCAGAGACTTTCAGAGACCCTGTGTCCCTGAGCTGCAACCACAGCTTCTGTTCAAGCTGCCTGAAGAAATTCTGGGAACAAACTGGATACAAGAACTGTCCCGTCTGTAAAAGAAGATCTTCCAAGGATCATAAAGATGTCAATTTTGGTCTGAAGGTAGTGGCTGATTCATTTGCTGGAAGACAGAAATCTGGATCATCTGAGAGAGAAAAAGGAGAAAAGCAGCTGCTGGTGGTTTGCAGAAAACACCAAGAAGACCCTAAACTGTTCTGTAAAGACGAGCAGAGAGCTGTGTGTTCTGTCTGTGAGTTTTCTCTCCATCAGAGTCACAAAGTGGTTCTTATAGAACAAGCAGTCAGTGAGCTGAAGGAGCAGCTGAAATCTGACCTAAAGTCTCTGCAGGACAAGAGGAACAAACACAAACAGGTGGAGAAAACATACAATGATGTGATTGAACACTCTAAGAAGCAGCTGTTGTCCACAGAGAGACAGATCAGAGCAGAGTTCAACAAGCTCCGCCAATTCCTGAGAGAGGAAGAGGAGTCCAGACTGGCAGCTCTGAGGGAGGAAGAGGAGCAGAAGGGGAAGACTATCAGCAGAGAGATGAAGAGGATTCAGGATCAGATCTCCTCTCTGTCAGACAGTATCTCTGCTGTTGAAGAAGACCTGCAGAAAGACCAGGTGTCGTTCCTCAGCAGTTATAAAGCCACTCAGAGCAGAGCCAGAGCCCAGAGCTCACTGTCAGATCCACAGCTGGTCTCAGGAGCTCTGATAGATGTGGCCAAATACCTGGGCAACCTGTCCTTCAGAGTCTGGGAGAAGATGAAGGACAAGGTCCACTTCAGTCCTGTCATCCTGGACCCAAACACTGCTAATGGATGGTTGTATATGTCTGATGATCTGACCAGTGTGAGATATGGAGACACAAAGCAGCAGCTTCCTGATAATCCAGAGAGAAACACTTATTACACATCTGTTATTGGTTCTGAGGGCTTCAGCTCAGGGAAACACAGCTGGGGGGTGGAGGTTGGAGATCATCCTATGTGGAGTGTTGGTTTGGTCAAAGAGTTTGTTGACAGGAAGGGAGAGATAAAGACTTCACCAAAATATGGAATCTGGTGTTTGTGGCATGGTGATGGAAAATACACTAATGGTGCTGGTCAGACTCTCACAGTGAAGAAGAGTCTCCAGAGGATCAGAGTCCAGCTGGACTATGACAGGGGGGAGGTGTCCTTCTACGACCCTGAAGACATGTCCAACATCTGCACTCACAGAGACACTTTCACTGAGAAACTTTTTCCTATTTTTGGTGTTGGAGAAGCTGCCGATGCTAAAACATCTGATATCAAAATCAGTTAATCTGAGGTTTCTTTATTATTTTTGGACAAGTTAACTTTAAAGTGATGAAAGTTATTTGGTAAATACTTTTTTTTCCATGTCAGGAAATTATTGTTTAACTTAAATTTGAATTTAAATTTATTTGATTATAAACCAAAATGTAAAGTCATCTTTCGTTTTGTCCGCAACCTCTGAGCTATGAGATTGTTTAGTTTTTTTTAATTTCTTGACTTCTTTATTAATTTTATATATTACAATGTTAAACTCATTTCAATGTTTTTTATTTTATTTTATTCTGTTGATTATTTCAGTTCAGTGTCAATCTTTAAAGTTTGTCACAATATGCATTTCTATTATAAGGTCTATTCCTGAAATTCATAGAAATGGATTTTATAATTTGATTTATTTAAAAAAATATTTTCGTCTCATCGAATGTTTTTTGAATTGTTTCTACTGTTTAGTTTCTACTTAAAAAATACATAAATATAAATAGTTTGTGCTATTATTGATCTTAGAAAATCTCAGGTTGTTTAATTCTATTTTTTATATTTCTATGCTTTCACTTTAGTTAAACTCAACTCACTGAAAACTTTTAAAGTTTTATAATGATACAAATAGATTCTATAATCCAGAATATTGATCGTCACATGGATCTGTTTATGTTGGTAAATGCACAATAAATCATAAATCAAAGCTGAAGAGGAATTTGTTCAATCTCTGATTGTAGATGCTCCAATCAGCTGTTCAACATTAAAGTAAAACAACAGAACTGCTGTTTTCTCTTTGGAAATGATCCAAAATGATGATCTATCATCTATGATGATCTATGTTTCAAACATCAGCATATCTTTAGAGACAGGTGATTAATAGAGCATAGAGGTGAGGAACCTTCTCAGTTTGACTTGTTTTCAGACAGAAGTTCTCACATCTGTATCATGTCTTGGACTCTGCTGTCTGTACAGATCTACTCCTGTGATTGGATGGAGACACAGATTTGATCAGTCACTTCATTTTAGACTCTGATTATTCTGTTTGTTTCTTGTTGAATTCAAACTTAGCAGGTATGGTAGGACAGCTGAAAATGGTTGCCATACTGTATCTCTGAGTGAGTTGCTGGTCTGAATCTACCAATCACACTGATCCAGTCACACCTTTATCATATTATGCACACTTTGTAACAAAGTGACATTGGTCTCTATTTTTTTGTTCATAGTTTATGAACTACATCAGAGCCAAACCAGGAATCTGATCTAGGAAACACCCAGACTGCAAGGCGTGATAGGCCTCGACTGAAAAGTGGATTCATTTGATTCATTTAGTCTCTACTTCCTTCCTCACAAGATGTTGGAAATGATAAAAATAAATATTTAAAGATATGCTGACCCAGTAGCAGGAGAACATCTTCTTCTTCTGTATTGTGATTAAAGAAGTACAAAGCCTGGAGTTCACATTGGAGGAAATGGAGGAGATGAATTCAACACACACAAAATCTGAAGCTAAATTAAAAGATTGGGAGAATAAACTGGTTACAAACAGGAAGTGAAGGACATGTGTCCACAAAACTGGACCATACTGAGAATAAGCTCAGGAGGAAGAACATTATCATTTACTGCAAAAAACATATAGACATAAGTAAAACATTTCTTAAATTAAGTGAATTTACCCTTAATTAAATAAGATTATTTGCCAATGCAATGAGTATTTTTACTCCTAAAATAAGATAATTAAATAATAAACACTTGAATAAAGACAAAGCAGTTGTTTTTCTTATTTTAAATGTAAATTGTCTTGTTCATTAGGCAAAGTGTCTCACTTACCTCCTCAATTCAAGAAAAAGTGCACTTAATTTGAGCAAGAATTACTTATTTAGATTTCCATTTTTTGCAGTGTTGATGGCATCTTGAATGAAAAAGATGAAAACTGGAAGAATTTGGAGCTGAAAGTTAATAAACTGTCTTCCAATAATCTTGGTTTTGATCCTAAAGGCATTTAAATTGAGAATGTCCAAAGATTGGGAAGGGAGTCGGAAGGAGGAAAACCCAGAAGAGTTATGATTAGTCTGCTACGCCTAAAGATAAACATTAGTTTCCATCTTCTGCTAGAAAACTGAAGACCAGAATCTTCATCTTTAGCTACGTTTACATGCACAAAATTTCCATGATCCGTTCTAAACCTTGGTTGATCAGAAATGAGAAATCTGTTTACATGGACACTAAATAAAATGATCAGATCATGATATTTGTTTACATTTACTACGTGTTCTATGAGATTAAATTATTTAAGCAAGACTGAAACTGTCTAATTATCCAAATAACTTCACACTGACGTTGCACACATGTGGAGATAATTTCACTGCGTCGGGGGGAAACGATCAAGTAAAATGATACGACTGACATAAAATCAAATACAAACAGCATAAAAATAAAACAACAAGCCGGTCCCATCTAGGCGTAATCGGAGAAAATGACAGACGAAGTGTGCTCCTGATGTCCAGTCTGCTCCGTAGCTTTGTTTTGGTCGCTGTAACTGCAGAAAATCCCGCTTCACAAAGATAGAATGTTATAGATAGGATGAGTCTTGAACTGAATTAACCTGTGTCAAGAGCCACAGATTCACCGACTGATGTAATTGGGAGAGAATACCGCAATTTTTTATATTTTTCAAAATAAAACATCACTCAGACTCTGATCGTCGATAATAAATATATATATACACTTTTTTCTGTGCGGCCCGGTACCAAATGACCCACGGACCGGTACCGGTCCGCGGCCCGGTGGTTGGGGACCGCTGGTTTAAAGGACCCATATTATTCTACATTTGAAAATAAAAAATATTAACAATGAGGCCCCAAGAGCATATTTTTGTGCTGGAAAATTCCTCTCATCTTAGGCAGACAGCATGAACCAAAAATCAGCTTATTGTGCCCTCCTCTGGACAACCTTTTTTGGCTTTCCATGCCCCTGTCCTGCTGTATGCTGCGCCCCCATAAGCCTCAACCATGACAACCAGTCAGAGTTCGTAAAGATAGCGGCTATGACCATGCAATAATACATTAGATGAAGGGTGTGTGAGGGTTGGTAGATGTTGTTCTTGCAGTAGATGGACCAAAAAATCCGGAAAAAAAAAAGTCTGGGAACTCAAGAACCAAAAACTAGAAAAGTTCAGGAGAAACATACAAGAAGAAATGAAGATAATCCAGCACTGGGAAACTGTAGAGAAGGAGTATATATGGGAGACACAACGAAGAGTAGAGTAATCAGTTGTGCACAGAAGCAGTTACAAAGGAGCTAAGGGGAAAGGAGCACTAGGGGGCAACAAAGAGTAACCAGTGAAAACAAGGTTTAACTGTAACTAGAAAAGAATTTAAATAAGGCTGAAGGGGAATCAAACAAATTACTAAAAAATAAGAAATAACCAAGGGCAAAACTAAAGGTTAAGAAAAGGGACCGGAGATAAATGAGGCCATGGAAAACATAACCCAAGAAGAAAAAGAATAACTAACTAAAACTAGACCAAGGAATAAATAGGAGCAAAAATGCTGAAAAGAGCTAATAAGCAAGAGTAAAACTAAGAACTCCAAAATCACATAAACTTTGACAACTCAGAATAACATAAAAATAAAGCATAACTGAGAGCCCAAAATGAAAACCTACAGAGAACCAAAAAGTCCACAATGGCAGATCATGATAGTATCCCCCTCAAGGGTGGATATCAGATGCTTTTCAGAGTCCAAATGCACAAACAAAGTCCAAAAAACACAAAAAGGAGGGCAAGAACAAAAACCAAAACCAGAGTCCAACAAAAAAAAAAAAACCCACCCAGGGTGGGGGTCAGGGGAGCAGGAAGGGCAAAAAACAAAAACAAAAACCAAACAGCCCGAAGAAAATACCAAAGGTGAGCAAAGGCAAATTCCCCCTAGGGGACTGCCATCTCAGCAGGAGGAGCCTTGGGGACCTCCGTCTCAGCAGGAGGAGCCTTGGGGACCTCCGTCTCAGCAGGAGGAGCCTTGGGGACCGCCGTCTCAGCAGCAGGAGCCTTGGGGACCTCCGTCTCAGCAGCAGGAGCCTTGGGGACCTCCGTCTCAGCAGCAGGAGCCTTGGGGACCTCCGTCTCAGCATCAGGAGCCTTGGGGACCTTCATCTCAGCATCAGGAGCCTTGGGGACCTCCGTCTTAGCATCGGGAGCCTTGGGGACCTCCGTCTCAGCATCGGGAGCCTTGGGGACCTCCGTCTCAGCATTGGGAACCTTGGGGACCTCCGTCTCAGCAGCGGGAGCCTTGGGGACCTCCGTCTTAGCATCAAGAGCCATGGGGACCTCCGTCTCAGCAGCGGGAGCCTTGGGGACCTCCGTCTTAGCATCGGGAGCCATGGGGACCTCCGTCTTAGCATCGGGAGCCATGGGGACCTCCGTCTCAGCAGCGGGAGCCTTGGGGACCTCCGTCTCAGCATCAGGAGCCTTGGGGACCTCCGTATCAGCAGCGGGAGCCTTGGGGACCTCCGTCTCAGCATCGGGAGCTTTGGGGACCTCCGTCTTAGCAGCAGGAGCCTTGGGGATCTCCGTCTCAGCAGCGGGAGCCTTGGGGACCTCCGTCTCAGCAGCAGGAGCCTTGGGGACCTCCGTCTCAGCAGCAGGAGCCTTGGGGACCTCCGTCTCAGCAGCAGGAGCCTTGGGGACCTCCGTCTGAGCATCCGGAGCCTTGGGGACCTTCATCTCAGCATCAGGAGCCTTGGGGACCTCCGTCTCAGCATCGGGAGCCTTGGGGACCTCCGTCTCAGCATCGGGAGCCTTGGGGACCTCCGTCTCAGCATTGGGAACCTTGGGGACCTCCGTCTCAGCAGCGTGAGCCTTGGGGACCTCCGTCTTAGCATCAGGAGCCATGGGGACCTCCGTCTCAGCAGCGGGAGCCTTGGGGACCTCCGTCTTAGCATCGGGAGCCATGGGGACCTCCGTCTTAGCATCGAGAGCCATGGGGACTTCCGTCTCAGCAGCGGGAGCCTTGGGGACCTCCGTCTCAGCATCAGGAGCCTTGGGGACCTCTGTATCAGCAGCGGGAGCCTTGGGGACCTCCGTCTCAGCATCGGGAGCCTTGGGGACCTCCGTCTTAGCAGCAGGAGCCTTGGGGACCTCCGTCTCAGCAGCGGGAGCCTTGGGGACCTCCGTATTAGCATCGGGAGCCATGGGGACCTCCGTCTTAGCATCGGGAGCCATGGGGACCTCCGTCTCAGCAGCGGGAGCCATGGGGACCTCCGTCTCAGCAGCGGGAGCCTTGGGGACCTCCGTCTCAGCATCAGGAGCCTTGGGGACCTCTGTCTCAGCAGCGGGAGCCTTGGGGACCTCCGTCTTAGCATCAGGAGCCATGGGGACCTCCGTCTCAGCAGCGGGAGCCTTGGGGACCTCCGTCTTAGCATCGGGAGCCATGGGGACCTCCGTCTTAGCATCGGGAGCCATGGGGACCTCCGTCTCAGCAGCGGGAGCCATGGGGACCTCCGTCTCAGCAGCGGGAGCCTTGGGGACCTCCGTCTCAGCATCAGGAGCCTTGGGGACCTCCGTCTCAGCAGCGGGAGCCTTGGGGACCTCCGTCTCAGCATCGGGAGCCTTGGGGACCTCCGTCTTAGCAGCAGGAGCCTTGGGGACCTCCGTCTCAGCAGCAGGAGTCTTGGGGACCTCCGTCTCAGCACCAGGAGCCTTGGGGACTCCCGTCTCAGCATCAGGAGCCTTGGGGACTGGCGACTGCAGCACAGCAGCCTACGAAGAGGCGGCGCAGCTTGAGACCCACGAAGAGTTGGCGCAGATGGCAAGGGATATCCACGGATAAGCCTTGGAGATGAGGAGAGCCCATAGAGTGCCCTTAGAGACGAGGAGCGCCCACGGAGGGGCCTTGAAGACAAGGAGCGCCCAGGGAGACGAGAAGCCCCCACGGAGGGGCCTTGGAGATGTGAAGCACCCACAAAGGGGCCTCGGAGATGAGGAGCCCCACAGATAATTCATGAATACATTTTAGACCTGGCTGCCTTTATCTTTTTTTTATTTATTTTTTTATATTGGTGTTATGAATATTGACCTACTCATGTTTAAAATGTGATGAACAGGGATGGAGTGGGTTCAGTCCAGTCCAGTCCGACAGGTTTGCCTCTCCAATTCTGGACCCAGTTTACCACTAAGATCTGAGAGCAACGCTCTATGGAGTCTTTGTTTCCTCAACTGTACAGTTACACTTTTATATGTAGTCTTTTGTTTCATTTTTTTCTTTTTTTATTATTCAGTCACTCAGCGTGTACGTTTTTATGTGTTCTCTCTACTTGTTTTGCCACAGACACACCTGTATTACATGCCGTGGGAGAGTTAAGGTATTTTTTTTTTATCTTATGTGCTAACTGATATGCCTTGAAGAAACCTTCCATTGGTAGCTCACCTGCACTAATGGGTTGTCTGTTACTGCCTGCTGAAACTGTGAAATCTGTAGTGCTCCCAATTATGTAGGTCATTGTGCAACCATTCCCTCCTTATAATAAGACACTATCTCAAGTCTGTATTTAAATACTTTGTTGGTTTAGAGCAAACCAACCTGATTTCTGACAATTATTACATTGATTTTACTCGCAGACACCAGGCTGCAGCAAGACTATTGTGCTTGTATAAATGATTTAATCATTGTTAATCAAAATTTCACATTCACAGAAACAGAGTGGAAGGGAGTAGTAGGAATCATCTTTAGGTCTAAGTTAATGATTAGTCCAGGCCAATTATTTTAACATAAAGGCCCTAGTTTTTCATATCCAAATTCTAAAGCACTAAAATGTCTGGCCAACAGGCAAGGCATAAATTTTATCTTAAGTTTACTACATCCATATATCATTAATGCCTAACTTATATAAGACAGGCTGTAACGTTGTAAAACAGGTTGAAAGAGCAACACATGCCCTTTTCTAAAGAAACCCACAAACATGTGAAAGAAAGTCAAGGCCAATAGGGCCGTCTGGCATAAATCAGCAGCAGGAGCATAATAAAGTGTATGGTCTGTGCAGCCTGCATCAAAACTTCAGGATCAGAAGTAAATCTTTCAGACAACATCTAAACCGACCACTCTCAAAGACTGATATTTTCCCCCCAAAACATTCTAAAAAACCAGTTTAAAATGATACTCTAACAGATCAAGACAAAGCTGACCGTTAGCACTGATAGCATGTGTGGTCTTAGCGTGGTGCTAGCTGAACAGTCGTTGCATTCAGTTTGGTGGATTTGGAAACTGGACAACATAGATAACCGTATAGCTGAAATGACAAGGTCCATTGATGCTTTGGAAAAAAATATGATGGAAGTGAAGCAACATTTTGCAGCCAATACTACATGACTTCATATTGCTGAAAACAGAATCATGTCGGCGGAGGAACTGCTAGAAACCAGTATCGCTAAACTTAAAGAGGTCATAGAATGATTATATAGGGTATTTGGTGCTAGTCCTTCAGGTCTTAGTAGAATCAATAGGGTGTGTAACATTGGTTGGGCTGAAAATGTCACATTTGCTGTTCTGAGCCCTAATGCAAGCCTGGTTAAAAGCCCTAGAATGAAACGACAGGTTTTCTTCCTTTTATGGTATGATCATGAATATTTAGATGAGCTGTGGATGGATTGGTTGGTTTACGAGCAAAGCTGCTGAGCAAAGACCGGCGGACATGGGCAGGGAGCCGGCGGGGACGGAGCGACCTTACCGTGCTTCCCTGCATGGGAAGCATACCATCACCCAGGTCGGGTGCAGTCACTCCATCCCTGGCTGGCTCCCTGCCCCCCGTCCGCCGAGGTTACCGGACCAGCCCCGGAGCTGACTGCTCAGTTCAACTGCCTGGTCCGGTCAAGTCAACCCATAGATATGTTAGCATTGCTATCAACAGCTAAGCAACAGAATAATACTCACAGCTTGCAGTTGTGATGGTCTTACGGTCGGAACACCCCCTCGTTTCAGTAAAAGTAGTTTAGCAAATCCTGCTTTGAACTGTCCCAGATTTTGAAAGCTGTCTTCGGTAAAATGCTTAGAGCAATTGAGCAGCTGAGCATCAAACTTTGCAGGGATCTTCTTATAGACAAAAATAATCCATGCCTGTTGAGTCTTCGGATCCTTGGGAAGACTGTGAAAATGGTCCCCTTTCTCTGCCTGCTTTTTAAATCTTGTAGAAGTAAACCCAACTGTAGGCTAATCAGCTTAGCTGGTCTCTTAAATCTTCGCAACCTCTATTCATGTTCTTAGGCCAGTGACCCAGTAGGCTGGTCTGTTTGTCAATTTTGGGGCATGACAAAAGTACAGACTAGAGCCAAATAAGGCAACATCCCTGAATTGACGACAATTCGGGGCTTCGTTTGGATTCGCCCGTTTTATGGTGGAAGTTTAGAATTCTGAGATTTGCAGAGAAAGGAGGTGACGATGGGGTTTGAACTTCTCTGTACGTCCATTTCACCCACTGAACTTTTGTTATTCATCTATGACAATGTAAAATTGGTCTTGCATTCTATGACCCTTTAACAACAGCATGAAATGAATCTCTAACCTGGAAGCTAAGACCGACGATCTAGAGAACTTAGGCCGAATGAAACACCTGCGCCTAATTGGCCGCCGGGAGGGCTCCTAGGGACAGCAGTCGTTGCTGGAGTTTATACGAGAGATACTGCTGCGCTGGCTGGGGACCGATAGATTCTTCACCACTGAAAGAGCTCACCGTGCCCTCCAAAATTGAACAAGCACAGAGCCATGTAATCCATGCAAAATTAAGATCCTTTACAGTGGTAAGATACTACTGTTTTCATCGCCAGAGGAAGCAGAGCATTTCCTTAAATGAATGTCCGGACAGGACTGATTGTGTTGATCAGCCATTTAGTTCTTTAGCTACATGATCAACTGCCAATTATTGATAGTTACTCTTCTATGCTTTAGCTAACATAATAGTCAGTTTATCTCTGACTTATTATTTTATGAGACAAGCAGCTGGGGAGAGTGTTTTTTTCTCTTCGCTCCTGTTATATAAAATATCTCCATATGCTCGTAAAACGCTGCTATAAAGATTTGAGTACACACCGGATGTATCATGGGTCACATTAATATGGATTACCTTGGTTAAGCATTCGCTCGCTAAAGCCAGAATTTATGGCTGTATATGGTTTTGTTATGTTTGTGTTTCAGTATGGTGTATGCACCGTTGAATCATACCACTGTACCTTTTGCAGTTGGGTTTGAGAGTTCAGCTATTCCCCTTATTAGTGGATTAACATAAACCCCAATTTATTAGTCTGAGTAAAGGAGGGGTGGATTTTAAGTTTTAGTTGTCAGTTTCAAGCACAGGTGTAACTTTCTGAAGGACTGGTGTGGACATATCCCCACCAACTTTGGCCTGGTGGGCACAATCCCTACCAAGAATTTCCCCTTTTTACTCATTTACTTTAGCCAAAGATAACAGAGGTTGGGTGCAGCTAACTGTATTCAGAACATTGTGAGTCAGTGTTTTTATCCTCTCTCCCTCTGCTCCCGTGTTCCGCCTCTTGATGTAACATCATCGGATCTGTTGCTTTGAGACATCTGATTTGCGGTCGCATTTCACTGCGTACAGAGTAGCTACGTGGTTGGAGGCACACAGCAGCACTCAGTGAATTTCACCAGCAGCTACTTCGATATATGTTTAAGTAAAAGTTAAGAGACGGGGAGGTTAAAAAAATTAGAGATGCCACAGAAAAATCTGTTTGTAGATACAGATTTAGATAGATACAAATAAAAAAAAACAGTTAAAAATGGCAACAGATTGCAAGTTTATACAAGTTAGTTATATAATGCAAGAAATTTGAGATATCATTTTTTATTATTGTGTTCTTCTTTACTTGTTAAAAACGCTGGGCTTCTAAGAGGACCATGACTCACAGTTACAGCTTCAAATTAACACGTTTTCTGTACTCACTTTTATTGTACAGACAGAATAAGACTGCAGAGCTTTTAGATATCTTAAAATTTTGTTTCTGGCATCATTATATATTAGTAAAGAGGTTCAGACATATTTTGAGCTCAGAGAGAAGTAGGGCGAGCTGCAGATTTAAAGGTGAAACAGATTTACTAGGATATGCAACATGCAATAAAATATATCTCCAGGTTTACCAGAAAGTTTACCAGAAATAAATATGCTATGCTATATTTAAAATGCAGCATATCCATACTTTTCTGGATGGATGGAAATTAAATTGTAAATTCTAGGGATGCATGATACATTGATTTTGGCATCGGAATCGGCTGTTATTCTTTTTTTTTTTTTTTTAATATACATACATTGATGTTTTTGGGCCCCATACATGAAATGCACTATAAGGCATCTTTCTGACTATCTATAAATATAAATATCAGTGTATTGTGGTTCTCTTGTGTTTTCAAAAATAGGAAAGCATTCAATAAATATATGTTTGAGCTCATTTTTGGAAAATACAAAAACCTAATGAAAGCGTTCGGGTTGAGTAACTGTAGGTTCATCCAGTCCATCCCTTAGAGTGTCCCCCACCAACTTTCATAACAAGGTTACGCTCTTAGTTTCAAGGTTTTCTTTTTTAGTTAGTTACTCATTTTATTTTATCCAAAATGTATGTATAATTTGTGTTAAGTCAGCACAATGTCTGTTTATATTAATACTTAACTGGAAAACAAACTATGGAAAAAGTTAATTCTCAGGGCCTCAGTAGCATAAAAATTACAAGTTGGAATGTAAGGGGACTCAGGAAACGAGTTTAGCTACGACAGGTTATGGACAGGATTAAACAACTTAAATCGAAATATATTTTTTGTTAGAAACACATCTAACAGAGTGTGAATTAAAATTTGTAAAAAAATAGATGGTCAGGCTAGCTGATACATGCGTCATACAACAACTATGCAAGAGTGGTAATCATTTTGATCGACAAAAGCATACCATTTCAAACCCTAAAAACGGTAAAAGACCCATCCGGTAGGTATGTAATCATTCACGGTAACATGCTCTCAATTAATTTAAATTTAGTGAGTCTATATGGCCCAAATGAAAATACCACATTTTTTTCAGGATTTATTTCTTACCGTATCCACTTTGCAAGAATATTATAAAATTGGAGGAGATTATAATTTTAAATTAAATGTCAATAAAGCTCAAACCAGAAAAAATTATAAATATATATATTTCGGATATCAATTTGGTTGAAGTATGGAGAGAACAAAATCCTGATAAAATAGAATTTTCTTGCCATTCTAGTATACTTAAGTCCCGTTCACAAATAGAGGATTTTCTTGTTTAAAGAGAATTTCCATCAAGTGTTACACAATGTAAGTTTGATAGCATAGTAATCAGTGATCATGCAGCTATCTCAATGAGTATTCATATAGATAATTTTGTCCATAGTCCTTTTCGCTGGCAGTTTCAGGCAAGTTGGCTG
This sequence comes from Cyprinodon diabolis, assembly GCA_030533445.1. Taxonomy (NCBI): domain Eukaryota; kingdom Metazoa; phylum Chordata; class Actinopteri; order Cyprinodontiformes; family Cyprinodontidae; genus Cyprinodon; species Cyprinodon diabolis. The sequence goes on along the minus strand of CM060063.1, from coordinate 9,107,276 downwards.
CAAAATCCAAATTTTGTTAAATTTGTATGGGAAAAGATAGATACTAACTTTGAATTAAATACAGATCAAACTTGTGCCTCAGTTAGATGCATGTATTTTAAACATATATTCGGAATTCGGAAAAACAAAAGTAATTATCTTGGAAAAAAAAAAAAAAAAATTGGAATTAGACTTAAATTTTATGTTTGAGGACTGAATATAATAAATTATCTTCTGAAGTAGAAGCAAAAAACATAATGTGATTAAAGCAATCTTATTATGACCAAGGAGAGAAGGCTCCTTGGTATGGATAATTAAGAAAATATAGACTGACAGAGCAATTAATAGGTTAAAGTCCTCCTCGGGAAGAATAACAGTAGATCCATCTGAAATTAATGATTATTTTAGGCAATTGTATGTAAAACTATACAAGTCAGAATTTTGCTACATCTCGGAAGAAGAAAACTAATTAATAGACCAACTTCAGATCCAGACTCTCACAAAGGACACAAAACAAGAGCTGGTTATAAATTCAACTATTGAAGACATGTCCTCAGCCATTCAGAGTATTAATAGTAGTCAAGCCCCTGGGCCAGACGGCTTTTTCGATTGATTTATACACAACTTATAGTCCCAGTCTTAAACATAAAATTTTATGCTAAAGATACAACTTAGTTATCACTTGATGCATGCCAGGCCTTTGATAGAATACTATGGTCATATCTATTTAACATTCTACCAAGATAGGGATTTGGCTGTAATTTCCTTAAATGGGTTAAGCTTCTATATACAACTCCCGAAGCAGTGTTTGGATAAACAACGTAGCCTCCAAACCTTTCACATTAGAACATTCTACTCGCCAGGGTTGCCCGTTATTGCCAATGTTATACATCTTTGCTATAGAACCCTTGGCAATGATGATAAGAATGCAAGCTGGTTTATTTGGCATTCAGTTGGGCTGCCAAGAGTATAGATTGGCCCAATACGCTGATGATCTGATAGTCTTTTTGACTAGGCTGTCTATCAGTATCCCAAATTTCATGCAAAAGTTTACTTATTTGGTCGATTCTCTGAGAATAGAGTAATAATAGAGTATAGAGAATAGAGTAAATGACTCAAAATCTTCTGTTCTATTTTTGAATAGGGATGAAAGACTAAACCCAGTTATACAAACCCATTTATCAATGCTAGGAAGGGATTTGTGTATCTTGGTGTTATAATTACCCCAACTATTAAAACAATAGCATTAACAAATTATGCTCATCTGGTTTGTGAGGTTAAGGAGTTACTGAATCAATGGATAATGCGCATTTCAACAACTGGACGAATATACATGATTAAAATGAATGTATTGTCAAAATGCTTGTATCTGTTTCAGTCACTTCCTTTGCCTCTTCCAAAATAATTATTTGTCGAAATAACTCATATTCTTAATAGATTTTTTGGAATAATAAAAAACCTAGATTAAGGTCAAGGATACAGATCAACAGTGGCAGTTCTAGACCAAATGTACCAGGGGGCAAGGAGGGGGGCAGTGTGTTTTCATGGGGCCACAGAAAAGCATGAAATACAAAACAAGGCATGGGATTCAAATACACTGCTCAAAAATATCAAAGGAACACTTTAAAAACACATCAGATCTCAATGGGGAAAAAAATCATGCTGTTTATTTATACTGATATTGACTGGGTGATGTGTTAGGAACAAAAGGATGCCACATCATTTGATGGAAACGAAAATTATCAACCTTCAGAGGGCTAAATTCAAAGACTCCCCGAAAATTACAGTGAAAAAATGATGCGGCAGGCTAGTCCATTTTGCTGAAATTTCATTGCAGCAACTCAAAATGGTATTCAGTAATTTGTATGGCCACCACGTGCATGTATGCATGACAACACTGGGGCATGCTCATAATGAGACGAGGGATGGCCTCCTGGGGTATCTCCTCCCATTTCTGGACCAGGGCATCACTGAGCTCCTGTACAGTCTGAGGTGCAACCTGGCGGCGTCGGATGGATTGAAACATAATATCCCAGAGGTGTTCTATTGGATTTAGGTCAGGCGAGCATGGGAGCCAATCAATTGTACCAATTCCTTCATCCTCCAGGAACTGCCTGCATACTCTCGCCACATGAAGCCAGGCATTGTCGTGCACCAGGAGGAACCCAGGACCCACTGCACCAGCATATGTTCTGACAATGGGTGCAAGGATTTCATCCCAATACCTAATGGCGGTCAGGGTGCTGTTGTCTAGCCTGTATAGGTCTGTGCATCCCTCCAAGGATATGCCTCCCAAGACCATCACTGACCCACCACCAAACCGGTCATGCTGAACAATATTACAGGCAGCATAACGTTCTCCACTGCTTCTCCAGACCCTTTCACGTCTGTCACATGTGCTCAGGGTGAACCTGCTCTCATCTGTAAAAAGCACAGGGCACCAGCGGTGGACTTACCAATTCTTGTGTTCTGTGGCAAATGCCAATCAAGCTCCACGGTACCGGGCAGTGAGCACAGGGCCCAAAAGAGGACGTCAGGCCCTCAGGCCACCCTCGTGAAGTCTGTTTCTGATTGTTTGGTCAGAGACATTCACACCAGTGGCCTGCTGGAGGTCATTTTGTAGGGCTCTGGCAGTGCTCCTCCTGCTCCTCCTTGCACAAAGGAGCAGATACCAGTCCTGCTGATGGGTTGTAGACCTTCTACGGCCCTGTCCAGCTCTCCTGGAGTAACTGCCTGTTTCCTGGAATCTCCTCCATGTTCTTGAGATTGTGCTGGGAGACACAGCAAACCTTCTGGCAATGGCACATATTGATGTGCCATCCTGGAGGAGTTGGACTGCCTGTGCAACCTCTGTAGGGTCCAGGTAGCGCCTCTTGGCTGTCAACAGTAGTGACAGTGACCCTAGCCAAATGCAAAACTGATGAAAAAGAGTCAGTCAGTGGCCTCCACCTGTAAAACCATTCCTGTTTTGATGGTCGTCTTGTTGTTGCCCCTCTAGTGCACCTGTTGGTAATTTCATTAACACCAAAGCAGCTGAAACTGATTAACAACCCCCTCTGCTACTTACCTGACCAAATCAATATCCCAGAAGTTTAATTAACATGATGCTATACTCTGATTACAAAGTGTTCCTTTAATTTTTTTGAGTAGTGTATATTAATATAGCTGCATTAAGTGAAATTTCTATTTAGTTAGGTTTAATTGAAATTCTGTATCTTGTTAGGTCAATATACATTCATAATTTAGCATAAAATTTAACATATTTTTGACTTAATTGAAAATTAAGTATAATTATAAAATTACCGTTTTCTATAACATCTGAATAAGAACTCAAGAAAATTTGATAAATTCAGCTTTAAGAATTAGAATAATTTTTTTTATTTGTTTTGAAAAAATATTTAGCAAAAAAGATTGGGATCTTATCTCAATGCCATTGAAGCTATTATCCTATTGTTTTTAAATAGTAAAACAGAATTTGTAAAGAAAAAAACATGTAATAGATCCAAAGGACCTATCAGTAACCATGTCTGTTCCAGCACGTATCATCATTAGTTTCTTTGAATGTCATGTTTTCAGTACAGGGGCCATGACAGGGGCCAGGACATGATCTGCAGGGGTGCTGGCCCCAGTTGGCCCCTTGGCTAGAACCGCCCACGCAGATCAGACAGGAACAGTTCTGGAATCCAGGAGTCCCCAACCCAATCAGGGCTCTGATCCACACAGGAACACACAGATCCAGGGTTCCAGGAATCCAAAGACTGTAAAGGCAGGTTCAGAGTTCCGTGCATTGAGCAACCAGCTAAGACAGAAACGCACAGATGCAGACAGGCTTAATCCAGCAGCAGTACAGAGATCGTTCAGGCGAACAGATCAGATGGGGACAGAAAGGCTCAGTGGTTGAGAGGTAACAGAATCAGGTAATGAGAAACCACTAAGGAAACATTGAAACACTCTCACCACTGGCTAGTGAATAAACACGGCTGAATATATATATATATATATATATATATATATATATATATATATATATATATATACTATATATATATTTATTACACAATTAGTATGTATTGAAAAACTGGGTTTTGTTCACATATGTATTAGTGATGTCCTTTAGAGTAATGCCCCCTTATTTGTGTTTTGATTTGTGAATAAATGGAAGTGGAATAAATGTAGGGATTTGACATTAATCACAGACTGGAATTGTGAACAAAAGGAGTGGTCTGAGACTAAGAGACAAGCCCTTCCTAGATTAGCGTCATGTACAGATGTGTTCTTTACTGACCAAAGTCTAATTTGCCTCTGTACCAGCAGCAAAATGTTTCTCTTTACATTGACTCTTGGGCTGTTGTTTATCCCAAAAGGCAAGTTCTTTACATTTCTTATATTAACATTAATCCTATTTTGTTTTATTTAGTGCAGTTTTGTTAAATTTTGCTTTCCCCTGGTTATTCTTGTACAAACCAAAATAACTGATCTCAGTTCTATTAATGTTTAAAAGCTTTTTATTGCTACTAATTCTCTTCCTTTCTACTGAGTCAGCCATTTTGTTGCTTTTCAAGAACTTTGATATTTAGAAATAATGTAATAACATTGTTTACTTCAAACATTTTGATCAATTAAAGTGCATTTCCTCCTTGCCTGAATTAGCTGACACCCTGACATGTCATGAGTGTGTACGGGACGGTTTCTCTGACGGCTGTACTGAACAGGGAACAGCAGCATGTTCCACACAGAACCATCACTGTACAGCAGGCAGAATATACACATTCTATGGTACATCATTTTATAGTTTTTGTTGTTTTGGGTTCCTCATTTGGCACCACATTGCTTGAAATATTTGTTCTTTTTTTGTAGATTTTGGGGTAATTGCTAATATCCCATACAGAGGTTGCTCTCTGCCTGAAGAATGTTTTGAGGGGACCCTCAACTTTGGACATAAACAGCACATGCTGCTCTACAGAGCTCTGTAACAACCAATATCCTGGTAAGTTATTTCACAATGGTCATTTTTATCTATTTTTAAATATTTGCAGTACTGTGAATACAAATTGCAAGCTTTTAATAACTAAATTTAGATCACTTTAGGTAATGTATGTAGAAATGTGTAAGACCAAGTTAATGTCACAGAAAGTATATGTCTATATGTTGTAATTCTGCATCTCTTGTTTGAATATGTGTCTTAGATGCTGTTTACAACGCCATTCCAAATGGCAAAAAGTGCTTTACCTGTGATGAACACACTTGCAATAAAACACTTACTTGTAATGGGGATGAAGACTACTGTGCTGAATCAAAAGGTAAGAGGCAAACAGGTTTTTACTTCATAATTATCTTCAGCAGATTGTTGCAAACAGATTCAAGCATATTCCTCACGTGATCAATGCATATTCATTTTTTCAGTAGGTGATAATGGACCAAGTACGACACTGAAGGGATGTGTGTCCAAGGTGCTGTGCTCTGATAAATCAATTTTACTGGTAGAACAGTTAACAGGATTAAAGATTAGCTGCTGTCAGGGGGCCTTCTGCAACAGGGCCAACAGTGGAAGTCCCATCGTGCTGCTCTTGTTGGTGCCACTGTTGTCTTCCATCTCATTTTAACTTACAGAAAATAGTGTCATTGTTGCCAAGTTTTTCTTTTCAACAAAAAGCTTAATTCATTTGACAAATCTATTACCCTCCCTTTAAGTCATTTATTAGAAATTTAAGGTTTGGTCTTTCTAAATGAAATTATGTAAAAAAAAATCTTCCTGTGTATCATCTATTGAATCTTATTAAAAAAATGTAAACAGCAAAAATTGGTTTATATCATTTAAAAATGTGGAATGAACATCCAATCATCCATTTTCTTTCTCTACACTATTTCTATGTCTATGCTTGTCCATCAGAATTGCAGGGGGGTCAGGCTGTTCTGTAGTCTTGAGGCAAAGCGTAGGGCACATTCACACCTGAGGGCGAATAAGAGACGATGTAAGAGACGAAGAGAGCCATGCAGAAAGATTGCAGGCCCATGTAAAATTGAACGCAATTTCAACCTAACTGAGGCTGGTAGAGTTACAATTTTAGACATTTTGAGACAAGTTTCCAAAGTCCCCAAGAGAGAGACAGATACAAATACATATATTCAGGGATTAAATTGATTTGACATTGTCCTGGAGAAAATGTGTTCTTCTTATTATTGTCATTTGTTTAAATAACATAAACCTTTTATAGCATTTAGGATGAATGTTGAAATGTTTCTGTTCTCTGCTTTTGAGTATCTGAAAACCATCATTAATCCAAACTAACTTCACCATGGTGGATCCCCCTGGCCTAAATAGAAGTCTAACATTGGCATTCACTGTGGCTCCAATGCTGGCTCCCAGCTTCATTTCAATTTCTACTGATACTACTATGGGGGTATTTTCAGTATAATTTAAAAACGTTTATTGTCTCAGTCAGGCGCTCCCACACAGACCTTTTTTCATGGTACAAATCTGCCTTTACCTTTTTTCCAATCAGAACCTGAGAATTATGTTCACTTGTGTTTCAATCAATCTCTCTAACACAATAGACCATTTTCTATTCATACAGACCATAATTTCCATATTCTCTATCATACCCTCTTATATTTACCAGTATGGGCTATATTTTATTGAAAAACATTTAAACACATTAACATTGATTTAACAATACAGTGATTTCCCTTTGAAAATAATTGACTGCAGGTACAGACCCAACAACAGATAGAGCTGTTGTCCTATTTTAGTTGTAACAACGGCCCCGTATTTTCTGAATGAAAATGGCAAAACTAGACAGCCCTCCCCTAGTGTCTTTTTTGGGGGTATCCAGTTCGGGGATCATTTAATTCTTTAATATCATTATTCTGACAGGTTGCATGTGAGGGAAAAAGGTATGTTCTATAAAGAAATCACTGATTAGCAGAGACAACCTGAACAATATTTTTTTCTATCTTCTGAGTGTTTGTGCTTGTGTGTATTTGTTGTTAATGCTAACTATTTTGGATCATTTTTGATATATTTACTAACCCTAGGAGGACCAACAGGCCCTAGGGGGGGGCAAAGGCTGGTCCTAATGTGCAGTAATATGCTACATTTTGGGGACTCATAGGTACTTGGGGGGACCCGTGACTGTCCCCATGAGGAAAGGTTCTTCTCTTGCGGTGGGGTTTAGGTTTAGGACAAATGTGTGAATAGAGGCTAGGTTACAGTCAACACAATGACCTACCCCTGCCACCCCATGGCTTCCCCAGAGTTGGATGAAGATCAAAGGAATACACACTCAACTTGAGATCACCACCAATCATTAGTAGCATTCTGATGTCGTTTAAAGGCTTTGGGGTGGATTAGGTTTTAGTTCATAGGGGTCTGGCTGTTGGTTACATCTTGAAGTGTGTGTTAAATGGAGGGGAGGGTTAAGGTTTGGCAATGTTGTGGGAATATGGTTTTAGGGTTAGAGCTCTATATGGGAATATGTGGGGTATTCTGTGACCTTAGGGTAAGTTAAAGGGGTTAGGGTAGGTGCTAAATAGTGGGAGTTGGTCTACAGGGAGTTTTAAAAGATTTAAGGTTTAGGGCATTAGGGTAATTTAAAATGGGTCAGGGTAAAAGGTATACAAAAAATGACAATTAAAGGGGTGTGGTTAAGGTTTAAGCTAAGTTAGGGAGGGAATAATGTGTTATGTAACCTCATGGTGTGACAGTAGCACAGTTAAAGAGGTCAGGGTAGGTGCTAGATAATGGGAGTTGGTGTATAGGGAATTTTTAAAGAGGTTTAGGGTTAGGGCACTGTGTAAAGTGAAAGTATGGTGCCCTGTGGTTAAAAGGGTTCAGGTAGGAGGTATACAATAGGAATTGGATAAAAGGATGATTAAGGGTATGGAGCTTCGTTTTAGGATTAGGTTGGGTTGAACTAATGTTTCCTGTGACCTTAGGGCAAATTATAACCCAGAAGACTCAGATTGAGGTATCAATAATCAGTAGGATCAAAGACTACCTGACAAACAGACCACAGTTTGGTGAACTGAAGGGTCAGCTGTCTAGTAGTCAGTAGGAGAATCACAGGGGACTATATTCTTACCATTTCTTTTTCATATGCCCCTGACTTCCAGTACCAGACAGGGTCAGGTCAATCGCAGAAATATTAAAATGGTAAATGGCATGTACTTGTATAGCACTTTTTGAAGTCAGAAGACTTGACCAAAGCGCTTTACACTACATTCAGTCATTCCCTGGGACTCACTGACAGAAGCGAGGCTGCTGTACACTGGCCTCTGACCACCATCACAATGACAGTGAAAGCCGGAGCCAGGGCTCAAATCTACAACCCTCCGATTGAAGGGCAAACTCCTGCACGAGACGACACTGTCGCCCTGACATGACTGCAGTAGTTGGGCATATCAGAGATAGACAAGAAGCTGAGTACAGGGAGCTGGTGAAACAATTTGTGGCATGGTGTGGAAACAATCATCTGATCCTGAATATCAACAAAGCAAGGGAGATGTTTGTAGATTTTAGAATAAACTGGAAAAAGCTGAATCCTGTTAGCATCATGGGAAAAGAAGTGGAGGTGGTATGGGAGTATAGATACCTTGGTGTTCATCTGGACAAGAAGCTAGAATGGAGACCCAACTATGAAGCCATCAACAAGAAGGGACAGAGCAGATTAAACTTCCTAAGGAAGCTTAGGTCATACAGCATGATGCTACATATCTTCTTTCAGTCGGTTGTGGAGACTGTAATCTCTTCTGCCATCATCCGCTGGGGTTACAGCATCAGGGCAAATGACCTAAAAAAAAAAGCTCAACAAGCTGATAAAAGAGGCAGTCTCTGTTCTAGGAACTCCTCTAGAACCTCTAGAGATGATTTCACAAAGAAGAATTCTTCATAAAGTGAAGAAGATCAAGGACAACACTGAATATCCTCTTCAAGGGATTTTTAAACAACAGAGTGTTTCTTATCTTTTAGCTGACGTTCAACTCTGTTATCAGACACCTTCTTTAAGTCAACTAATCTGTGGCCTTGTCGATAACTGTGTACTATGAAATCAGCAGCATTCATCTGAAAGTTATCACCCATTTGTTCTGTTCAACTCAACTCAAAGATAAGGTTTCTGTTTATTCAGAAGTAAAGGAAAGCATTATCAGATAAGGGATGTAATCTCTGTGGTAAGCATTATCAAGACTGCAATAAGGGTCTTAAGGAAGATGATTTTTCCTTCCTGCAGTCTATGAGTCTGTTGTTAGACCCACACAGCGAGTACAGTCTGCTGTACTACTCACATCCTCTTTTCAAAATATGTAAAATATGCTACATTCTGACCTATAGTACAGAGAGCCCAGTGGCAAACTTGGGGTGACAGTGGCAGGGATGAATTCGCTTCAAACTCCAGCTCTGAACTGCGGCACCACACTCTACCGGCATTGCCTATGGATGGTGGTCAGAAGAACCAGTGTTGCCTTTGTATGGAAGCCTCGCTTCTGTTAGTGTGCCCCAGGGCAGCTATGGCTTGCTTACTGACATTAGTGTCTGAATGCTGAATAAAACGCTTTGGAGTTCTCTGACTGGAAAAGGTGCTTTATGAGCAGAGACTGAACCTAAATGGTTAAAATATGAATTTTTATCTACCTCCATCAGATAAATAGATAAAGAACAGCATATAGCATGTGAATGTATGAAGGCTTTTTTATGTTTTGGTTTGATTTGTTTATTGTTTGCTGGAATAAAAGTGGACTTGTTTATTTTATGTGGTTCAATGGGAATTACATAGATGTAATGTCATTTTTTTTTCATGGAAGCAGTTTCATATGTTTTCTTTTAGAAGTTGGGAGCCAAGACTAATTTCCCCTACATAGATAAAAAAGTATAGCCAAATCTTGCCAATATCATTAAGAGATATTAATGTTCCAAGCTGTCATTGCCACAAAATAAATATATAATAAATAGTATTAGTAATAGTAATAAATAGTAAACACTTAAAAGGAGACTCTACTTATCCACTAAAAAGCACATTCTGTTAACCCTTTTCAACAAGATCTTTCTCAGTTAACAGGTAGAAAAGAACTTCCTGGCTCAGAACAGCTGCAACCACTGTGACACAATAAAAGGGTGTATTTCTTATTTTTCAGTTTTTATGCTTGGATGCAATACTCTGTTATCAGAGATCATTTTGTAGTTCACAGTCTCTGTATTAATAACTATCATATAAAAAGGATCAAATCAGCAGTGTTACCAATGTAAAGGTCATACTGTTCTATCAAGTCTCAGAATAGGAAAGGACTCTCGGAAGACAGTGAAATGAAAGTACAAAATGTTTTATTGTTATTATTCCTATATAAACCAATGTGAGTTCCATAAAGTTAAATTATTATCAATTATTTTTAAACACTCAGGCAAGGAGTGACTGGTGAATCCCTCTTTATAAGCAGGAGAGAGATTATCCGATCCTGCTGCTGGAGTGGAGCAGGTGGTGGAAAAGGTAATCAGCCAGAGAGCTGGCAACTTCAGGACACACCTTGGTTACGCAGGACGTGTAACCAACCACAATGAACAACATCAGATCCTAACACATATTCCAAGGATCCTATTCCTATAAAACTCTCTGGATTGCTTAATGACATAATCAAATACTTCACTCACTGGGAATATATATATATATAAAATTACATAATGTGAATTAGATATTAGAAATTATACCTATCTCAGCTAGTAAACAATAGCTGAGATAGATCTTTTTTTAGCTATAAGGAAAAATCCAACATTCAAACAAAGACTTGTGAACCTTTTGCCATATTTCAGGCTTTAAACTTAAAGTTCTAAAACTGTAATTTGTTGTGAAGACTTAACAAGAATTGGAACAGAATCGTGAAGTGGAGCGAAATGTATTGGATATTTTAAACTTTTTTATAAATAACGAATAATTAATGCAGCAATACATAGACATAAAATTTTAATGTGGATGTCAAGCTTTATTTTTTAAACTTTGATTAAGTGATCAAATACTACCTAAAACTTCACTTTTGTATTAAAGTGTCCTTATTTTAAACATGTAATTTTCTGTTCAAAAGATTAGGTTATTCTTAGATTTGTTGTATGATAAAAAAAATAAAAAAATAAACTTATATTTGTAAGCTTCCAGAAAGCCAAAGTCAGGTCTATCCTTTTCAGTTAATATACTGTGCATAGCTGTTTCTGTAATGTACTAGATAGGAATGAAAAAAAATACCTATATTGAAGTTAAATCCTCTCAAATGACAGTTTGTAAAACGGATAACTGCGGCAGCTTTCATTTTTAGCATTTTTAGGACCAAAGCTCCCCTCTGTGTTGGGATCTGGAGATGTACCACCTTCCACCAGCAGAGTGCGCTGTGGGTCTCCTGGGCTGGAGCCCTCCAGCACACCTGAGACGCATCTGCTCATCAGGAGACCTGCCCTTCATAAGCAGCTGCCAGACCCTTCTTCGACGCTGCAGTGTTGACCTTAGTTTGAAGAATCTAAGTTATCTCTAAGTGAGAAAACTGGTTCTAACCTTCCTCTGTCTTTGCTCACAGGAAACCTGTCTCAAGCCTGAAGCTCTGGGTGAGCTTAACCTGCCTTCCAGCCCTGGTGAGCCAAACCTGAAGATTCCTATTTTGGATTTCCCCTGCTGCTCTCTGTGAAGAGCTGGAAACTCTGATCAAGGTCTGCCATTCAAAGTCAGAAGCTAGACGCTGCAGCTGCTTGAGCACTCTGCTGAACCAACAGTCTCTGGACCCAACGGTTCCCTCTCTCACAAGAGAAGCCTGGACCCCGTCAAAGTAGAATCAGAATTATCTAAAGGACTCTTTAATCATCTGCCTGCCCAGCTAATCAAACTATCATCTCTGCAGACTTCAGTGAACCCAACCCCGGACCTGTTCCAGATCCAGTTCATGTCTTTTGTGTCAAACATCTTTAATAAACTCTGTTAAACTTTTACCCAGCCTCTTTTGTGTTCTGCATGTGGGTTTGATATTAAACCGATCATGACAGAACACTGCGGCCAAACACAAAGCCCAGCAGATCACCTCCGGAGGAGGCTTGAGGAACAGGACGCTCAGATCCTTGGACATGCGCATACCCTCCGTGAGTTACACACTAAAATTGAACATCAGAACCAAGTGCTACAAACGTTTGCCAGCTACATGGGAAGCGCTAATGCCACGCCAGCAGTACGTCCCTTTCCGGATCCACTTCCGCCTCTAAGGTCACCGGCAGTGACGTCATTTCCTGAGTTCCGTCCAAGTCCGCCTGAAAGATTTTCAGGTAACCAAAGGGATTGTAAAGGATCTTTGTTTCAATGTCATTTACTTTTTGAACAATCTCCAGGCAGTTTTCCGAATGATAGGAAAAAAATATCCTTCATTCTCTCTCAACTCACTGGACGAGCTCTTGAATGGGCCGAGGCAAAGTTCTCTTCAGAGTCCAGTTTTTCTTGTACATTTTCCGAGTTCATATCTGAGTTTTCCCAAGTTTTTAACCACGACTCAGATAAAACAATTGATTCCCGAGCCCTGCTAAATTTAAAACAGGGAAATTCTACAGTGGCTGAGTTCTCCATTGACTTCCGGGTTAAAGCCGCAGCCTCCGGTTGGAACGAATGTGCACTTAAGAGTGCTTATTTTAAGGCTTTAAATGATAACATCAAGGACGAACTAGCCACAAGCGACGAACCAGCTAGTTTGGAGGACTTAATCCGTTTAACCATCAGACTGGATAACAGACTCCGAACTAGAAATCACTCTAGACAAAGAAGTCTAAATTTTTCTGTGTCAGCTCCTGCATTAAATAATGCTTCTGTTTTTTCTGGACCCACAGAACCCAGTTCCAAGCCTAAGTCTAAAAACCAGACTTTTTCTGTGCCTGTCCAAGTCTCTCACTCAGATGGAGCGGAGGTCGAACCCATGCAGATTGGACACACAAGACTATCCCCTGAGGAAAGACAACGTAGATTTAGAGGCAATCTGTGTCTGTACTGTGGTGAGACTGGCCATTTCATTGCTTCATGTCCGGCTAAGTCAAAAGCCAGGGCCCGTCAGAGGAATTGAGGAGTCTGACGGGCCATCTGAAAACTGATAAAACTCCTCATCTGATGTTGCCTGCTACTCTTTTTTTCTCCAACCAGAATCTCACCTTGTCGGCTTTCATTGACTCTGGGTGTGAAAGATGTTAGAGTGATAATTATAAAATTATTGTGTGGACATATGAAACATTGAAAGAAAGAGGATGCTACATGTCTATCCTGTGAATCAACCAGAAGGGTCATAAACTTTTATGACCTCCAGTCAGAATCACACGGTTGTGTGACTTCCATCCAGCCAGATGGTCAATTCACACTATCTTATTACCTGCATCCCCCCAGATAATCATTACTGGGTCTTCTGTTTAAGGCACACCCTATGATGTTGTAAACTGTTAATAAAAGGCTTTGCTATGAAGGGATCTGTGTGAGAAGGTGCTGGTTTTCCGAGCCAGCAGCTTCTCTCCACTCTGCAGACGCTGACGTCACAAAACCCTGTCTCTGTGTTGATTATTTCCTCTTAATCTTTTAAACTCACATTTCTCTGGATTTAAACCCAACAAAAGAAATCTCATTGATTCAGATCTGGTCCAGCAATTAAATATTGAGACTGTCCCTTTATCTAAGCCTCTCAGAGTATCTGCTATTGATGGAAAGAAGCTTCATCAAGTCACTCATCAGACACAACCTCTAGAACTTTTAATCTCTGAAAACCATCGTGAAACTTTAACGTTTTTTGTTTTTCCTTCTGCATGCTCCCCTCTGGTGCTGGGATTCGAGTGGCTGGAACGTCATAACCCCCATATCAACTGGGCTGAACACCACATTGAGTCTTGGTCCACTTCCTGTCACGAGTCATGCCTTCGTTCTGCGGCTCCTGCTATTCAGTCCCCTAGAGGTAGGGGGGAGATGGACTCTCCTGACCTTACTTCTGTTCCTCCCGAGTATCATGATCTGGCACCAGTCTTCAGTAAGGTCAGTGCGACGTCTCTTCCACCTCACAGACCATATGACTGTGCCATAGATTTACTACCATGAGCCCCCCTTCCCAGCAGTAGACTATACAACATCTCCAAACCTGAACGCGAGACCATGGAAAAATATATCAATGAGTCTCTAGCTGCTGGAATTATTCGTCCATCTTCATTTCCTCTTGGTGCTGGTTTCTTTTTTGTGGGTAAAAAAGATGGTTCCCTACGACCCTGTATAGATGTTAGGTTTAAACACCAAACACCTTATTCAGCAACCTGCACAAAGAAAGACACAGAGAATTGAGTATAATTTACTTGCAAGGAGAGGGGATCAGAGACTGCATTCAGTTACAATCTCCAACCCACTCTGAAGCAGTCTCTGCTCTCCAAGCTTTTTATTTGGAACGCCCTGGTTACAAATGTGGTTTCAACCGCTAAAGGGAAGGGGGGTCAACAGAAGCCAGTTGAAACCGTAACTTTCGTACAACATCATACAACATCATAAGATAAGGAAAGCTTCTCTCCACATCCGATGTGCAACTCTGCGGTGTGTGCAACTCTGCGCAGCTCTCCGAGTTTCACAACATTAACCCAGATTTGACCCCAGCTGTCACCTCAACATCCTCCTGCACAAACTGACAGCAAAAGTTTAGTAATCATAGCAAGCAAAGTTCAATGTTTTCAACACTCTTGTAATATAAGTAAGATAGAAATAACAAATGTATATAATATGATTAAAGTAGAATAACTTATGTACAATTAATCCAACATTTCCCTCCTGTTTATTCACTTTAAGCTATTTATTTTATCATTCAATAGTTACTTCTTTTCAAGATTTTCAACTATGAAATCATTTTTAGCTGTAAAGGGTACACTCAAAGGTACTTTAAGCTGGTGGGTTATTGTCGTTGGGATTAGGATAAAGGTCAGGAAAGTGTAAAGAGGTTTCATCCTCTTGCTGTCTTCATCATCCGATGGGTGTTCCTTAGTGGACATGAGGGCATAGATTTCTGTTTTCATGGGTTGTATTGCTGTGGTAATTAGTCTATTTAGCAGCACTCTAATACATGGAATACAACAACATCCACATAAGGTCAGAATGGCGGCAAATACAGCTATAGACATTAAGATAGAAAGCACCAATTGTTTGTATTTACCAAAAATGTCTCCAAATCCGTCCCACAATTTTGTGTCAACTCCAGAATGGTCTTTCATTTTGCTGTTAAGAGAGCGAAGGCCTTCAAGGGCCTTTGTGAGGCTGCCATCAGCAGCGGTGTTGTTGGGAATAAAGGTGCAACACTGATCTCCAAAAATAGAGCACACACCACCTTTTTCAGCTAACAACATGTCAACAGCAATACGGTTCTGGAAAGCCATCAGAGAGGTAGCTGACAATTGTTCATGAACAGCGGAGAAGCCTTGTTCTGTTTTATTTCCCAGCCTCTGGACGTTATAGTGGATGTAATTTATTCTGTCTACATTTTTGTTTATAGTGCACCACCAGCATAAGATAGATTCAAATACTGCAGTAACTTGATTCGCTAGTTTATACTCATCTGGATCACCTCTGGGTACCCCAATGCTGTCAATATAAGTAGGGTCATCTCCACTCCACGCGTTTTTCAGATGCCCTCTTCCTTCTAGTATGCCATGTGTGAGGTAAAATGCTGTTTACGGTCGTTAAAAATTCATCCATTGTGAGTGATGTAATAGAAACAGGTAAAATCAAAGTGACCGCAGCACACAATCCAGTGGTGTTGTATGGAAGTCTGTCAAACAATCTGTCATCTGTTTTAAGCGGTCCATTAATATTTTGAATTTTTATCTGTTCACCTTGGGCAGAAGTAAGAATCCCTTGTATCTCATCTCCTTCTTGTGTAATATTTGCAGGGCATAAATACAATGTCCAACATTGATCGGTTCCACTAGACCGCGCACATATAAATGAGGAAGAACAGCCTTCCTTCTCAAGGGGTTCTGCTGTGGAGTTTATCGTCATAGTGAAAACTTTGGAGTCATGGTTAACAGTGAACCCTGATATTCTACTCATCCATTTCTTAGCTAAAGATGTCCATCCATATGATCCTTTCTTCCACTGTTCAGTGGTTCTAAAAACGTCTCCCCAACTCTTTTGAGTTCTTTGAACTACACGGGGATATAGGTAGAAATCATAACCTCGCCAGACTCCTGGGTCAATTTTGAATCTTTGTGAGAATGTTTGAAAAGGAATAGTCACTACACTGATTACTCTAGTAGAGTTATAGCAGAGATAGACGTCCTTTACAAATAGCTGGATCATGAGGGCAACAAGAATCCTTGCCCTGAGTGAGAGCTAAAGACAAAACTAATATGAGTAATCGCAACATTATCTAGGTTCAAGCTTCAAAAAGTTTCCTATAGGTAATCTTTCACACAATGGTCTACTTCCTATGACCTTTCGGCAGAGTTGTGGACAATCTTCACCAGTTTGAGATGGTTGTATACTAAAAATACAACCCCCTTTGTACGATGGACTTCCTCTGAAGGTCGGTGAAGGAGACCAAATGTGTATTCTATAACAGGCACCACAGTAGGATTACTAGAATGCTAAACACTATAGTAAGGTTCTACAGAATAATTAAGAGAGTGATTTTATCCATTAATCATCTGATCTATCTATCACCTTTTTACAGTGTGACAAGTGGATCCATGTGCTTCTTTCAGCTATTTTCAATGCAGTTGGAGTGGTCAACAAAACCTGATAGGGTCCTTCCCACTTAGGAGAATACCAATGTTTCTTCCATGGTCTTTCTTAGTCTGTTTTTAACAGTACAATTTATTCATTCCACAAGTCCTGCGCTCTGTGGATGATATCCACAATGATTTTTTAAATCAATGTGGAAGGCTAATCCTATTTTGGACACTATTTAATTAACAAAGTAAGAATCATTCTCACTATATATTCTCTCTGGAATGCCATATCTTGGTATTATATCTTTACAGAGTGCTTTTGCTACTGTAAGGGCATCAGGGTTTTTTATTGGAAATAGTTCAATCCATTTAAAAAACAAATCTATTATAACTAAACAGATTTTTTTTACCTTCGCTTGGATTTAGTTCAATAAAATCCATATATATGAACTGGAAAGGATAAATAGATTTAGGGAAAACACCTTTTTTAGGTCTTAAATTTCCTTGAAAATTATGTTTAGCACATATTAAACACGCTTTACAAAAGTTTTTTGCATAGGATATAAATCCATATGCTGTATAATGATGCTCAATCAATCCTACCATCCCTCCGTTTGAGATATGAGTAAAATCATGACTCAATATAGCAGCCCATTTGTATAAGTTTTTTGGAAGGATTGGTTTATTTGCTGGTCAGGTGTAAATCCCCTCTTTTAATTGTGCTCCTTTTCTTTTCCATTGTTCTTGTTCTTGTTTAGGAGCTTGCTGCTACATGTCTTGTAATATGTCATTTTTTAGTGGATTGTCTGTTAATGTTAGTACTGTTATTTCTTTTAAAGCAGCTTCTTTTGCTATTTTATCTGCAAAGGAATTTCCTTTTGAAACTGCATCTGTTCCGGATGTGTGGGCTGCACATTTGCATATTACAAGCTGCTTTGGCAGTTGCACTACTTGTAGAAGTTCTTTCAGTAAATTGGCATGAGTCACTGGTTTTCCGGTTGATGTTATCATGCCTCTGTTTTTCCAGTGTTGTGCAAACGTATGTGTTGTAGCATAAGCATATTGACTATCTGTCCAGATAGTTACTTTTTTGTCTTTCATAAGTTTGCACGCTTCAGTAAGAGCAATCAGTTCTGCTGCTTGTGCAGAGTAATGTTGTGGTAAGGCTTCCGCTTTTAGCACAGCGGTATGTGTCACTACAGCATAACCAGTTCTCGTTTTCCCTTTTTCATCTTTTTTAGAGGATCCATCAACAAATAATGTTTCTCCTTCTGACAAAGGAGTGTCTTTTAAATCTGGCCTGCTTTTAGCAGTTTGTTCAGCCAGAGCCTCACAATCATGGGATTCCCCATCATCTGGTGTGGGGATAAGTGTTGCTGGGTTCAGCACCGTGCAGCGTTCTATTTTTAAATGCGGCTGTGACAGGAGTATAGACATGCATGAGAGGTGTCTGGCTGGGGATAGAAAAGTCATTTTTGTTTGTAAAAGCAGAGCAGACACCAAGTGGGGAACTTTTAATGTCAGTGGATGGAATAATACTATGTCAGCACTGGACGTTACTGCTAATGAAGCAGCTATCACTGCTCGCACACAATGTGGAAGTGCACATGCTACAGCATCTAATTTAGTAGAATAGTATGCTACTGGCCTTAATTTATTTCCATGCATTTGAGTTAAGACTGAGGTCATAAAATGACCTTTGCAGTCCACCATTTGTACAAACTTTTTCTCATAGTCTGACAGGGCCAACGTGCAGCTGCTCACCATAGCCTGCTTAATGTTGCAGAAGGCCGCTTCTGCTTCAGGTATCTATTTTAGTTTATCTGACATTTTCAGTTCCTCTTTATACATAAAAAGTTTTAACGGTGCAGTTTTTCCTGCATAATTTGAACTTAGAGGTGCGTGGGGTATGGGTTCTTTTATTGTGGTTCTGCAGGCTCCTGTATCACACAAAATTTAACAGGAGTGCCCTGGACCATCAGAACTATTTCTGGCCTATATTTTTCTTCAAAAATCAAATCCTCAAGTTTAATAAATCCATGTTTTCATCTTCTATGTCTTCAATAGAGAATGGTTGCTCATCTAGTCATGCTGAGCTCCCTGCATTTTTTGGGTTACTTCGACAGTCTCTAGCCATGTGGCCTTCTTTTCCACATGACCAACACGCTCTGGAAGTATCGGTTGAGTGTGATCCAAACCCTCTTCCCCTTCCATGGCCTCGACCTCTGCCTCGGCCTCTACCTCTGGACTGCTGATAAAACACAGTCTCCTCCTCCTCCTGATAAAACATGGTGGATTCTTTGTTATTCTTTTTGCTTTCTTCACTTTCTCGGCATGCAGGGCGTGATTTATATAATTTTGGAGTGTTCCCCCACTCATTTCTATGTGGTGACGATCGACCCACCCCTTAATTTCTGGCAGAGACCCCGCATGGAGCGCATTTTTTAGTTGTTGTTTAAATGGCCCGTCTTCATTGTCTGCATAAGGAAATCCACTATGTGCTCTGAATATATTCTCCATTCTCACCCTGTATTCATCAAAGGGTTCGTCGGATCTCTGCTTACATCTTCCTATTTCTGTGTAATTTGCTCTTCTGTGGTATCTGATTCTGATACGAGCAATCAGACGCTCAACTGCTGTGGTCAGATCGTCAGAATCTGGGGGGTAAGGAACTGGAGGATCGACACCTGTGGTTGGTATAAAATCGCCTTTCACGTGGTGCCATTCTGGCCCTAATTGGCACATCCAGACCTGCTGAACCTCAACTCCATTTAAATGGTAAGACCTCCTAAGGTTTTCCATTTGGAGTATGCACTCCTCCACATCTTCTTTGGGTGAAGGGATTCCTTCTACTGCCTTTTTAACATCCTTCTGTGTCCAGGTCCTATATACCATAACTGTGGCGGGCTGGCGGGCTTGGCCAGCTAATGGATTGGGCAGTTCAATTAGAGGATAAAGTTCCTCCTCATCTGTTTTTTGTCTAATAAGTGTTTTAGGGGTTTGTGGGGACAGTACATTACCAATTCCTGACACCAAATCCTTTGTCCATTCAAGTCTGTACCCACGTGATCTAGTAAGTGGTTTGTCAAAGGCCTGTGATGAAATCACAGGTGAAGAGTCAACCTGTTGCAGGGCGGTGTATTTGGGTGGTTCTTCTGGGGGAAGTGGGGCTGAGGGGCCGGCTACAGCTCCCCCACCCTGTCCTGCTTGTGGAAGATTCTGGATTTGATGCATAAGATTGGAATAAGGCCCCACATACTCATTGTCTTCCTTCCTATGAAACATAACTGACTTTTCTTTCTCTTTTTCCTTCTCTTCACGTTCTTTTTCTTTCTCTTTTCTCTGTCTCTCCTCCCTTTTCTCTCTGTCCTGCTAACTTCATCCACACCATTGTTTGACTAAAACCTTCTTTGGCCATCAGGGTGTCTTTATTTTTGGTTTTAGTTTTTATTTTTTGTTGTAATTCTTTTACGTTTTTGGTGCTCAATTTACCATTAAAACCATATTTTTTATCCAGTAACACAACGGCTCTACCGCCGCCGGGTCATCATTTTCAACTACTTTCCAGTCCTTACACTGGAGTTCCTCCAATAACTTCTTTTTTTCTTTACTTTGCCCTTTTCCCATTTTGAACTAAATTTGGGCCCAGTGGGTTTTCAACACCTGTCGTGTTCTAAACACTGGGGCTTCAGACAAGATGGTGATCAACTACCTTTGTGGTAAAACTCACTTCAACCCTTGCAGGTGGAGTTTTCTTGTCTACAAACATCCACAAAAGCTCACCATTTAACCCTTGTCTTTTTGATATGAAATACAGATATCTAGTGATATCTATATTTCCTTTCACACACACACACACACACACACACTGCGCAGTTAACTTTTACTTTATTCCCGTTTTCTTTATTTTAAACACAGAGGACGCCGCCGTCCTACACAGAATTTAACTAGTTTAAAACTAGGGGAGTCTGTCCTCCCGCGGACTTTAACTGTTTTAAAATTTCTGTTTTACCTGATAGAGTCTAGAATTGTCAGGGTTTTAGTACAACAGGGGGACCTCGTTACCCCACGCGGAATTTAACTATTAAAAATAGAGGACACCGCCGTCCTTCACGAGGTTTAAACTGTTTGCTGTTTTTCTCTCACGGTTCTCACTCACTCCTTATTAAAGAGAAAAACTACTCACAATTCTCTGCGTCCTCGAAATGCTTCAACCGTCGGACCCCAGCTTGTAAGGGAGAGACCAGTCCCGTAAAGGGTCTGTTTGCTGCGGCCGCAGACTTGTCTGGATCTCACTCACCTGCTGGGGGTCGTCGGGTATCTTGCAATCCGGCTCGAAGGACCATTTAAATGTTAGGTTTAAACACCAAACACCTTATTCAGCAACCTGCACAAAGAAAGACACAGAGAATTGAGTATAATTTACTTGCAAGGAGAGGGGATCAGAGACTGCATTCAGTTACAATCTCCAACCCACTCTGAAGCAGTCTCTGCTCTCCAAGCTTTTTATTTGGAACGCCCTGGTTACAAATGTGGTTTCAACCGCTAAAGGGAAGGGGGGTCAACAGAAGCCAGTTGAAACCGTAACTTTCGTACAACATCATACAACATCATAAGATAAGGAAAGCTTCTCTCCACATCCGATGTGCAACTCTGCGGTGTGTGCAACTCTGCGCAGCTCTCCGAGTTTCACAACATTAACCCAGATTTGACCCCAGCTGTCACCTCAACATCCTCCTGCACAAACTGACAGCAAAAGTTTAGTAATCATAGCAAGCAAAGTTCAATGTTTTCAACACTCTTGTAATATAAGTAAGATAGAAATAACAAATGTATATAATATGATTAAAGTAGAATAACTTATGTACAATTAATCCAACAATAGATTACAGAGGCTTAAATCAGATAACCGTCAAAAATAAGTACCCCCTACCATTACTGGCATCAGCGTTTGAACCTGTTCAGGGTGCAACCGTGTTCACTAAACTCGATTTGAGAAACGCTTATCACCTCCTTAGAATAAGAGAAGGAGATGAATGGAAGACAGCCTTTAAGACCCCCTTAGGCCAATTTGAGTATTTGGTCATGCCTTTTGGTCTCACAAACGCTCCTGCTTGCTTCCAAGCTCTAGTCAACGACGTCCTCAGAGATTTTTTGAACGTATTCGTTTTTGTGTACATCGATGATATTTTGATCTACTCCAAGAACCTCTCTGACCACAAGAAACATGTTCGTCTAGTTCTTCAGAGACTTTTGGAAAACAAACTCTTTGTGAAAGCAGAAAAATGTGAATTTCACCAACCATCTCTCACTTTTTTAGGGTTTGTGCTCGAGGGCGGGCAGGTGAAGCCATCTGAAGACAAGATAAAGGCAGTTCTGGACTGGCCGACTCCTGAAAACCGCAAACAGCTTCAGAGATTTCTTGGGTTTGCAAACTTTTACAGATGCTTCATAAGGAACTATAGTCAAACAGCTCTACCTCTCACAACTCTGACTTCTGTGAAGAAGACCTTTCAATGGACACCTGAAGCCCAAAACGCTTTTGAAAAATTAAAGAACCTGTTTTCCAGAGCACCCATCCTTATCCAGCCAGATCCCTCTAAGCAGTTTATCTTAGAGGTGGACGCATCTGACTCCGGTGTTGGAGCCGTTTTATCTCAGCAATCTGACTCAGACCAAAAAACTCACCCCTGTGCTTTTTTGCACATAGACTCTCACCAGCAGAGCAAAATTATGATGTTGGAGACGGAGAACTTCTAGCCATTAAACTCGCCCTGGAGGAATGGAGACACTGGCTCGAGGGGGCCGAGCATCCAGTATTGGTTTGGACAGACCACAAAAACCTGGCTTATCTCCAATCGGCAAAACGATCCAACCTACGTCACTCTAGATGGTCATTATTCTTTTCCCGTTTCAACCTCATTATTTATTACAGACCTGGTTCCAAGAACGTCAAGCCCGATTCTCTCTCTCGTCTGTACTCCACTGATCAACCTGAGACACCCGAGCCTGTTCTTCCTGCCTCCTGTACTGTTGGAGTCTTCTCCTGGGAGATCACTGATCTCATCAACTCTGCCCTAGCCTCTGAACCTGACCCAGGTAACGGCCCTCCAAATAAAACTTATGTTCCATCTTCCGTCAGATCCCGACTGATATAGTGGATGCATGCAGCTAAATTTTCCGCCCATCCTGGAGTGAGCAGAACCATTGCCCTCATTACAAGCCATTTCTGGTGGCCATCACTACACAAGGACGTTAAGGAGTACGTTTTGGCATGTCCCATCTGCGCCAGAAACAAGACCTCTCATCAACCACCTTCTGGTCTGCTGCATCCTCTACCTGTTCCAACCCGTCCTTGGTCACATGTCGCCGTAGATTTTGTCACAGGTCTCCCGATTTCCAGAGGTATGTCCACCATTTTAACCATCGTCGACCATTTTTCCAAGGCCTGTCACTTAATCCCCCTCAGGAAACTTCACACGGCTTTCCAGACGGCCCAGCTTCTCGTGAAGCATGTTTTCCGACTCCATGGTATTCTACAAGAAATCCTCTCTGACCGCGGTCCTCAATTCATCTCACAGGTCTGGAAAGCTTTCTGTTCTGCGTTGAACTGTAAGTCCTCCGTCACCTCTGGTTATCACCTACAGTCTAACGGGCAGACGGAGAGGATGAATCAACAACTAGAATCCACTCTCCGCTGCCTAACATCCAATAACCCTACTGACTGGAGTCAGTTTCTGACCTGGATCGAGTACGCCCATAACTCATTAAAATCCGCTTCTACTGGTCTATCTCCGTTCCAAGTTTCCATTGGTTATCAGCCTCCACTTTTCCCTGCAGACGAGAGAGAGATAACGGTCAGATCAGTCCATCACCACATCCGCCGTTGTCAGCGCATCTGGAAGGACACCATCACCACCCTCAACCGCTCATCTGCTTCTTCAAAACGCTTCGCAGATTCTAGGAGACGTCCTGCCCCTGATTACACCATAGGCCAAGAGGTTTGGTTGTCAACACGTGACATTCCCCTCAAAGCCATGTCTAAAAAGCTGTCACCTCGGTTCATCGGCCCATATAAAATTGCCCAAATAATCAACCCCTCTGCTGTCCGCCTGCACTTGCCACCGAATCTCCACATCCATCCTACGTTCCATGTCTCCCAAGTCAAACCTGTCGTTACTAGCCCCCTGTGCCCACCATCCGACTCCCCTCCACCCGCCCTGGACATCGACGGCCATCCGGCCTACACAGTTCGCCGGATCGTGGACTCCCGTCGTCGAGGTCGCGGATGGCAGTACCTTGTCGACTGGGAGGGCTACGGTCCAGAGGACCGCACCTGGCTTCCTGGCACATACATCCTCGATCCGTCCCGGATCGAGGAGTATGAGAGTTCCCTCCCGTCCACTTCCTCGGGACCGCCAAGAGGCGGTCGTTAAGAGGGGGGTACTGTTGGGATCTGGAGATGTACCACCTTCCACCAGCAGAGTGCGCTGTGGGTCTCCTGGGCTGGAGCCCTCCAGCACACCTGAGACGCATCTACTCATCAGGAGACCTGCCCTTCATAAGCAGCTGCCAGACCTTTCTTCGACACCGCAGTGTTGACCTTAGTTTGGTTAGCAACCTGAGCCTCTGTTACCTGAAGAATTTAAGTTATCTCTAAGTGAGAAAACTGGTTCTAACCTTCCTCTGTCTTTGCTCACAGGAAACCTGTCTCAAGCCTGAAGCTCTGGGTGAGCTTAACCTGCCTTCCAGCCCTGGTGAGCCAAACCTGAAGATTCCTATTTTGGATTTCCCCTGCTGCTCTCTGTGAAGAGCTGGAAACTCTGATCAAGGTCTGCCATTTAAAGTCAGAAGCTAGACGCTGCAGCTGCTTGTGTACTCTGCTGAACCAACAGTCTCTGGACCCAACGGTTCCCTCTCTCACAAAGAGAAGCCTGGACCCCCGACTCTTTTGTGTTCTGCATGTGGGTTTGATATTAAACCGATCATGACACTCTGCAAACAAAAGGAAGTTGTTTGTGCTGGCTAATAATGTACCAGGAGGGTACAGATGACTAAACCTTTTCAGGTTGGTAGAGGGCTATTGACTTTGTTCTTTATGTTTCGTTTCTTTAGAAGAGAAAACTGGTTGCTCTCAGATCTTTAACCCTACTTCATGCTGTCACAAAAGTTGTATAGAAATGATTTGCATATTACACAAGTTAGGAAATAATCATATATGGGTGTGGCAAGTTAAAAAAAAAAAGATTAGAACATTGTAAAAAGGAACTCTACCGCAGGTAATTCGTCCTTGTCGCCATCAGACTTTACAATGCCACTGCACACAGCAAAATGTTTTGTCATTGTCTCCTTTCTATCTCTTCTTTCTTTCATCTTTTCTCCTTTTTTTTCTTTTTTCCCCCTTTCTTCTTCTGTTTTTCTGCTCTATTTACATTGCAGTGTCCATATAAGCTGTAAAACTCCCTGCATAATTATAATAAAGCAATTTATATGCATGAAACAAGTGGAGCAATATGTCAATTGCCATACTGCTACACTTGTGAAAGTAAAATCTGTTGGGCTCTTTTTGGCATCAAGACAATTATTCCAGAAACTGCACTTTAACTTTCACCACTCTACTGTGCTTAAAATATTGTATATATATATATAAGTCACCTTAAATCTCTCCTTTATTATTACCATCCCCTATATATATCTGGATGCACTGTATATACTTCACGCACCTTTTACTTCTTTGTGAACCTCCTGTTGTGTATAAGAGCCGATGTCAAAAGTAAATTTCTCTCTTATGAGATCAACAAAGTTCTATTCTATTCTATATTAAATAACTTTATTATAGGGGCAAATTACAAGTGGAGGATGCTTTGCAAGATTTACACTCAAGCCTAAAATATTATGGATAAGAACATTTCACAAGCTAAGTTATAAAGGAGAAGACCAAAAAAACATACCATGCAGTTATTAACAAGACAAAGCATTTTCTGGTAAACAAAATGTGAAATATTTAACTACAAGAAGAACTAGAAAAATGGCCACCAGTTTACAGAATACTGCAAAAACTGGCAAACGATCTGAGAAAGTTTTTTTTTTTTTTTTCACACTTCCAGAGCAGTTAAGAAAAAGTGCAATTAGTCATTAGCATCTTTGTTCCTTTACATCTATAATACACATATTAAATGGATCAAAAACAGTGCCAGATATTCTTGATTAGATAAAAAAACCTGGGTAATATTTATGTAATTTTTTTCTTATAGCCGTTCTGATTTCCACATCCTGCAGTTCACCCAGGGGGCATCCTAGAAGAGAAATGGTTCGTCTAATGAGCATATCTACTGACATGAAACTGAAATACTTGTTCCCTGTGTCATTTCACTTGATTACACATAACTTAATTTCTGGACATCTATGGTTTAATTTCTTTGCATGTGTGAATTAAATGGATTGTTAACAACATCTGGTGAAAATTTCATATCAACCTATAGAACCTTTAGAAATATATTCACTGAGAAAAATGTTGACTTGACCACTGTATATAAAAACAAGCAACAATCTAAAAATCCCCCCAAAAAAATGTTCAGCCCAGTTTAAGTTTATCAGTTGAGTAGGTGGAAGAAAGGAGTGGTCTAAGACTGAGAGACAAGCCCCTCCCAGAATAACATCAAATATATGTATGCACTCTGAATGGTAGTAAGTATAACTCACCTGTCTACCAGCAGCAAGATGTTCCTCTTTACTTTGATTCTTGGGGTTCTGCTTCTCCAAAAAGGCAAGTTCTATATCTTAATATTATTAATATTTTCAAGTGTTTACTTTTTTTATCCAGTTTTTCTCTGTTCTCCTTTTACAAACGACAATAATTTATGTAAGTTCTGTAAGAGTTATGCTGTTATCAATTATCTTCTTTTTCGCTGTGTATCTTGTGCTGCAGTGAATCAGCCTTTTTTCTACTTGTCAGACTTGCAATTTTACATTTAGAAATAATCAACTAAGTATGTTTCACACTCATTTGACAGTATTGTTTCTCCTTGTTTTAATTAGCTGACACCCTGGACTGCTATGAATGTATACCTGATCTCTCTGGGACTTGCACAGAGAGAACAACAACATGTCCCTCTTTAAAGAAACAATGTGTAGCATTAAAACAGGTTACCTTTGCAGGTATGTAATTGTGTAGTTTGTATTTTTGGTTGGTCCTTCATTTGGCCCCGCCTCTCTGTAAATTATGCGTTTTTATTTAACAGAATATATAGATCCTATAGAAGGCAAGGGCAAAGCCTGTGGATTACCTGAAGAGTGTGGTGAATGGTCTGTCAACTATGGAGTGTCGAGATCTGTGATTAAAAGCACATGCTGCCCAACAAATCTCTGTAACACCAAATATCCTGGTAAGCTATTTCCTTAAGCTTTATTCTCATACTACAAGGTAGCAAAATTAAAGCTATGAAAACATGTTATCATTCTGTGTTCATTTTATTTGAAATAACTATCTTTGTATCTTAGATATTGCTTCCAATCCTCCTCCAAATGGAAAGAAATGCTACACCTGTGTAGGCCAAAACTGCGGTAAAACACTTCAATGTTTAGAGAATGAAAACTACTGCATCAAATCAGTAGGTAAGAGGAAAACATGTTCTTTACCTTTTTTTAATCTTCAGAAAATAATTGAAAGCTGATCCAAGCATGTCAGTTCTTTTCAGTTTAATCTCATATGTTATATATTTTTAATATCTGTTATTTGACAAAATACCCATACGACCAACTTTTTTTCTTTTCTTGTTATCGTAAAATACAAATTTCTGAAATTCTAATTACCCATGTGATCATTTTATTTCCATTTTCTCAGCGAGTTCCAGTGGACAAACCGCTACACTAAAGGGCTGTGTCTCCGAATCAGTGTGCTTGGATCTAAAAAGTTCACTGGTTAAACGGTTGACAAACGACACTGTGACAAAGAACACTGGAATAATGAATTACTGCTGCAAGGGTGACTTCTGCAACAGCGCCAGCAGTGCAAGTCCTGCCCTTCTGCTGTTTTTGATGCCGGTGTTTTTTATGTCTTATTTTAGCTGAGAGAAAAAAAAAATGCCATATCTGAAAACTTCCTTTAGAAGTATCATTAATTTGACAAATACAGTCATCTACCTTTGGCTGAGTTTCTAAAAATTAAGATAAGGTTACCAAAATGCTTGCTTAGTGTGAGGGTTTGCCTTCTAGTCAATGAGTGAATGCAATCAAGTTGTTTTACTTAGATAGAAAACCTTGAACCAATCTGAATGTATGATCTGATTGAATTGTAAAGTGCTTTAAGATGAAATCTGTTGTGAATTGGTGCTTTATATAATTAAAGTGATTTGAATTGAAACAAAATCAAGCAAAATTGTTTAATCAATATTTTTTATGTTGTTTAAATAAATAAAATGATTCTCTAAACAAAAGCAAAAGTGGAAAAAAACGATGTGTCTTTCTCTTTAAAAGTAGATGTTGTATTTATTTCGAAGTAAGAAACTTGAGGTTGTTTGAAAATGTGAAATAAACATTTTCATTCAAAGTCAGTGAGTCATGCAGGGGCATAACGGAATTGTAAATATTTGAATAGAATAAATATAATCAAAATAAGAACATAATTGAAAAAATATTCTTATAAAATGAAAAGAGTGTTGGACTACTATTCTTTTCATTTTTAAAATATAATTAAAATAAGAAGATAATGTAATAAAGATTATTAAAAAATTAAAATGAATGTTGGACTAACAGAAGGATGTTAAGGTCTATTCTCTGAGATAAGGGGAGCCATTGGAAGGACTTCAGAACTGGTCTGATGTTCTCCACTTTCTTAGTTCTAGTGAGGACACAGGCAGCAGCATTCTGGATCAGCTGCAGCTGTCTGATTCACTTTTTAGGCACACCTGTGAATTCTCTGCTGCAGGGATCAATCCACTAAACATGAACAAAGCAGGAATTAGTTATTAATCTTACTGAAAAGGGGAGGGTTGACATAGGTCTGTAGTTCTGCAATAGCAGTTCAAGCTGCTCTTTTTTTCAACAGCAATCTAATAATTTCTGTTTTTCTGGTTTTGAGAAAAGCACCTGACAAAAGGGACGTAATTATTATTTGAGTTGGATGAGACTTTATAAGTGGCAGAGCTTCCTTAAGGAAAGTTGTGGATAAAAAAATTATACAACCGGAAGATGATCTGAGTTGGTGTATGAATTCTTAGTTTTGTAGTTTGTTTGATAAAACTGAGAAATTTTGTCAAAATCTGTTTTAACTAGTCTCATTGTTTTATTTATTAAATGTTTTAAATTTTCAGTAACTTAAAAGCATCTTCCTTTAAGTGCTTAACATGAAAAAAGAAGTATATTAGGAAAACACATAGAACAAGTACACTGATTGGCAGGTAGTTAAGTAATTAGTAAAACGTAAAAGGTTGTTATAAATATTAATAAAACGGGTTTGACACAAGCTTAAACTAACAATACTTACAGTACACAGAACAGTCAAATGCCACTATAAATAAATGCATGTTTAATCTTGTTTAAAGGGGCATAGTGACATTATGCTATGTCTATGCAAAAACCATTTGATCGTGATAAAATATGGTATTAAACAATAATCCATCCTGATAGTGTTTTAACCATCCTTTTTTAGCATAATAAAATTCCTTCACATAAAGACATATATGAACCATCTCCCACAGGACACAGGGATTTCAGAAGGTTAGATTTTGACAAGTGAAAGAGCTACTTATTAGAGCTCGACAATCCTGCAATGCCTTGCACGAAAGCACCAGCTCTATCAACTCATCTACATAAACAAGTTCTACTGAATCCTCACCAGAGCTTCCCAGAAAAACACCAAGGAAAAAGAAAATTAAAGCTCCTACCAAACAAACACAGGGGAAAAGCATCACATCTTTATTTTATTAAAATTTGTAATAATGTCTTTCCTAAAATGTTTATTATTTATGTGGCGCTTGTTGTTTGCATGAACAAACGCTGCTCATAATTTGCCTTGGACAGGGTATGTGTATAGGTTGACCAGTGAGGTTAGGGAGGAATATTCATGTGATTTGATGTATGCAAATGATCTGCGGTGAGAGCAGGGAACATGTTAAGAAAGATTCAGCAAGATGGTTTATGTGGGATGTGTGGGGAAAGGTACCAGGTGTTTAGTGTGACAAAAGAGTATCAACAAGAATGAAAGGAAAGATGTACAGGCCTATGAGACCAGCCATGCTGTGTGGTTTAGAAACAGTTCCACTGAAGAAGATGAGGAAGCAGAGCAGTATGTAGCAGAGATGAAAATGTTGAGGTTCTCTTTAGGAGTGACAAGGTTGTATCGCAGTGGTCCCCAAACTACGGACCGCGGGCCAGGTGCGGCCCGCCTCCACATCTGGCCCCCTGAACAATACCAGAGAGTATTTTCATATAAGTGTTTTTTTTTTTTGTCTATTTGATATTAAAGTTGGACATTTGCAATAAAATGTTCCTTAATTATGAATTTTTTTCATTATTAACTATTTGTAACTATTTCATACACAGATATAACGTGACAATGTTCCACCCTTTTGGGGTCTGTGCCCCTATCTGGCAACACCCGGCAAAAAAATCTTAAACCCGCCCCTCTCAAAGAGATACGAAAGAGGATTAGGGCCATTCAAAAAGATAAAAACAATAGTCTATTCAATTCTGACTTTTTTCTCAGAATTCTGATTTTAATCTCAGAATTCTGAGACAACTCTTGCTGCCTGGAACCTGCCTGTCTGCCCTCAGCCTCAGCCTCCGTCTCCGCCTCTGCCCTCAGCCCTCAGCCCTCAGCCTGCCGATCAGCCCTTGGACCCTCAAGGTTTCCCCCCTGCCGGTCAGAATACCCCCTGAGCAGGTATTAACCCAAACCGCCGTTAAACAGCAAGTTTCCTGGATCCACTCTAACCGATCTGTCCTCCTCTAGTTGCTTCCCTCCCGTGACCAGCCTGACGAACCAAGACCCCGTTCACATTTCTCTGAAAACATTGTCAATAAACCTTTTAACTTTTTCCTGTCTCTTGAGTGTTTCTGCATGTGGGTTAGAAGATTAGACCCTAACATGACAGAACACTCTGGCCAACAAACTAGCCCCGCAGATTCATTCAGAAGGACCGTGGAGCAGCAGCATGTCCTCATTCAAAGCCATGACTCCGCCCTACAAGAGCTAAGTGAACGCCAAGCTGAGTCTAACCGCACCCTGCAAGAGATCACAGGTTTTCTACAAAGATCAAGCTCACACCTGCTACTGAACCCGCTCTGCTTCTGGCCCAGGATCCCAATCCACCTCTCAGGTAAGATAACATTGTCATGTTGGGGTCTAAGCGTCTAACCCACATGCAGAAACACTCTTCAGACAGGGAAAAAGTTAAATGGTTTATTTACAAAGTTACAGACTAATGTGAACGGGATCTTGGCTCGGCAGACTGGTCACGGGAGGGAAGCACTAGAGGAGGACAGATCTGTTAGAGTGGATCCAGGAAACTTGTAGTTAAACGGTGACTTGGGTTTATACCTGCTCAGAGGGTATTCTGATCAGCAGGGGGGGACATTGTGGGTCCAGAGGCTGGTCGGCAGGCTGAGGGCTGAGGGCAGAGACGGAGGCTGAGGCGGAGGGCAGACAGGCAGGTTCCAGGCAACGATTGTTTTCTCCAGGATTAGGCAGATTTCCAGAAAAGTCCGGAACTTAGAGGCAGAAGAACACAGGGTCAGACTAATTCACAAAAATCAGAGAATCAGATCAGAGAAGCTGGCTCAGGTTTTGCTGGTACCATTACTGGCAAACACTCTGGCAGGGAAGTGTCAGCCTCCTCCTCCTTAAATAGGCCTCCTGATGAGCAGATGGGAAACAGGTGTGTAGAAGTCAGCTCATGCTCTCAGGAGGAAGATCTCAGGCGCCCTCTGGTGGAGAAAGTTAGACAAGCCTCCAGATCCCAACAGTACCCCCCCTCAACGACCGCCACCTGGAGACCCAAACGAACAGGAAGGTAGAGAAGAGTGATAGTAGCAATCTGTGATTAGAGCAGGGTCTAAAATGAACGAACCAGGAACCCACATCCGGTCCTCCGGACCGTAGCCCTCCCAGTCAACCAGGTACAGCCAACCTCGGCCCCGACGACGAATCCGGCGAACGGTGTAGGCAGGATGCCCATCAATGTCACGGGGGGGAGGAGGGGAGTCGGAAAGAGGGCAAAGTGGACTGATCAGGACGGGTTTGATCTGGGAAACATGGAAAGTGGGATGGATGCGGAAAGAAGAACGGAGACGCAGACGGACAGCAGAGGGACTGATAATGGAGTCGATCTTGTACGGGCCAATGTAGCGAGGTGACAAGTTTCGTGACATGGATTTTAACGGAATGTCTCTGGTGGATAGCCAAACCTGCTGTCCCGGCGAATAGGTGGGAGCTGGACGTCTTGTCCGGTCCACGAATCGGCAGTTTTGTTCAGAAGAACTGTTCAGCGCTGCAACAGTGTTGCTCCAGATAGTACGGCACCGGCAGATGTGGTGCCGGACTGAAGTGACTGAAATCTCTTTCTCATCAGCTGGAAATAACGGAGGCTGGTATCCTAATGAGATTTCAAAGGGGGAGAAACCAGTAGCAGAGGAAAAATGAGCGTTGTGTGCATACTCCACCCAATGCAGGAACTGACTCCAGTCAGCGGGGTTGGTGGACGTGAAACATCTGAGGGTGGACTCCAGCTCTTGGTTCATTCGCTCGGTTTGACCGTTAGACTGGGGGTGGTAACCAGAGGTTAAGGAGACTTTAGCTTCAAGGGCAGAACAAAAATGTTTCCATACCTGGGCTGTGAATTGGGGTCCTCTGTCCGACAGAATCTCCTGTGGGATGCCGTGTAACCTGAAAACGTGCTTAATAAGAAGTTGAGCTGTCTGAAAAGCAGTGGGAAGTTTTCTCACTGGAATGAGATGACAGGCCTTAGAAAATCTATCGACGACAGTGAAAATGGTGGTCATGCCCTTGGATGCAGGTAACCCAGTGACAAAGTCTATGGCGATATGTGACCAAGGGCGTTTGGGAATAGGCAGGGGATGAAGGAGACCAGAGGGAGGCAGATGAGAAGGTTTATTCCGGGCACAAACTGGACAGGCTAGAACAAACTCCTTAATGTCTTTGTGTAGCGAAGGCCACCAAAACCGACGGGAAATCAGGGCCACGGTTCTACTGACTCCAGGATGAGCTGAGAACTTTGTAGAATGCATCCAATGGATTAATCTAGACCTTACTGTAGACGGAACGTATATTTTATTTGGCGGGCCTGTGCCTGGATCTGGTTCAGAAGTCTGAGTTTGTTTAATTAGGTCTGAAATTTCCCAGGAGACTGTGGCGACAGTACAGCTAGCCGGTAAAATCCTAGCTAGTGTCTCAGGTTCATCAGGTGCGTGGAGACGGGACAGAGCGTCAGGTTTAATGTTTTTAGACTCAGGGCGGTAGGAGATGATCAGATTAAATCGCGAGAAAAATAATGACCAGCGGGACTGACGGGGATTAGATCTCTTGGCTGATTGAATGTACGAGAGATTTTTATGATCTGTCCATACCAAAATGGGATGCTCTGCGCCCTCCAGCCAATGCCGCCATTCCTCCAAGGCCAGTTTTATGGCGAGGAGTTCTCTGTCACCGACGTCGTAATTTCGTTCAGCAGGGGTGAGTCTGCGGGAGAAAAATGCACATGGATGA
Organism: Cyprinodon diabolis; assembly: GCA_030533445.1. NCBI lineage: Eukaryota > Metazoa > Chordata > Actinopteri > Cyprinodontiformes > Cyprinodontidae > Cyprinodon > Cyprinodon diabolis. The sequence goes on along the minus strand of CM060063.1, from coordinate 9,073,896 downwards.
GTTCTCTGGTCAGATTCAGAACTTTGGGACAGAACTGCTCCCACCCCTGAGTCAGATGCATCCACCTCCAAGATGAACTGTTTGGAGGGGTCAGGTTGAATAAGGATGCGTGCGTTAGAAAACAGTCTTGAGTTTTGTGAAGGCTGCTTCAGCCTCAGAGGACCAGTGAAAAGCTCTTTTTGCTGAAGTTAAAGCTGGTAGGGGTTGGGCCATTTGGCTGTAATTTCTGATGAACCTTCGATAGAAATTGGCAAACCCCAGACATCTTTGAAGTTGTTTCCGGTTTTCAGGAGTGAGCCAGTCCAGAACCGCCTTGAGTTTATCCTCAGATGGCCTCACCTGCCCGCCCTCGAGCACAAATCCTAGAAAGGTAACAGACGGACGATGAAACTCGCATTTTTCAGCTTTGACAAACAGCTTATTTTCCAAAAGTCTTTGCAGAACTAAACGAACATGTTTTTGATGTTTGGAGATGGTTCTGGAGTAGATCAGGATATCGTCATGGTAGACAAACACAAAAACATTTAAAAAATCTCTCAAAACATCGTTCACAAGTGCCTGGAAACAAGCAGGGGCGTTAGACAGACTGTTAGACAGACTGTTCTGTTTCCTTGCTTTAATTCTAACAATCCACGGGAGTCTGCAGTCTTATCTGTATCTTGGTTGAAGGCTTGCTTGAACTCTTTTATGAAATCACCATAAGTACAATCATACTCAGTTTTGGATGAGAACTTGGCTTCCGCCCACTCCCAAGCTTTACCAGACAGTTGCGATAGGATAAAATAAATTCTTCTTCCATCCTGAGAGAAGCTCTGAGGAGAATGATTAAAAATTATAGAGCATTGAAACAGAAATCCCTTGAACTTACTTGGTTCACCTGAGAATCTTTCTGGGAGGGATGGGCGGAATTCAGAAAATGAAGGGTGGATTATGTTTGTTGAGATCTGGAGGCTTGTCTAACTTTCTCCACCAGAGGGCGCCTGAGATCTTCCTCCTGAGGGCATGAGCTGACTTCTACACACCTGTTTCCCATCTGCTCATCAGGAGGCCTATTTAAGGAGGAGGAGGCTGACACTTCCCTGCCAGAGTGTTTGCCAGTAATGGTACCAGCAAAACCTGAACCAGCTTCTCTGATCTGATTCTCTGATTTTTGTGAATTAGTCTGACCCTGTGTTCTTCTGCCTCTCAGATCCTGACTTTTCTGGAAATCTGCCTAATCCTGGAGAAAACAATCGTTGCCTGGAACCTGCCTGTCTGCCCTCCGCCTCAGCCTCCGTCTCTGCCTCTGCCCTCAGCCCTCAGCCTGCCGACCAGCCTCTGGACCCACAAGGTCCCCCACTGCTGATCAGAATACCCTCTGAGCAGGTACAAATCCAAGTCACCGTTTAACTGCAAGTTTCCTGGATCCACTCTAACAGATCTGTCCTCCTCTAGTGCTTCCCTCCCGTGACCAGTCTGCCGAGCCAAGATTCCGTTCACATTACTCTGTAAACTTTGTAAATAAACCATTTAATTTTTTCCCTGTATGAAGAGTGTTTCTGCATGTGGGTTAGATGCTTAGACCCCAACATGACAATCTGTAGCTTTGGAAAATGAGTCTTGGAATGTTCTACTGATCTCTTTAATAATATTTTGTCATAATTTTAATTGTAAATATTTAATTTGGTTTACTCCTCTTGTGTGATAAAACACCTCACATACAACTCCTTCATAAAATTGACACTGCTGGATTTATTTAATGGATTTATTAAAAACAGTAACAGACAAGTTTCATTTCTCTGGTCTGCATTAATCTTTCAGGTCTTGTGTTCTTGTGTAAGAGCTTACTTAAAACATAACTTATAGTGGTCGTTTCCTGAAAAGTGAAAGTTAAAGCAGTCCTTTCATGAGTGCTCACTGCTGCAACCACTATAAAACTTTATTGTATCCGCTCATGTAGATTTGTAGATGTTGCTACATAAATTGATATTGCAGCATATTTTAAAGTTAGATTAGATCAGCAATACTTTTATTATCCTTTTTTGGGGAGTGTGGCTGTGAATGCGGCAAAAACAAACAGAAAAGACACAACACAAGACATTAGCATGCTTATAATATTATGTCATCTGTTTGATTACCTAGAAGAAAAGTGTTATTCTTCTAACTGGATAATTTACAGATATAATTATGGATATAAAGATATGTTTGACAAGACCAAGTCTGACTTTATATATCTCAATTTTACAATGTTCTTTACATTTGACAAATAAAAATACTATAACTAAGCACTGTATGGTATCCCACTTTCCATTTTACTCTGTGAAAAAAAGTGGCCATTTCTTCACAAAGCTGGAAACTCTAACAACACCTTGTGGGCAGCAGAAATTAATACGCAGATGTTATATCCTATGCCTGGTCAGGTTACCTACTCTATAAAATATAGAGCAGCTTAAACAGCTTAGCTCTTTGATATATCATTACACATAAACTGTTCTCTAGTCTGTTGCTCACCATCAAGCTACCATTCACTATGTGCATGCCTCTTCTGTGTGTATTACCAAGTATGGAATAGATCTTTTTACTGAACCACAAATAAGCCTCAAACAATATTGATCCTACAGGATCTGATCTCCTGTCTGCTCTACAGCCTTCCATGACTTGAACTCTCTGGCAGTGCCCACTGCTTCTGTTCAGTCAACACCCAGGAACCATCCCCGTCCTTTGGCACAGGAGTGCATTGTCAAACCAGGTTAGTGACTCATGCATTCATAATCATCCTCCGTCAATCCGTCGCATTTCCCTAATCTGTGTTTATTTCCAATAGAAGTTCCTGCTTCCAATGCCATAGTCACCGCAGATCCGCCTGAGTTATAAAAAATGCTTTTTAATTATTCCACTGTCTGTTTTGCTTGAATTCTGGGTCTTATATTCTGAGTTCATTACAATTTCTGTAGTACACATTTTTCATGAATGCCTTTGGCAGAATTCAAATGAGGCATTTTAATCTAGATTAATTACAGTTAGATTAATCTAGATTTAAAAAAACAATGCATACCACTAGTTAAAATTAAACATTGCAAGAACATTGAGCCTATAACTTGAAAGCCAACTTTGCAACAACAAAAAGACAAAAGTTAGCAAAACTTTCACCTGTTGAAACCACTGATCTCTATTTATTCACTTGATTGCTGATTGCCTGAAAAAGTGAAGCCACCATCCGCCATGCTGGCAACCCCCACTTCCTAGTTAAAATGCCTACATGTGTAGCATTTGGCTGCAAAAACAAGCGTTTGCTGTCTGTGGGAATTTTCACAAAACTGGATGTGTTAAGCAAGAAAATCCATAAAGATGCCGATGTATACTATAGTTTAGTATGTAACGTAACATTAGTCTGGCTACCTTTGAATGACTTGAAGTTATTGACTAAATTAACCATTGACATTTTCTCTAATGTTAGCAAATAGAAAGTAGAGTAAAAAGAAAGTAATTAACTGTGAAATGTAAATGTATTAATTCTGGTGTGGGTGATAATGTCTTTTTTTTAGTGTTTGTTGTATTGCTCATTTTAAAAACTTATGTATAATGTATTGCATGTAAACAACTCAAAACATTTGATCCCACACACACACACACACACACATACTGTATATATATAAAAATGAGAACAACATCATTGTTCGATGCTGTAGCGCAAGTATTATTTACTTTGCCAGCGGTCTAACAAGGGAGTACCAATATGGTGGGTGGTTACTTCACTTTAACCCCGTACTACCATCAGGCAAAAAAAATCAGTTCAAGCTGCTCTTTTTTTCAACAGAAATTTAATAATTTCTGTTTTTCTGGTTTCAGGAAAAGCACCTGACAAAAGGGACGTAATTATTATTTGAGTTGGATGAGACTTTATAAGTGGCAGAGCTTCCTTAAGGAAAGTTGTGGATAAAAAAATTATACAACCGGAAGATGATCTGAGTTGGTGTATGAATTCTTAGTTTTGTAGTTTGTTTGATAAAACTGAGAAATTTTGTCAAAATCTGTTTTAACTAGTCTCATTGTTTTATTTATTAAATGTTTTAAATTTTCAGTAACTTAAAAGCATCTTCCTTTAAGTGCTTAACATGAAAAAAGAAGTATATTAGGAAAACACATAGAACAAGTACACTGATTGGCAGGTAGTTAAGTAATTAGTAAAACGTAAAAGGTTGTTATAAATATTAATAAAACGGGTTTGACACAAGCTTAAACTAACAATACTTACAGTACACAGAACAGTCAAATGCCACTATAAATAAATGCATGTTTAATCTTGTTTAAAGGGGCATAGTGACATTATGCTATGTCTATGCAAAAACCATTTGATCGTGATAAAATATGGTATTAAACAATAATCCATCCTGATAGTGTTTTAACCATCCTTTTTTAGCATAATAAAATTCCTTCACATAAAGACATATATGAACCATCTCCCACAGGACACAGGGATTTCAGAAGGTTAGATTTTGACAATTGAAAGAGCTACTTATTAGAGCTCGACAATCCTGCAATGCCTTGCACGAAAGCACCAGCTCTATCAACTCATCTACATAAACAAGTTCTACTGAATCCTCACCAGAGCTTCCCAGAAAAACACCAAGGAAAAAGAAAATTAAAGCTCCTACCAAACAAACACAGGGGAAAAGCATCACATCTTTATTTTATTAAAATTTGTAATAATGTCTTTCCTAAAATGTTTATTATTTATGTGGCGCTTGTTGTTTGCATGAACAAACGCTGCTCATAATTTGCCTTGGACAGGGTATGTGTATAGGTTGACCAGTGAGGTTAGGGAGGAATATTCATGTGATTTGATGTATGCAAATGATCTGCGGTGAGAGCAGGGAACATGTTAAGAAAGATTCAGCAAGATGGTTTATGTGGGATGTGTGGGGAAAGGTACCAGGTGTTTAGTGTGACAAAAGAGTATCAACAAGAATGAAAGGAAAGATGTACAGGCCTATGAGACCAGCCATGCTGTGTGGTTTAGAAACAGTTCCACTGAAGAAGATGAGGAAGCAGAGCAGTATGTAGCAGAGATGAAAATGTTGAGGTTCTCTTTAGGAGTGACAAGGTTGTATCGCAGTGGTCCCCAAACTACGGACCGCGGGCCGGGTGCGGCCCGCCTCCACATCTGGCCCCCTGAACAATACCAGAGAGTATTTTCATATAAGTGTTTTTTTTTTTTGTCTATTTGATATTAAAGTTGGACATTTGCAATAAAATGTTCCTTAATTATGAATTTTTTTCATTATTAACTATTTGTAACTATTTCATACACAGATATAACGTGACAATGTTCCACCCTTTTGGGGTCTGTGCCCCTATCTGGCAACACCCGGCAAAAAAATCTTAAACCCGCCCCTCTCAAAGAGATACGAAAGAGGATTAGGGCCATTCAAAAAGATAAAAACAATAGTCTATTCAATTCTGACTTTTTTCTCAGAATTCTGATTTTAATCTCAGAATTCTGAGACAACTCTTGCTGCCTGGAACCTGCCTGTCTGCCCTCAGCCTCAGCCTCCGTCTCCGCCTCTGCCCTCAGCCCTCAGCCCTCAGCCTGCCGATCAGCCCTTGGACCCTCAAGGTTTCCCCCCTGCCGGTCAGAATACCCCCTGAGCAGGTATTAACCCAAACCGCCGTTAAACAGCAAGTTTCCTGGATCCACTCTAACCGATCTGTCCTCCTCTAGTTGCTTCCCTCCCGTGACCAGCCTGACGAACCAAGACCCCGTTCACATTTCTCTGAAAACATTGTCAATAAACCTTTTAACTTTTTCCTGTCTCTTGAGTGTTTCTGCATGTGGGTTAGAAGATTAGACCCTAACATGACAGAACACTCTGGCCAACAAACTAGCCCCGCAGATTCATTCAGAAGGACCGTGGAGCAGCAGCATGTCCTCATTCAAAGCCATGACTCCGCCCTACAAGAGCTAAGTGAACGCCAAGCTGAGTCTAACCGCACCCTGCAAGAGATCACAGGTTTTCTACAAAGATCAAGCTCACACCTGCTACTGAACCCGCTCTGCTTCTGGCCCAGGATCCCAATCCACCTCTCAGGTAAGATAACATTGTCATGTTGGGGTCTAAGCGTCTAACCCACATGCAGAAACACTCTTCAGACAGGGAAAAAGTTAAATGGTTTATTTACAAAGTTACAGACTAATGTGAACGGGATCTTGGCTCGGCAGACTGGTCACGGGAGGGAAGCACTAGAGGAGGACAGATCTGTTAGAGTGGATCCAGGAAACTTGTAGTTAAACGGTGACTTGGGTTTATACCTGCTCAGAGGGTATTCTGATCAGCAGGGGGGGACATTGTGGGTCCAGAGGCTGGTCGGCAGGCTGAGGGCTGAGGGCAGAGACGGAGGCTGAGGCGGAGGGCAGACAGGCAGGTTCCAGGCAACGATTGTTTTCTCCAGGATTAGGCAGATTTCCAGAAAAGTCCGGAACTTAGAGGCAGAAGAACACAGGGTCAGACTAATTCACAAAAATCAGAGAATCAGATCAGAGAAGCTGGCTCAGGTTTTGCTGGTACCATTACTGGCAAACACTCTGGCAGGGAAGTGTCAGCCTCCTCCTCCTTAAATAGGCCTCCTGATGAGCAGATGGGAAACAGGTGTGTAGAAGTCAGCTCATGCTCTCAGGAGGAAGATCTCAGGCGCCCTCTGGTGGAGAAAGTTAGACAAGCCTCCAGATCCCAACAGTACCCCCCCTCAACGACCGCCACCTGGAGACCCAAACGAACAGGAAGGTAGAGAAGAGTGATAGTAGCAATCTGTGATTAGAGCAGGGTCTAAAATGAACGAACCAGGAACCCACATCCGGTCCTCCGGACCGTAGCCCTCCCAGTCAACCAGGTACAGCCAACCTCGGCCCCGACGACGAATCCGGCGAACGGTGTAGGCAGGATGCCCATCAATGTCACGGGGGGGAGGAGGGGAGTCGGAAAGAGGGCAAAGTGGACTGATCAGGACGGGTTTGATCTGGGAAACATGGAAAGTGGGATGGATGCGGAAAGAAGAACGGAGACGCAGACGGACAGCAGAGGGACTGATGATGGAGTCGATCTTGTACGGGCCAATGTAGCGAGGTGACAAGTTTCGTGACATGGATTTTAACGGAATGTCTCTGGTGGATAGCCAAACCTGCTGTCCCGGCGAATAGGTGGGAGCTGGACGTCTTGTCCGGTCCACGAATCGGCAGTTTTGTTCAGAAGAACTGTTCAGCGCTGCAACAGTGTTGCTCCAGATAGTACGGCACCGGCAGATGTGGTGCCGGACTGAAGTGACTGAAATCTCTTTCTCATCAGCTGGAAATAACGGAGGCTGGTATCCTAATGAGATTTCAAAGGGGGAGAAACCAGTAGCAGAGGAAAAATGAGCGTTGTGTGCATACTCCACCCAATGCAGGAACTGACTCCAGTCAGCGGGGTTGGTGGACGTGAAACATCTGAGGGTGGACTCCAGCTCTTGGTTCATTCGCTCGGTTTGACCGTTAGACTGGGGGTGGTAACCAGAGGTTAAGGAGACTTTAGCTTCAAGGGCAGAACAAAAATGTTTCCATACCTGGGCTGTGAATTGGGGTCCTCTGTCCGACAGAATCTCCTGTGGGATGCCGTGTAACCTGAAAACGTGCTTAATAAGAAGTTGAGCTGTCTGAAAAGCAGTGGGAAGTTTTCTCACTGGAATGAGATGACAGGCCTTAGAAAATCTATCGACGACAGTGAAAATGGTGGTCATGCCCTTGGATGCAGGTAACCCAGTGACAAAGTCTATGGCGATATGTGACCAAGGGCGTTTGGGAATAGGCAGGGGATGAAGGAGACCAGAGGGAGGCAGATGAGAAGGTTTATTCCGGGCACAAACTGGACAGGCTAGAACAAACTCCTTAATGTCTTTGTGTAGCGAAGGCCACCAAAACCGACGGGAAATCAGGGCCACGGTTCTACTGACTCCAGGATGAGCTGAGAACTTTGTAGAATGCATCCAATGGATTAATCTAGACCTTACTGTAGACGGAACGTATATTTTATTTGGCGGGCCTGTGCCTGGATCTGGTTCAGAAGTCTGAGTTTGTTTAATTAGGTCTGAAATTTCCCAGGAGACTGTGGCGACAGTACAGCTAGCCGGTAAAATCCTAGCTAGTGTCTCAGGTTCATCAGGTGCGTGGAGACGGGACAGAGCGTCAGGTTTAATGTTTTTAGACTCAGGGCGGTAGGAGATGATCAGATTAAATCGCGAGAAAAATAATGACCAGCGGGACTGACGGGGATTAGATCTCTTGGCTGATTGAATGTACGAGAGATTTTTATGATCTGTCCATACCAAAATGGGATGCTCTGCGCCCTCCAGCCAATGCCGCCATTCCTCCAAGGCCAGTTTTATGGCGAGGAGTTCTCTGTCACCGACGTCGTAATTTCGTTCAGCAGGGGTGAGTCTGCGGGAGAAAAATGCACATGGATGAGTTCTCTGGTCAGATTCAGAACTTTGGGACAGAACTGCTCCCACCCCTGAGTCAGATGCATCCACCTCCAAGATGAACTGTTTGGAGGGGTCAGGTTGAATAAGGATGCGTGCGTTAGAAAACAGTCTTGAGTTTTGTGAAGGCTGCTTCAGCCTCAGAGGACCAGTGAAAAGCTCTTTTTGCTGAAGTTAAAGCTGGTAGGGGTTGGGCCATTTGGCTGTAATTTCTGATGAACCTTCGATAGAAATTGGCAAACCCCAGACATCTTTGAAGTTGTTTCCGGTTTTCAGGAGTGAGCCAGTCCAGAACCGCCTTGAGTTTATCCTCAGATGGCCTCACCTGCCCGCCCTCGAGCACAAATCCTAGAAAGGTAACAGACGGACGATGAAACTCGCATTTTTCAGCTTTGACAAACAGCTTATTTTCCAAAAGTCTTTGCAGAACCAAACGAACATGTTTTTGATGTTCGGAGATGGTTCTGGAGTAGATCAGGATATCGTCAAGGTAGACAAACACAAAAACATTTAAAAAATCTCTCAAAACATCGTTCACAAGTGCCTGGAAACAAGCAGGGGCGTTAGACAGACTGTTAGACAGACTGTTCTGTTTCCTTGCTTTAATTCTAACAATCCACGGGAGTCTGCAGTCTTATCTGTATCTTGGTTGAAGGCTTGCTTGAACTCTTTTATGAAATCACCATAAGTACAATCATACTCAGTTTTGGATGAGAACTTGGCTTCCGCCCACTCCCAAGCTTTACCAGACAGTTGCGATAGGATAAAATAAATTCTTCTTCCATCCTGAGAGAAGCTCTGAGGAGAATGATTAAAAATTATAGAGCATTGAAACAGAAATCCCTTGAACTTACTTGGTTCACCTGAGAATCTTTCTGGGAGGGATGGGCGGAATTCAGAAAATGAAGGGTGGATTATGTTTGTTGAGATCTGGAGGCTTGTCTAACTTTCTCCACCAGAGGGCGCCTGAGATCTTCCTCCTGAGGGCATGAGCTGACTTCTACACACCTGTTTCCCATCTGCTCATCAGGAGGCCTATTTAAGGAGGAGGAGGCTGACACTTCCCTGCCAGAGTGTTTGCCAGTAATGGTACCAGCAAAACCTGAACCAGCTTCTCTGATCTGATTCTCTGATTTTTGTGAATTAGTCTGACCCTGTGTTCTTCTGCCTCTCAGATCCTGACTTTTCTGGAAATCTGCCTAATCCTGGAGAAAACAATCGTTGCCTGGAACCTGCCTGTCTGCCCTCCGCCTCAGCCTCCGTCTCTGCCTCTGCCCTCAGCCCTCAGCCTGCCGACCAGCCTCTGGACCCACAAGGTCCCCCACTGCTGATCAGAATACCCTCTGAGCAGGTACAAATCCAAGTCACCGTTTAACTGCAAGTTTCCTGGATCCACTCTAACAGATCTGTCCTCCTCTAGTGCTTCCCTCCCGTGACCAGTCTGCCGAGCCAAGATTCCGTTCACATTACTCTGTAAACTTTGTAAATAAACCATTTAATTTTTTCCCTGTATGAAGAGTGTTTCTGCATGTGGGTTAGATGCTTAGACCCCAACATGACAATCTGTAGCTTTGGAAAATGAGTCTTGGAATGTTCTACTGATCTCTTTAATAATATTTTGTCATAATTTTAATTGTAAATATTTAATTTGGTTTACTCCTCTTGTGTGATAAAACACCTCACATACAACTCCTTCATAAAATTGACACTGCTGGATTTATTTAATGGATTTATTAAAAACAGTAACAGACAAGTTTCATTTCTCTGGTCTGCATTAATCTTTCAGGTCTTGTGTTCTTGTGTAAGAGCTTACTTAAAACATAACTTATAGTGGTCGTTTCCTGAAAAGTGAAAGTTAAAGCAGTCCTTTCATGAGTGCTCACTGCTGCAACCACTATAAAACTTTATTGTATCCGCTCATGTAGATTTGTAGATGTTGCTACATAAATTGATATTGCAGCATATTTTAAAGTTAGATTAGATCAGCAATACTTTTATTATCCTTTTTTGGGGAGTGTGGTTGTGAATGCGGCAAAAACAAACAGAAAAGACACAACACAAGACATTAGCATGCTTATAATATTATGTCATCTGTTTGATTACCTAGAAGAAAAGTGTTATTCTTCTAACTGGATAATTTACAGATATAATTATGGATATAAAGATATGTTTGACAAGACCAAGTCTGACTTTATATATCTCAATTTTACAATGTTCTTTACATTTGACAAATAAAAATACTATAACTAAGCACTGTATGGTATCCCACTTTCCATTTTACTCTGTGAAAAAAAGTGGCCATTTCTTCACAAAGCTGGAAACTCTAACAACACCTTGTGGGCAGCAGAAATTAATACGCAGATGTTATATCCTATGCCTGGTCAGGTTACCTACTCTATAAAATATAGAGCAGCTTAAACAGCTTAGCTCTTTGATATATCATTACACATAAACTGTTCTCTAGTCTGTTGCTCACCATCAAGCTACCATTCACTATGTGCATGCCTCTTCTGTGTGTATTACCAAGTATGGAATAGATCTTTTTACTGAACCACAAATAAGCCTCAAACAATATTGATCCTACAGGATCTGATCTCCTGTCTGCTCTACAGCCTTCCATGACTTGAACTCTCTGGCAGTGCCCACTGCTTCTGTTCAGTCAACACCCAGGAACCATCCCCGTCCTTTGGCACAGGAGTGCATTGTCAAACCAGGTTAGTGACTCATGCATTCATAATCATCCTCCGTCAATCCGTCGCATTTCCCTAATCTGTGTTTATTTCCAATAGAAGTTCCTGCTTCCAATGCCATAGTCACCGCAGATCCGCCTGAGTTATAAAAAATGCTTTTTAATTATTCCACTGTCTGTTTTGCTTGAATTCTGGGTCTTATATTCTGAGTTCATTACAATTTCTGTAGTACACATTTTTCATGAATGCCTTTGGCAGAATTCAAATGAGGCATTTTAATCTAGATTAATTACAGTTAGATTAATCTAGATTTAAAAAAACAATGCATACCACTAGTTAAAATTAAACATTGCAAGAACATTGAGCCTATAACTTGAAAGCCAACTTTGCAACAACAAAAAGACAAAAGTTAGCAAAACTTTCACCTGTTGAAACCACTGATCTCTATTTATTCACTTGATTGCTGATTGCCTGAAAAAGTGAAGCCACCATCCGCCATGCTGGCAACCCCCACTTCCTAGTTAAAATGCCTACATGTGTAGCATTTGGCTGCAAAAACAAGCGTTTGCTGTCTGTGGGAATTTTCACAAAACTGGATGTGTTAAGCAAGAAAATCCATAAAGATGCCGATGTATACTATAGTTTAGTATGTAACGTAACATTAGTCTGGCTACCTTTGAATGACTTGAAGTTATTGACTAAATTAACCATTGACATTTTCTCTAATGTTAGCAAATAGAAAGTAGAGTAAAAAGAAAGTAATTAACTGTGAAATGTAAATGTATTAATTCTGGTGTGGGTGATAATGTCTTTTTTTTAGTGTTTGTTGTATTGCTCATTTTAAAAACTTATGTATAATGTATTGCATGTAAACAACTCAAAACATTTGATCCCACACACACACACACACACACATACTGTATATATATAAAAATGAGAACAACATCATTGTTCGATGCTGTAGCGCAAGTATTATTTACTTTGCCAGCGGTCTAACAAGGGAGTACCAATATGGTGGGTGGTTACTTCACTTTAACCCCGTACTACCATCAGGCAAAAAAAATCAGTTCAAGCTGCTCTTTTTTTCAACAGAAATTTAATAATTTCTGTTTTTCTGGTTTCAGGAAAAGCACCTGACAAAAGGGACGTAATTATTATTTGAGTTGGATGAGACTTTATAAGTGGCAGAGCTTCCTTAAGGAAAGTTGTGGATAAAAAAATTATACAACCGGAAGATGATCTGAGTTGGTGTATGAATTCTTAGTTTTGTAGTTTGTTTGATAAAACTGAGAAATTTTGTCAAAATCTGTTTTAACTAGTCTCATTGTTTTGTTTTATTTATTAAATGTTTTAAATTTTCAGTAACTTAAAAGCATCTTCCTTTAAGTGCTTAACATGAAAAAAGAAGTATATTAGGAAAACACATAGAACAAGTACACTGATTGGCAGGTAGTTAAGTATTAGTAAAACGTAAAAGGTTGTTATAAATATTAATAAAACGGGTTTGACACAAGCTTAAACTAACAATACTTACAGTACACAGAACAGTCAAATGCCACTATAAATAAATGCATGTTTAATCTTGTTTAAAGGGGCATAGTGACATTATGCTATGTCTATGCAAAAACCATTTGATCGTGATAAAATATGGTATTAAACAATAATCCATCCTGATAGTGTTTTAACCATCCTTTTTTAGCCTAAATAAAATTCCTTCACATAAAGACATATATGAACCATCTCCCACAGGACACAGGGATTTCAGAAGGTTAGATTTTGACAATTGAAAGAGCTACTTATTAGAGCTCGACAATCCTGCAATGCCTTGCACGAAAGCACCGGCTCTATCAACTCATCTACATAAACAAGTTCTACTGAATCCTCACCAGAGCTTCCCAGAAAAACACCAAGCAAAAAGAAAATTAAAGCTCCTACCAAACAAACACAGGGAAAAAGCATCACATCTTTATTTTATAAAAATTTGTAATAATGTCTTTCCTAAAATGTTTATTATTTATGTGGCGCTTGTTGTTTGCATGAACAAACGCTGCTCATAATTTGCCTTGGACAGGGTATGTGTATAGGTTCACCAGTGAGGTTAGGGAGGAATATTCATGTGATTTGATGTATGCAAATGATCTGCGGTGAGAGCAGGGAACATGTTAAGAAAGATTCAGCAAGATGGTTTATGTGGGATGTGTGGGCAAACGTACCAGGTGTTTAGTGTGACAAAAGAGTATCAACAAGAATGAAAGGAAAGATGTACAGGCCTATGAGACCAGCCATGCTGTGTGGTTTAGAAACAGTTCCACTGAAGAAGATGAGGAAGCAGAGCTGTATGTAGCAGAGATGAAAATGTTGAGGTTCTCTTTAGGAGTGACAAGGTTGTATCGCAGTGGTCCCCAAACTACGGACCTGTCATGATTGGTTCAGAGAGGCCCAATATGCAGAACACCACGGAGACGGAAACTGGAGTAAAAGTTTAACAATGTTTATTGAACAATGGTAAAATGAAAGAGTCAAGTACTGGTTCACTTCTGGGGATCTGGTTCACAGGCAACTGGAAGGGAGACAGTTCAGTTAGCCACGTAGCTGGTGAATGTGGAAATGTTATCTTCAGAGATCTACCTTGAAGAATCCGGGTTTGGCTTTGAGAGAGGCACTGTTGGTTCCAGAGACTGTTTGATTCAGCAGAGTTCAGTTTCAGCTTCAGCGTCTTGCATCTAATGATAGGACAGACCTTGGTTTTCCAGCTCTTAGTCCAGAGCAGCATGGGAAATCCAGAGAAGGTTCTTCAGGTTTGGCTCTGAGGGCAGGCTCGACAGGTTAAGCTCATCCAGAGCTTACAGGACAAAAACAGGTTTCCTGTAGGCAGAGACAAAGGTAATTAGTTTCCAGCTAGGAGACTAGAGGCAACAAAGATTTCACAGAGGAAGTGAGGCTCAGGTGCTAACCAAACTGGATAAACACTGCGGCGTTGATGCGAGGTCTGAGGGCTGCTTATATGGTGGAGGATCCTCCTGATGATGAGATGGGTTTCAGGTGTGTCGAAGGCTCAGCTCAGGAGGATCCACAGTGAACTCTGCTGGAGACAGGTGGTACAGCTCCAGATCCCAACAGGACCGCGGGCCGGATGCGGCCCGCCTCCACATCTGGCCCCCTGAACAATACCAGAGAGTATTTTCATATAAGTGTTTTTTTTTTTTGTCTATTTGATATTAAAGTTGGACATTTGCAATAAAATGTTCCTTAATTATGAATTTTTTTCATTATTAACTATTTGTAACTATTTCATACACAGATATAACGTGACAATGTTCCACCCTTTTGGGGTCTGTGCCCCTATCTGGCAACACCCAGCAAAAAAATCTTAAACCTGCCCCTCTCAAAGAGATACGAAAGAGGATTAGGGCCATTCAAAAAGATAAAAACAATAGTCTATGACATGAGCGTTGTGTGCATACTCCACCCAATGCAGGAACTGACTCCAGTCAGCGGGGTTGGTGGACGTGAAACATCTGAGGGTGGACTCCAGCTCTTGGTTCATTCGCTCGGTTTGACCGTTAGACTGGGGGTGGTAACCAGAGGTTAAGGAGACTTTAGCTTCAAGGGCAGAACAAAAATGTTTCCATACCTGGGCTGTGAATTGGGGTCCTCTGTCCGACAGAATCTCCTGTGGGATGCCGTGTAACCTGAAAACGTGCTTAATCAGAAGTTGAGCTGTCTGAAAAGCAGTGGGAAGTTTTCTCAGTGGAATGAGATGACAGGCCTTAGAAAATCGATCGACGACAGTGAAAATGGTGGTCATGCCCTTGGATGCAGGTAACCCAGTGACAAAGTCTATGGCGATATGTGACCAAGGGCGTTTGGGAATAGGCAGGGGATGAAGGAGACCAGAGGGAGGCAGATGAGAAGGTTTATTCCGGGCACAAACTGGACAGGCTAGAACAAACTCCTTAATGTCTTTGTGTAGCGAAGGCCACCAAAACCGACGGGAAATCAGGGCCACGGTTCTATTGACTCCAGGATGAGCTGAGAACTTTGTAGAATGCATCCAATGGATTAATCTAGACCTTACTGTAGACGGAACGTATATTTTATTTGGCGGGCCTGTGCCTGGATCTGGTTCAGAAGTCTGAGTTTGTTTAATTAGGTCTGAAATTTCCCAGGAGACTGTGGCGACAGTACAGCTAGCCGGTAAAATCCTAGCTGGTGTCTCAGGTTCACCAGGTGCGTGGAGACGGGACAGAGCATCAAGTTTAATGTTTTTAGACCCAGGGCGGTAGGAGATGATCAGATTAAATCGAGAGAAAAATAATGACCAGCGGGACTGACGGGGATTAGATCTCTTGGCTGATTGAATGTACGAGAGATTTTTATGATCTGTCCATACCAAAATGGGATGCTCTGCGCCCTCCAGCCAATGCCGCCATTCCTCCAAGGCCAGTTTTATGGCGAGGAGTTCTCTGTCACCGACGTCGTAATTTCGTTCAGCAGGGGTGAGTCTGCGGGAGAAAAATGCACATGGATGAGTTCTCTGGTCAGATTCAGAACTTTGGGACAGAACTGCTCCCACCCCTAAGTCAGATGCATCCACCTCCAAGATGAACTGTTTGGAGGGGTCAGGTTGAATGAGGATGGGTGCGTTAGAAAACAGTCTTGAGTTTTGTGAAGGCTGCTTCAGCCTCAGAGGACCAGTGAAAAGCTCTTTTTGCTGAAGTTAAAGCTGGTAGGGGTTGGGCCATTTGGCTGTAATTTCTGATGAACCTTCGATAGAAATTGGCAAACCCCAGACATCTTTGAAGTTGTTTCCGGTTTTCAGGAGTGGGCCAGTCCAGAACCGCCTTGAGTTTATCCTCAGATGGCCTCACCTGCCCGCCCTCGAGCACAAATCCTAGAAAGGTAACAGACGGACGATGAAACTCGCATTTTTCAGCTTTGACAAACAGCTTATTTTCCAAAAGTCTTTGCAGAACCAAACGAACATGTTTTTGATGTTCGGAGATGGTTCTGGAGTAGATCAGGATATCGTCAAGGTAGACAAACACAAAAACATTTAAAAAATCTCTCAAAACATCGTTCACAAGTGCCTGGAAACAAGCAGGGGCGTTAGACAGACTGTTAGACAGACTGTTCTGTTTCCTTGCTTTAATTCTAACAATCCACGGGAGTCTGCAGTCTTATCTGTATCTTGGTTGAAGGCTTGCTTGAACTATTTTATGAAATCACCATAAGTACAACCATACTCAGTTTTGGATGAGAACTTGGGTTCCGCCCACTCCCAAGCTTTACCAGACAGTTGCGATAGGATAAAATAAATTCTACTTCCATCCTGAGAGAAGCTCTGAGGAGAATGATTAAAAATTATAGAGCATTGAAACAGAAATCCCTTGAACTTACTTGGTTCACCTGAGAATCTTTCTGGGAGGGATGGGCGGAATTCAGAAAATGAAGGGTGAATTATGTTTGTTGGGATCTGGAGGCTTGTCTAACTTTCTCCACCAGAGGGCGCCTGAGATCTTCCTCCTGAGGGCATGAGCTGACTTCTACTCACCTGTTTCCCATCTGCTCATCAGGAGGCCTATTTTAGGAGGAGGAGGCTGACACTTCCCTGCCAGAGTGTTTGCCAGTAATGGTACCAGCAAAACCTGAGCCAGCTTCTCTGATCTGATTCTCTGATTTTTGTGAATTAGTCTGACCCTGTGTTCTTCTGCCTCTCAGATCCTGACTTTTCTGGAAATCTGCCTAATCCTGGAGAAAACAATCGTTGCCTGGAACCTGCCTGTCTGCCCTCCGCCTCAGCCTCCGTCTCTGCCTCTGCCCTCAGCCCTCAGCCTGCCGACCAGCCTCTGGACCCACAAGGTCCCCCACTGCTGATCAGAATACCCTCTGAGCAGGTATAAATCCAAGTCACCGTTTAACTGCAATTTTCCTGGATCCACTCTAACAGATCTGTCCTCCTCTAGTGCTTCCCTCCCATGACCAGTCTGCCGAGCCAAGATTCCGTTCACATTACTCTGTAAACTTTGTAAATAAACCATTTAACTTTTTCCCTGTCTGAAGAGTGTTTCTGCATGTGGGTTAGATGCTTAGACCCCAACATGACAATCTGTAGCTTTGGAAAATGAGTCTTGGAATGTTCTACTGATCTCTTTAATAATATTTTGTCATAATTTTAATTGTAAATATTTAATTTGGTTTACTCCTCTTGTGTGATAAAACACCTCACATACAACTCCTTCATAAAATTGACACTGCTGGATTTATTTAATGGATTTATTACAAACAGTAACAGACAAGTTTCATTTCTCTGGTCTGCATTAATCTTTCAGGTCTTGTGTTCTTGTGTAAGAGCTTACTTAAAACATAACTTATAGTGGTCGTTTCCTGAAAAGTGAAAGTTAAAGCAGTCCTTTCATGAGTGCTCACTGCTGCAACCACTATAAAACTTTATTGTATCCGCTCATGTAGATTTGTAGATGTTGCTGCATAAATTGATATTGCAGCATATTTTAAAGTTAGATTAGATCAGTAATACTTTTATTATCCTTTTTTGGGGAGTGTGGTAGTGAATGCGGCAAAAACAAACAGAAAAAACACAACACAAGACATTAGCATGCTTATAATATTATGTCATCTGTTTTATTACCTAGAAGAAAAGTGTTATTCTTCTAACTGGATAATTTACAGATATAATTATGGATATAAAGATATGTTTGACAAGACCAAGTCTGACTTTATATATCTCAATTTTACAATGTTCTTTACATTTGACAAAAAAAAATACTATAACACAGCACTGTATGGTATCCCACTTTCCATTTTACTCTGTGAAAAAAAGTGGCCATTTCTTCACAAAGCTGGAAACTCTAACAACACCTTGTGGGCAGCAGAAATTAATACGCAGATGTTATATCCTATGCCTGGTCAGGTTACCTACTCTATAAAATATAGAGCAGCTTAAACAGCTTAGCTCTTTGATATATCATTACACATAAACTGTTCTCTAGTCTGTTGCTCACCATCAAGCTACCATTCACTATGTGCATGCCTCTTCTGTGTGTATTACCAAGTATGGAATAGATCTTTTTACTGAACCACAAATAAGCCTCAAACAATATTGATCCTACAGGATCTGATCTCCTGTCTGCTCTACAGCCTTCCATGACTTGAACTCTCTGGCAGTGCCCACTGCTTCTGTTCAGTCAACACCCAGGAACCATCCCCGTCCTTTGGCACAGGAGTGCATTGTCAAACCAGGTTAGTGACTCATGCATTCATAATCATCCTCCGTCAATCCGTCGCATTTCCCTAATCTGTGTTTATTTCCAATAGAAGTTCCTGCTTCCAATGCCATAGTCACCGCAGATCCGCCTGAGTTATAAAAAAAATGCTTTTTAATTATTCCACTGTCTGTTTTGCTTGATTTCTGGGTCTTATATTCTGAGTTCATTACAATTTCTGTAGTACACATTTTTCATGAATGCCTTTGGCAGAATTCAAATGAGCCATTTTAATCTAGATTAATTACAGTTAGATTAATCTAGATTTAAAAAAACAATGCATACCACTAGTTAAAATTAAACATTGCAAGAACATTGAGCCTATAACTTGAAAGCCAACTTTGCAACAACAAAAAGACAAAAGTTAGCAAAACTTTCACCTGTTGAA
Organism: Cyprinodon diabolis; assembly: GCA_030533445.1. Taxonomy (NCBI): domain Eukaryota; kingdom Metazoa; phylum Chordata; class Actinopteri; order Cyprinodontiformes; family Cyprinodontidae; genus Cyprinodon; species Cyprinodon diabolis. Next base: position 9,055,048 of record CM060063.1, on the reverse strand, counting down.
ACCACTGATCTCTATTTATTCACTTGATTGCTGATTGCCTGAAAAAGTGAAGCCACCATCCGCCATGCTGGCAACCCCCACTTCCCAGTTAAAATGCCTACATGTGTAGCATTTGGCTGCAAAAACAAGCGTTTGCTGTCTGTGGGAATTTTCACAAAACTGGATGTGTTAAGCAAGAAAATCCATAAAGAGGCCAATGTATACTATAGTTTAGTATGTAACGTAACATTAGTCTGGCTACCTTTGAATGACTTGAAGTTATTGACTAAATTAACCATTGACATTTTCTCTAATGTTAGCAAATAGAAAGTAGAGTAAAAAGAAAGTAATTAACTGTGAAATGTAAATGTATTAATTCTGGTGTGGGTGATAATGTCTTTTTTTAGTGTTTGTTGTATTGCTCATTTTAAAAACTTATGTATAATGTATTGCATGTAAACAACTCAAAACATTTGATCCCACAGACACACACACACACACATACTGTATATATATAAAAATGAGAACAACATCATTGTTCGATGCTGTAGCGCAAGTATTATTTACTTTGCCAGCGGTCTAACAAGGGAGTACCAATATGGTGGGTGGTTACTTCACTTTAACCCCGTACTACCATCAGGCAATCAGTAATCCAGTGAATAAATAGAGATCAGGGGTTGAAACTAACCTCCAACTTTAAGATATATGTACTGATGACTCTCTTAATAATGCTTAGGATTACAACTACCTTGGTTTGCCGAAATTACTTAAATTATTGTCCCTGCATTTAATACTTAGCTCTTCAGGTTTTCACAAGTGAAAATAAGTGTTTAAACCTACAAAAAAATCAGTTGTTCTTCTCCAGTGAAGTCAAAATTGAAAGTTGTAGACTACTGCCATCTCCTGGCTGAAAAAAACACATTATGGCCACAATAACGGAAGTATTTATCTACTCTATGTCTATTATGCAAACATTTTGTATAGTAGTCTAGATGGGATACATGAGAATTTTACCCAGAGGAACATTAATCTATGGAAGACCAGTACTTACTGCATTTTAAAAGGCTAGTAGTTGTGTGTTGACTGAGATTTCAGAGTTGTGTAAAAGATCTAAAGAACAAGTAAAAGTAAAAATACAGTACAAGAAAGTAAAACTCACTGATAAGGAAAGTTTTTCTACAAAAATCGCTAAATTGCTCAAAAATAATTAGGAAAGTACAGCTTAGAACACAAACTATTTATATAAATATAAAAAAAAGCAACAAAGCAAAATTGTTCTCTTTTTGATCTCTAAGATAATTAAGTTGAGAACAATGCCTTCCATGCAGTGCTGCTCGGGCCCCCCTACCTAAGTCCCACCTGTCGCTCAGCCACCTGAGCGACAGGTGGGACTTAGGTGGAGGACTGAATCAATCAGGCCTTGTTGCTTGATCCAGATCCTGGTACCAGGCCTGCTGGACTGACCTACGTCCCCAAATCTGTGCGTCCAGACATTCTACGCTGGTGCCACAATTCCAAGCTCTCATCACACCCTGGGATTTATAGAACCCAGTCCCAAGTTTCTCCCAGCAGCTGTAAGACTTTATAACATCACTGTTCCCAACAACCTAAACAAGTTGTTACATTTGTGTTGATTTTTAAAGTTTTTACCTTAGTTAAATAATATCCTGCTGTCATTTTGCACATCACTGATGTTGCTTCTATTTTCAAATGTCCATTACTGTACAAATGTCCATAGCTGTAATATTGTTTTTTTTATTCTCCAGGTGCACAGTATTTATATTGTTACAGTAAGGTATACAGTAAGGTATTTTATTTGCTTATTTTTCTAACTCTCCACAATTATGCTATTTTACACTCTTCTAAGGTTTGTGTGACCATTTTTTTCTACAGTCTTTTTACTGCTGTAACACCAGAATTTCCCGATTTTGGGACAATATAGGGATTTTCTATCTTATACTATTCTATTCTATTGTTTAAGTTTATTGGACCAAAGAAAGCAAAATAATATGGATAACATGAGTGAATTCTCACTTTTAACATTCAAATGTAATAACAGAACTGAACCACTCAGTTAGTGTTTAAAATATTTAGAAATTGCCCTGAAAGCACAGCCTATGCTACACACAGTAGCAGCCTAGCAAGATATGTTTACTCACTGTTTATTCACTGCCATGACAGTTACAGCTTTCTGGTCTGGTTTTGATCAAGTGCTCTAGGATAACTATTTACCTTTAGGTTTTTGATTGAGGTTTAACTGTACACACCCTCAGAATTTTTTTGTAGTATATTCATGGGATGATAGTATAACAGGATAACCTGCTCCTCTGATGTTTGTGGAGGGTTGTCTTGCAGCCATGCCTTTAGTATTTATGGAAGCACAATTCTAATCATTTTCCATGTTATTTCAGCATTAATACATAGTAGGAGGAAGAAAACAAGATATTATGAACAACTGAGGAAAAATCAGTTTAGGTACTAACTTGTATTGTGTATTACTTTTACGTGGAACTAGGCACTGGTTATGCAGGGTACGAGCAAGAAGAGAGAGGAGCTGTCATACTCTGTGGTCTAGGTGCAGGTCTGTGTTTTCTTCCTCTCCCTCCTCTGCAGAGCTGGACGGGCAGGTGCGTTCCATCAGAGCTAATTACCAGCCTTCATAAGGAGCTGAAACCAGGAGGAGGGCTGGTTTCAGCTCCTTAGGGTTAGGGTTAGGGTTAGGTTAGGGTTAGTTAATAGGGTAACCCTATTTTCTGTGTGACCTTATCCTAACCTCGTCCTTGTCATTTCCTTCTAGAAAACCATCCAGTAAAAGACCTGGAAACCCACGCCTGGGATCAGAATCAGAGAGACTCCTGGAACATTCTCATACCAGAGAAGAACCCCAGATCCATCTGTCAGCCCTCCCGCCTGCGCTCGCCTGCCTGTCCACCCTCCAACAAACCAACACAGAGAGAGTGAATCTGGATCTGCACCAACAACCCGGACCACTGAACAGCACTTCTTCCCCCAGACCAAGCCCAAACCTCCACCTCAGTGAGTTCACCATCCAAACATATTTTCACAAATCCAAAAGCTCAGGTTTTTCACCATCCTCCCTATCTTTGCCAGTAGAGCTCACAAGACCCCCAACCATCTGACCATTAATCTTGTTCATCTCCATTATTTAAATAAACTTTTTTTCTTATATACCAACTGTCTCAATTATTACGCCCATTCAGAGTCACACATTCAAAATATGACAAGAGCTAGAAATTCAACCCCTGTCTTTCATCAATATTATGGGCAATGTGAGATCTTTAGTAAATAGGTTAAAAAAACTCCAAGCCCTAGCATGTACCAAGCCAGATAATCAGCAATGCAATATTATGTGTAAACTGAAATGTGACAGCAGGATCCTATCCCTGACTCTAGCGTGTCTGTATCAGACTTTCTGACAATAACACCAGACAGATATTTAAAGCAGGCTGGAAAACTCAAGGGGAAGGGTTAGCAATCCTTGGGAACATCAGATGGTGTCATCCAGAACATGTTGCTGCGAAGATTTGTTTCTGCAGGCCAGATATTGAACTATTGGCAGTTTGTGTCTGTCCATATTTAGGCTTTTTCTCAATATGTGTACTTGTGCGTTCTCATGTGCTTGTTTACTCGTGAAACGTCATCAGCCTCAACCCTAGTACTGTTCCCATTCACAAGAACAGCAGACCAAGAACGGACAAAGTCCCCAGATGGTGTTCTCGCCCCTCCCTGTTTACCAAGTATGCATCAAAGCAGACTTGTCCGTTCTTGAGATTGACAGCTGTCCCAGCATGCAATGCAGCCACAGCAGCTTAGAATGAAGCGCTCACAGAGCTCAGAGTATTAAGTTAAAAGTTCTCCCCTTGTGTTGCTGTTCAATAAAAGTACATTTTAAGATCATTTGGGGGGAGGGGAACATTATACTTTTATACCTCACTGTGTGGCCCATTTACCGATTTAACGCATAATCAAAAAAAAACATGGCAACCAGAGGACCTCCGAGGGTAACGGCAGCCATGTCTTATGCTAGCCCATCTGCAGCAGCCATCTCTTGGCATAGCTGTGTATGAAGGACTGATTTTTTTGTTTTATTTGGCAATATGTTCAATTTATTTGTGTTTATCTGTGTTAATTATTTATCCCCATATTAATTGAAAAAGCCAGAATTTCTTATTATCTAGAGACCATTAATAACAGGAGGTGAAATGCAGCTGCAGACAGGCTGAGCGTGTGGTGACGTCACAAGTAGGCTTCTGTTCCAGTTGACCCCATAATTATGCTTCGTTCTCCCATTCTCCCTAAGCCCATTCTTTCCTGTGTTCTTCTCAAAAACATACTTACAAGTACTTGCGTTCTTGTGAATTGAGAAACGGCCATTATTTACACAGAGAGTTTAGCAGTGTTCTTTTTGCAATCTTTTACATTCCACCTTCTGCCATTGGCGACACTGCTTGTAAGTTAATCAATTCCATTGTTGGTTATCTACAGCCAAAACAGCAAAAATTCTTTTCAATAACCAGTGATTTTATTTAGTGTTGACCCTATGACATTTTTGGTCCCGATACACAATACCTGGCTGTGCATTATTGACCGCTATCGATACCATACCGATAACATCTGTTTGAAATTGTGTTGTGTGTGTTATATGAAGAACTGCATACTACTTGGATGTAAAATAATTGCCATCATAGCTTTGTGAAGCTGCTGCTTACCTTTGCGAAGCAGGAAAAAGACTAATACAAAGTGAATCTAGTAAAACTTTTTATTGCCTACATGGAATGGGTGACAATAGTTGAATAAATTTTTGGCTCTTAAAATGGCATCAGTGCCCTTTTTGCTGGTACTCTCTGATACCGATACCTCCCTTTTTAGTGCTGTATCGGGGCCCCGCTCGATACTGGTATTGGTATCGGTGCAACACTAATTTTAATCACACCTCACCTGTGTCATTTGTTATCTCTGTTATGTGACTTGTAAGAATAAAATATTTTAATTGGATTTGCAAAAAAAATAAATCTGGGATAAGATTTTTAATTGGTATTGCCAAGCCCTAGTTCAGAATATTACCCTCTTTGTAACAGACAATCTGCATTAAAAAGAACTGCAAGAAGATGGTCACAGGAAGCTGAAGAAGCCCTGTTACAGACTGGGATGAGTCAGCCACATAGACAGGACATCAGTAGAATGACTGTCAAACTGACTACATGAACTTCTGTGAAGATTACACCATCCCTACCAGAACAGTAAAATGGTTCCTAAATAATAAACCTTGGATCATTAGTGATCTGAAGGGAATGCTAAACAAGAAAAAAGAGCACCACAGTCACATTGAAGTACTGTATTATATTTTATTTATATATTATATACTCTATATATTATATACTCTATTTTGACTTAAAACTTTCCTCTCACACCTGAAATGTTTCTGTAAGTATTTGGTTGTGGTGTGAGGACCCAAATGCAGAGGCAGGGAGGCAGAGGTGGGTTTCTTGATGATTTAAGTAAGTGTTTTTGAGGCAGGAATCCAAAAATCCAAAAATAAATCCAACAAGAAAAAAGCTAAACCAACCACAAAACATGGAGACATCAGGGGGGGAGACTATCACAAGGAGGAAGACTCAGAGAGATGGAGTTGGAGGAAATTGACGAGGAACCAGCACTGAGGAACTGAACAGAGGGTGTATTTATGAGAGACTGAAACACAGAGAGGACTAACCAGCAGATTGGGAGCAGGTGTGAACAGAGCAGACAAGAAAAGAGCTAGAGAAAGAGGAGAACACAAGAGGGCAGCAGAGGGTAACAAATAAAAACCTGAAAACAACCAGAAAACACAACAAAATAAGAAAACATTAAGCAAATTACAAGTGAAAACTCAAAAGAAAACAACAGAACCAGAACTATGACAGCTTCATCTTCTACATTTGCCATGCTCTTGCTTTTATGCATTTGTTCTCAGAAGATGGTGCTGCTCCCTTCACCTTTCTACTCTTTGTCTCTAGAAGTCAAACTAAGAGGCAACTGGAGAGGGGATTTTAACACACTGCCATTTATCACCTGACTCATTTAAATACACAATGACATTCATGTAGTGTTTTTCATGGAGCATTTAAAGTTGAATGTTGGCGTGAAGCAAGGAGAGTACAAGGTGAAGCCTTGGACACAACCTTTAAGGCACAGCTATGATCTATAAAGAAACATTCCTTAGTTTTGTACATGCATATGGTTTTAGAAATCTTGAATTTTTGGTCCTATTTTGGGGCGTTTAAAGGGCATCTCTCCCAAAAAGCCTCATAACAAACAGATGGCCGCTCACACTGCGCCTGGTTCTGCTGGAGGTCATTTCCTGTTAAAAGGGAGTTTTTCTCTCCACTGTTACTACAAGCATGCTTGAAATGAGGGATTGCATTCAAGTCAATGCAATTGACTGATTTTCCTTAGATAGAAAACTGAACCAATTTGACTGTATGATCTGGTTGAATTGTCTCAGTAAAGTGCCTTTAGAGGACATGTGAATTGGTGCTATATAAATAAGCTGAATTAAATTGAATGAATACCAGTTAGAGAGTTTTGCTAATGATAAACATTGCCCTGCTTAGGCCTTGAAACAAAAGTACTTGAAGCGTCTGTACTTGGAATGGGTGATGGGGAAATATAGTTCACATTCATCCGTTTTTTGTAGCAAAGTGACCACTCCTCTGTCCCCTACAAACCAGCGTGTATTACCAAAAGAAATATTTTCCCTACAACTGGACCCCGACAAGCCCTCCACAGCATCATCTCTTGTATCCAGCCCAACAACACAGCTGAATCTGTCCCATCAACATGACAACTCCACTAAACTGTACAAAATGAGGGAGGACTCGTCGCTCTGTTTAATAATTCCAACAATTCCCTTTTGTCATGATTTTCTTAGGAAATCTGACCCACATGCAGTAAACCACTTGGAGAACTAGGGTAAAGTTTTAACAGGTTTACTGATAAAACCAATGGGGGTTGGATTCAGGAAACACAGTGTATTGGTGAACAGTGATGGGACTAACGGCGTTCAAAGTAACAGCGTTACTAACGCTGTTACCTTGTTTGAGTAACGAGTAATCTAACTAATTACTTTGACTGTAACTATAACGCAGTTACCATTGCAGACACCCCGTTACTGCGCGTTACTCAGGTCGCACAATTAACCTTTTTTCATGATAGGACTCGTGCACGCCTTGTCATGAGAGAGGGGAGGATGAGATTGGCTGATGTATAGTGAGATCCCGTCTGTCAGTTGGGTAGGTGGGTGTTTCTGCTGGCGGGTGTTAACGTACAGCACACACAGAGAGATGGAGAGTGAGGATGACTCCAGCAGCAAAACAGCGTTTTCCAGATTGAAATACCGGTGTTACGTCGAGCTGCGTTTCCCCATCACATACGGTTTCCTCTGCATCTCCGCACAGCGCAGGCGGCACGATTCACCGCGCTAAAGGCGCGCAACAGTCGCCCTGTGCTCGCGCCACAGGAGAGCTATGGAGAGCGTGAACAATCAAATGATAGCCTATATGGAGAAAGGGAGAAATCTGGATGGATGGATGGATGGATGGATGGATGGATGGATGGATGGATGGATGGATGGATGGATGGATGGATGGATGGATGGATGGATGGATGGATGGATGGATACCATGCCTTTTCAACCTACTGTATTTTTTATTTTAAACATTATTTGATGGCCTTTGTGGCAGGGATGGAGACACACAGAGTATACATCTAGATAGATAGATGGATAGATAGATAGATGTTACAGTATCTATAACTACCCAAACACACAGGATTTCAGAATTAGACATCCCCAGTTATTAATTTCATACACTCACCAGATCTGAATGCCCTGTTAAAAAACTTCACATCGCGTTCCCCCCTGATGTCATTTACGTTGAGTTGTAATAAATGCTAAACTCTCTGCAGGTTCTTGTCTTTGTCGTCCGCTCTATTCAGCGGGCTTTGAAACACACGGCGAGAAGGTGAGGGCCGGGTGGTGAGGTTTACGGGGGCGAGAAATGCAAAAGTAACGCAATAGTTACTCTTACTAGTAACTAGTTACTTTTATTGTGGAGTAACTCAGTTAGTAACTCAGTTACTTTTTGGGAGAAGTAACTAGTAACTATAACTAATTACTTTTTCAAAGTAACGTGCCCAACACTGCTGGTGAACCGGAAGTGGAAGAGGGAAGGGAAGTATCAGTGGTTAGTTAAGGATCCGTGAGAACTTTGAATGATGACTTGGAGAGACAGAGGAAATAGGACTCACCTTAGTGGAGAAAACTTTCTTCCCAGAATCCAGTTGGTGTGGGCTAATCCAGAGGTAAACACTCGTTGGAGGGCGGACAGGTATAGACTTGGTTTAACCCCGTGGAGCTATTGAGCGGACTGTCACTTGGGAATTCAAGAGGACTTGAGCGGAACTTGTGGAGGTTAATACCCTGCTCAGTGTGAGACTCAAACAATCCTTCAAGGGTGAGAAGGCCAAACATCCAGCTTGCAGGAAGGCTTCCTGCCAAAAGGCAATGACAAAAACAAGGTTAGGCTCAGCGAAGAAAAAAAGACTCAGTTAGACTCAGCAAAACTCAGCTTGGCTGGAGTACCCAAAACTGGCAAACACTCTGGTGCCGAGGTAGTGAAAGTCCATGGCTCAAATAGTCCTCAGTGATGAGCAAACCAACCGCAGGTGTGTGGGAGGACCAACGAGAACAGGACGCCACCTGGTGGTGGAGGGAGAAAACACAAAAACACAACCCACACAAACTGGATTCCTAACACCTTTGAATCTTTCGAATATCTTACTGTCCAAGTACAAGGCCTTGTTGAAGCCATGCTTCTAAAGGTTTATAGGCCTGCAAAGTCCGATAAAAATGTTTTATTTCAATTAACTTTCATCTGTAACATATGTTGAACTGACTACTTAATTATTTTGGGAGACTTTAATGTACATACTGATAACCCTGAAGACAGAGTTGCAAAAGAACTGTGTGATATGCTTAAAAATGTTGACTTGACATGTTAAACGGTCAACTCACAGTCGAGAACATACTTTGAAATTGATCAGAAAATGACAAAATATTTCTAATGTTTCTGTAGCTGATGTTGCCCTATCAGACCAATGTTTCTGTTTACTTTGAAAATATTTTACCACTTATCTAATTACTAAAATAGTTTGTTCTTCTGCTTCCACCTTACCCTGTTACTCAGTAAATAAGCTGGTTGATCATTTCCATTCTAAAGTTGGAGACATCATAAATTCCACTGTTCCAGTTAATGTGAAAGTTGTGTCTAAAAGGATGACATCTCCATGGAGATATGCTCCAGTAGTGAAACAAGAAAAGAGGGAGTGCTGAAAAGCTGAATGAAGGTAGTGTTACGGCTACTCTTGCATCAAAAAAGTTTCCAAAAAAAATCAAAAATTGCCAGAGTAGTCTTAGGAGGAGGTTTTTCGACTCACAAAACAAAAAGCATTCATGGAGAATTTTCTTGTTTCAAAATAAGGATGTTTTCTTTACTAATAAAAAATAACAGAAATATTCTCAGAGTTGACTTTCAAAAAATTCAAATATAAAGTTAAGTGATGTGTGTGAAAAAACTCTTGCACTCCTCACTCCTTCAAACAAACAATCAGATCCACCTCATCAGCTGATTCTACTTGATCTCCAGATCTCCAGGGCTGAAGTTCCTCCTTTTGCTGTTCCACTTGCTTCGTTCTTGCATGAGTGGAAGATACTCCCTTGTCCAACGTCTCCAGAAAAGATCTGCAAGATACTGTGATTGTCTCCATCTTCTTCTTGAATATTGATCTGTTTTCTCAAAGACTCCTGGTGGTATGGTTGCTTTTCCTTTCAGCTGGAGTAAATGGTTTGGTGTTAGTGGTTCTAAATCATTAGGGTCATTCAACACTGAAGTTATTGGCCTGTCATTTAGGATGGCTTCCACTTCACATAGTGCTGTTGATAGGGTTTCATCATCCAGTGTTTGTTCCTTAAGAACAGATGTGAGGGTCTTTTTGATTAGACGTATTAGTCTTTCCCAGACTCCACCGTGGTGAGCCCCAAAAGGAGGGTTAAAAATCCATTTTATTCCCTCTACTAAAAGGGTCTTTTGGATTTTCTGATGATTTAGCTCTCGTAATGCTCCTTGTAATTCCTTTTGTGCTCCCACAAAGTTTGTCCCACAGTCTGTTCTGATGCTCATCACTGATCCTCTTCTGCAGATGAATCTGCGTATAGCATTTATGCATGAATCTGTTGTTAAGAAGTTTGCCATCTCATGGTGGACAGCTCGACTCACCACACAGGTGAATATGATGCCCCATCGTTTCACCTGAGCTTGTCCCCTTTTTACTTCAATAGGACCAAAGTAGTCAATGCCAACATGACTGAAAGGAGGTAGACTACAGACTTCTGAAGTCGGTTCCATGATGGATGATACTTTATCATCTTGCATATTGGATGTTGATCCTCCATTATCACACTGTTAACTGTGATCTCCTTTCTCACTTCTGGATCGTTCGCTGGTATTTCTTTCAGACCTTCTGTGTGTTTCGGCCATGTTCCTTTTTCTCTGCTGAGATATTCAGGACCGGTCAGCCATTTTGATCTTAAGAAGGATTCCACATAAAGGCCTCTTGATGCGTCATCGGCTGGGTTGACTTTTGAACTTACGTATCTCCACTGGCTGGTGTGGGAGAGGTCATGGATTACAGCAATCCTGTTGGATACAAAAGTGTGAAATCTTTTAGTTTGATTGTGAATATATTTCAAGACAGAGGTACTATCTGTCCAGAAAGTTGAATCAGAAAGTGGTAAATGCAGCTCCTTCTTTAGCATTCGATCCACCTTAACAGCCAATGTTGCTGTTAGTTCCAGTCTGGGTATGGTCATCTGCTTTAGAGGTGCCACTCTAGCTTTTCCAAATATAAAGCAGATATGGATTTGACCTTGGTGATTTGTTAATCTGAGGTAGCTTACTGTACCATAGCCTGACTCACTTGCGTCACAAAAGTGATCAGTTCACCAGTTTCCACGGGATCAAAGTTTTCAGGCTTCATGCATCTTGCAACTTGAAAGTCATGTAGCAGATTTAACTCCTTGAGCCATCTTTGCCAAGGCTTTGCAAATTCCTGGGGAATGACATGATCCCATCCATACTTGGATTTGCAGAGTTCCTGAAGTAACTGTTTGGCTTTCAAGATGAAAGGAGAAAGAAATCCTAATGGGTCGTATACTGAACTCACTGTGGAGAGTATACCTCTTCTGGTAGCAGGTCGATTCCTGATGGTGACTTTAAAGCTGAAGGTACCACTGAGAGTATCCCAGTGGAGTCCAAGTGCAGACTCAACTGTTATTTGTTCTTTCAGCTTTTCTTTATCCAGATCTAGTTCCTTGAATGCTCCAGCTCTGTGATGTTCAGGGATGCTTGCCAGCACTTCATTGCTGTTGCTGACCCATTTTGTTAATGTAAAACCTCCCTCACTGCAAATTTTGGTGAGATCTGTGACAAGCTTCATTGCCTGGTTCACTGTTGCCACTGATCAGAGGCAATCATCTACATAAAAGTTACTTTTAATGGTTTTGATAATTTCATCAGAATAATGTTTCTGGTTGTCAGCAGCAGTTTGACGCAGAGCAAAATTAGCAATGCTTGGGGATGATACAGAGCCAAACAGGTGAACTTTCATCCTGTAAACCTCAAGAGGTTTGTTAATGTTACCTTCTGGCCACCACAGAAACCTCAGCAAATCTCTGTCATTTTCATCAACAAAGACTTGATAAAACATTGCTTCAATGTCTGCCATTACTGCAATGGGTTCTTGGCGAAACCTTAACAATACCCCAATAAGGGTGTTTGTTAAATCAGGGCCTTGGAGGAGCTCCTTGTTCAGAGAGGTTCCTTGAAATGAGGATGTATAGTCAAACACCACCCTCAGTTTGTGCTTTCGCTTATGGTAAACACCATGATGTGGAATGTACCAGACATGTCCACCCTTCCTGCAAAGCTGCTCAAATGGAACCTTTTCTGCATAGCCTTTTTTCAAAATGTCCTCCATGAAGGATGTGTATTCTTCTGTATACAACTTATCCTTCTTAAATTTTTTCATAAGGTGCAGTGTGCGTTCCTTAACCATTTTATAGTTATCAGACATAATTTTATCTTTATTTCTAAAAGGAAGTGGTAGGTGGTAGTGTCCATCTTTCATATACAATGAGCCAGAAGCAATCTCCATAAAACGCTTATCCTCAACAGACATCTAATTTTTCTCCTCATATAGGTTCTCAGAGAAATCCTGGTTATATTGTCTGATGAGCATATCCTTCAATTCAGTAACAGAAATTCTGTTACTGGACACTGCAATAGGCCCATCATATTCTGTGGTACTATCAACACCAAGTGGTTCAGTTACCACCCATCCAAGTACCGTTTCCACTGCATACGGTCCATTATCATGACTGTTTATTATTTTCCATGGCTCTAATGCTCAAGGAACATCAGTTCCAATGAGGAGTTCAATGTTCTGCCTCAATTTTCTTTAAAGGGACACTCCTGAGATGAGGCCACATCTCCAGGTCAGCTTGTGTGATGATATTTTCTTTTGAGACAGGTATTTTCTCCTGTGTGTAAACTTTCGGCAGGTCCAAGTATGTGCAGCCATCAAAATCTCCCACCAAGGAAAGCATAGGTCTGAATATATTTGTCCCCTTTTGCCACCTTAACTCGGACAGGCACAATGGCTAGTGCACAATCTCTCCCGGCCCCGTTCGCATCACCTGCTGAAACAAGAGCACTGCTTATGGGAGTTTCTTCAATCTCCGTTTGACTGTCCTGTTTTGAAACTTTTGCACTTTTAATATGGAGTACTGTTGGATGTTTCATTCGACAAAGTTGACATGTTAGTCTCCTCTTACAATTTTTGCTTAAATTACCTTTTAGTAGGCAACCAAAGCAATATCCGTGACTTCTCAAAAATTCAACTTTATAATCATGCGACTCCGTTTTAAAACGCAGACAGTCAGCTAAGTTGTGTTTTCCCTGGCAGAATCCACAGTGAGAGATATTGGCACTGGGTGGGGATTCTGGAGGTGGTGGAGACAAAACTGATTGCTTTATAGCGCATCCTGTTTTCTCTGTAACTATTGATGTTGCAAAGCTACTGTTCTTACCTCTAATTGATTTTAGTTCACCTTTGCCTCTTGGGAATATTTTTTTGGTTGTTGTTTGGTCTTGAAGGTCTCCAAACAGAGGATCCAAAAGCATGTTAGCATGGTTTTCCACAAACTTGACAAGATCTTTAAATCATACTCTCCTGCCAGTTTTCTGTTGTATTTCATAAGCTGTGGTTCGCCATCTTTCTCGCAGTTTGTAAGGTAGTTTGGATGCTAGCAGCCTTAAGTTTGATGGGATTTCAAGTTCCTCTAAGTACTGTAAATCTTGCATTGCATTACAACATCCTCTCAAATACATTGCATATGCATAAAGCATCTTTCCATCCTCAGCTTTAATCGCTGGCCAGTTCAAGGCTTTATCCAAATAAGCTCCAGAAACTTTCATCTCATTTCCAAAATGCTCCTTTAATAGTTGTTTGGCTTCCCTTTAGCCTTTACTTCCTTCCATATGTAAGCAACTGCGAACTAAATCTCTTGGCAAACCAGATGTAAATTGTTCTAGATAATACAGTCTGTCTTTATTATTTTTAGTCTTGTCTTCGATTAATTGTTCAAATGCATGAATAAAAGACTGGTATTCTAATGGGTTACAATCAAACACAGAAATATTTCTCGGAGGTAACAAAGACAGATTTTGCTGGCTGACAATGAGTTCTGCTATGTCATTTTGTCTTTGAATAACAACATTCAAATTTTCATTATCAGCAGTAACTGTCATGATTGGGTTTAAGGACTTAGCCCACATGCAGAACACAACGGAGTCTGAAGGAAAGTTTAACAAGGTTTATTGAAAGATGTACAATGATATAATACTGGATCTGGTTCTGGTACTGGTCCGGGACTGGTCTCAGAGTTTCTGGAGAGATGAGAGTATGGTTAGCCAGGCTGATGATGGATTGATAGAGAGAAGAATCAGGATGTACCTTGAGGAGATTGTAACTGAGCCGTGAGGTGAGATACCGTAGGTCCAGAGTCAAAGAGTTTAAGCAGCAGCAGCGTCTAGTTCCAAGCTAGAAGGTTTCTGGCTTGGATTTGTTCCTTGCTCTATCCAAGAGCTGAAGAAGGAATCCAAACTGAGATCTTCAGGTTTGGCTTTCATGAGCAGGCAGGCAGGTTTCTAGGTGGAGCTCATCCAGAGCTTCAGGGTTTCCTGTGAGCACAAAGACAAAGGCGATTAGAAGACTAGTTCCTCTCTAGAGTCTACTAGTAAAGTTCAGACGTTCTGAGGCTCAGGTTCGCTAACCAAACTAGGCAACACTCCGGCGTCGAAGGAAGGTCTGGCAGCTGCTTAAGTAGTGTGGACCTCTGATGAGCTGATGATCTCCAGGTGTGTAGAGGAATCAGCTCAGGAGGCCCACAGCGCTCTCTGCTGGAGATCAGGTGGCAGATCTCTGGATCCTGACAGTAACAGCCACCTCTGGGTAATCTTGTGCAGTTTCAGATGCATTATGATCATAAATTGCAGCTTCAGTTTCACTTTCATTGGGATTCTTATTTTGGGGGTTATTCTCTGCTGTCCTTAATCTACTGGGAGAAGATTTACATCTCTCCAAAATGGTCCGTTGAAGTGGAGTCTTTGGTATAGCACCTAAATGCATAAATTCCACATTGCCCTCTATCGAATGTGGTTCTTGATGAGAGCTATAATATTCATTCATGCCGTCACCTAAAGACGGTTCCTGGTCCACCTCATCACTTTGCAAGGTCTTTATTTTAGCATTTGATGCTGCAATATCAGCTTCGAGCTCAATTTGCTCCATCTTTAACTTTAATTATACAAAATTAAAAAATAGAATTTAATAGATGTAAAACAATGTTGCTACACACTCATGAACAGTAGGTGGCGGTATGCACGCCCCTTCCCTAGAGCCCGGTGGGACCGAAAACATTTTGAATGGAAATCAATGGGGAGAAATTAATAAACTTCTGGTCCCAGTCGCTCTCTGTCATTGATTCCAGATATGCTGGTTGTGTATTTAAATGTTTTTTTTTTTTTTTGAGTTCCTCTTTGGTCAAAATCTGGTCAAAACCCATCAATGAGATCGCACCAAACAGGAAGTTAAATGCACAAAGGATCCGGTAGATTTCCAAATAAAACACATCCGATCTTAACCCATGATCATTTTGTCAACATTAGTTTTTCCCATATGCCACGACGTAATGCATTGATCTGAAAATCAACCTCAGACGCAACGCACGCAGTGGCGAGGGTTTGATCCGTCAGATGGAGTTAAATCACAAAGAATTCAATGTTGAATCGGGGCGGCAGCTAAATGCTAGGCGATGGGTAGCAGCCAAAACGTTGCAATTTCACATAATCCTGACGAGATCCGAAAAACCGTAGCAAAAACTAGCAAGCGGGTGATTATGTATGTTCACTAAGTAAATATTATGTAAATAAACCCTACACTTCTCACTATAAATGTAATCAAAACCCATTTAAATGCAGAAACTGATTGAAATTATTGATTTTCCCACTAAAAGTTAGAGAAATCTCGGCCATGTTTATACCAAAACGTTACAGTTTCACATTATCTTGAAAAATCTTTGCAAGAAACGAACAAGCAAGTGAATATGTACATTCCCTGAGTAAATATTCTGGCAACAAACTATACATTTCTCACTAGAAATGTAATCAAAACTCATTTTAATGCAAAAGCAAACTCAAGTTATTAATCTTTCCACAAAAAAATGAGCGAATGTCGGCCATATATATATATATTTTTCTTCTCCCAGCTGAAATCTTGAAAGTCACGTGATTATGACGTAAAACAATAGAAAGCGTATAGGCAGAAGAAATGTAACAGTACCACAAAAAAATGGCAATTAATGTACCTCCACTACGTTTTGCAGTGTGGACCAACGTAGTGGAGGTACATTTTCCCATGAGACTGGGTTGCGTGGCTTTAGGGTCCAACATTGTTAAGGACCACACCGATCTTTTCACTTTCAAATAAGTTCATCAATAAGCATCCTTCTTTGAAATCAACAGCTTTGCTTTCTGTAGTTATCGATCATTCTTTGTAGCGCAGCGGCGCCTTCATTCATAAACTCAGTCAGCTGATTGTACTCACGGCCCGCTGGCTGCTTTCTTTGCGCATCAGAGCGTCATCGGCTGGTGGCTCCAGACTTTAGGATCTTCTTCAAGTCATCAGTGAAGTTTTTTCACTTGTTACGGTGTAGGTACCAGATTGACTCGGGCTGCCAGATTGACTCGGGGGCCTGCGCCTTTTGATGACGTCACAATACATAATTGTTTTAACGTTTGCACAATTGCGCAAAACATTTTGATTGGTCTGGACAGCTTACTAAAGTAATTATAGCGGGGTGTAGGTTTTATTCGAAAACGGGATTGCGGTTTGTAAACGGACAATTTTACGAAGAAATTCTCCATGGTCCCTGCGCCTTCTGATGACGTCACCGAATGCGCCATGGGCCTTGCGCCTCCCGATGACGTCACATTATGGCAACGCCACTCAAACAAACTACATTGAGCCCGCTGTCTGCATTTGTAACGAGAATAAATTCAGGAGAATGAAGCTAAAGGGATACAAAAAATAAACTTGTAATATAACAAAAACAAAAATACTACGAATACAAAGTATATTCAGAGATTAAAGTCCCTCTGATACCATGGATAATTTTTACGAAGAAATTCTTCATTATCTAGAATAAAGTTTGAACTGAAAAAAATATATACCCATTTCCTGTAATCTGTAAAAAAATTAATGAAAAATTAATGTTTTAATGTATTATAGGTATTTGGTCAATTAACGGACAGTGCCAAACGATTGCCGTTTATTGGCTAAATAAAATCGATTTGTGACAAATAGAGACCGCGGGCGCAATGTAGTTTGTTTGAGTGGAGTTGCCATATCGTTACGAGTGGCGTTGCCATATAGTGTGACGGGCGGAGTTGCCATATTATGACGTCATCAAAAAGCGCAGGCCCCCGAGTCAATCTGGCAGCCCGAGTCAATCTGGTACCTACAACGGCTACTCTTGCATCAAAAAAGTTTCCAAAAAAATCAAAAATTGCCAGAGTAGTCTTAGGAGGAAGTTTTTCGACACACAAAACAAAAAGCACTCGTGGAGAATTTTCTTGTTTCAAAATAAGGGTGTTTTCTTTACTACTAAAAAATAACAGAAATATTCTCAGAGTTGACTTTCAAAAAATTCAAATATAAAGTTAATTGATGTGTGTGAAAAAACTGTTGCACTCCTCACTCCTTCAAACAAACAATCAGATCCACCTCATCAGCTGCTTCTACTTGTTAATCTCAGCAAGAGGCGGACTGACAAGGAGGAGGGTCAAAGCAAAACCAATACATGAACAAATAAACAATAGCTCTACCATTCACATAACCTTAGCTCTTTAACATTAAAAATTTAGCAAAAAATAAATGAATCTAATTCTTAATAGGCTCCAACAGGTAGAGAGAAAGGTTCACTATGAAATCTATAAAGATAAAATTTTAAAAAATAATTTATGACTAAAAGATAACTTGTCTTCTCTGCATAATCAACAAAAACATCCACAATGCTCATAGCTTATTTGCCACAGTCAACAGATTAACAAATCATTTGGTTTCTGTTGACGATGCACTCCAATCTAAAAAGACCTACAAGTACCTACAAGCAAGAAAGCCCACTAATCGGAAAATTACCACAAACTTGCTTAAAATTACAACCAAACCTATTCATGTTGATTCTTAATGAAAGAGTTGAATGTCTTGTAAGAAATTATTTCTTCTGTTGAGCAAGACATCATGCTTTCATACTTTGAAATTCTTGGAATGTAATTTTTTACCTGATAGCATCTTTGAGGTTGTTGTATTTTTTCCCCTTTTTTTGTAGGATGATTGGATGATAAAGATAGCAGGATGCTTACCAGTAACATGATCCTACTCCCTATTGTAAGTTGCTTAAATTTGTGCATTGTTTCATACTCCTGCTAATAGAGACGTTGTTTTGGTGATACAACTCAAAGTGTGAATACATTTCAGAGTACCTTGTTAAGAGTCTTAGCAAGAATCTACAGGGATTTGTCAGGTTCTGTAAAAGCCTGCAAAAAGTCCTTTCAAAACAATGCCAAAACATCTTGCTAAGACCACAGGAAGGTTTTCCTACTTGCAAAACCTTGCATGCTTCATGTGAAGGCAAAGCACAGGACTTTCCACTTATCAGTTTATTTATTCAACCAATGAGAGCTTTGATGGTTTCATACATGAAGAACAAGAATAATCTTGTATTAATGGTGTAACTACCTGTCTAACTTCAGCAGTCTGAATGAAGGCATTCCTTAAAGAGTCATTAAGGACTTCTGCAGGATTTCTATCAAGGACCACACACAAAAAGACCCTGAAACATAATTCTAGAGTAACGAGCACCTGGAAGCAACAAATGTTTGAATTGCCTAGAAGTAGCAATAATTGCACTAAGGCTATAGGAGAGAGGGCTTTATGTTAAGCCATTGGGTCCGATATTGCCACTTAAGAAAGAGATGAGCAAGGGCTTGTTGTTTTAGGCGTATGATTCTCGCTTTGGGTGCGAGAGGTCCCGGGTTCAAATCCCGGACAAGCCCTTTCTTACTGTTTGAACAGGCATGCAAGTGCAGACATGACAGATTAACACCTAAACAGAGAAACTATAACTCAAAGTTGAAATTCAGCAACTTAAGATGGTCTACTGCAGGTCATCAAAAAGAGCCATCTCAAACATTGCTTTTAGTTTAACATAGCTCAGTCACTTTCATTGTATAGCCTTTATGTCTTTGCATGTTTGTTTAAGAATGCAATACAAATTGAACAACTGTCAAGGCTAAGACAAAACCAAGAAAGCCAACTAATCGGAAAATTACCACAGACTTTCTTAAAATTATAACCAAACCTATTTATGTTGATTGTTAAGGAAAGAGTTGAATGTCTTGTTAGAAATTCATTTATTCTGTTGAGCAATACATCATGCTTTCATACTTTGAAATTCTTGGAATGTAATTTTTTACCTGATAGCATCTTTGAGGTTGTTGTATTTTTTTTTCCCTTTTTTTGTAGGATGATTGGATGATAAAGATAGCAGGATGCTTACCAGTAACATGATCCTACTCCCTATTGTAAGTTGCTAAAATTTGTGCATTGTTTCATACTCCTGCTAATACATAAGTTGTTTTGGTGATACAACTCAAAGTGTGAATACATTTCAGAGTACCTTGTTAAGAGTCTTAGCAAGAATCTACAGGGATTTGTCAGGTTCTGTAACAGCCTGCAAAAAGTCATTTCAAAACAATGCCAAAACATCTTGCTAAGACCACAGGAAGGTTTTCCTATTTGCAAAACCTTGCATGCTTCATGTGAAAGCAAAGCACAGGACTTTCCACTTATCAGTTTATTTATTCAACCAATGAAAGCTTTGATGGTTTCATACATGAAGAACAAGAATAATCTTGTAATAATGGTGTAACTACCTGTCTAACTTCAGCAGTCTGAATGAAGGCATTCCTTTAAGAGTCATTAAGGACTTCTGCAGGATTTCTATCAAGGACCACACACAAAAAGACCCTAAAACATAATTCTAGAGTAACGAGCCCCTGGAAGCAACAAATGTTTGAATTGCCTAGAAGTAGCAATAATTGCACTAAGGCTATAGGAGAGGGCTTTATGTTAAGCCATTGGGTGTGACAATGCCACCTACAGCGGGCGCTGGTTGGAAATGGACACTTCACTCACACTCCCCGTGTTTCACGAATTGCGTGAAAAACATGTGACTACTATAGCCACTAGGTGGCAGTCTAAGTCCATTTCAGCGTCCCATCAGTCAGGATTAGATAGCTCAAGTAGCAGACTGGGAGGGGTGTCATGTGTTGTGAGCTGATACCGTAGAGGGTAAGCTGAATAACTGCGATTCAAAGGGTTGTGGGTTCGGTCCCAGTTGTGGCTGGGTTTATTATTGTTGCCTTAAATGTTTTTCTATTTTCTTTATCGCTTTTTTATTACATTAGACCATAGGGATTATCATTCTACTGCCTCAACATCTTACTCTTATAACAGGCGTATTGTTATACTGTTTTTGTGTGTTACTTTCTTCCCCGTGTTATACTGTTTTTGTGTGTTACTCTCCTGCCGTGCAATACGTGACACCCCTCGCAGTCTGGTCAAGAACCAGACTGCGAGGGGTGTCACGTGTTGCGAGCTGATAGCGTATAGGGTAGGCTGAGTGGTCTGTGGTTCAACAGATTGCGGGTTCGATATATTAAGCTTTTACATCTTGCAACTGTATGGGTTTTTATTATAATTTATTATAATAAAAAAATTTATGTGACTAGATTTTCAGCTGGAAAATGTATTTCCTGTACATTTTGTTTTTCATCGATGTGTTAAAAGTGTTATACATAGCTTTGTTCATAAAGTTCATTGTAAAAACTTGCCCTAATTTCCAGAGAGGTACCTTGATGGGGAGAAACTTCACCTCATATCTGTGACAACAGCCTTTATAGGCCTATATGTTGCCAAAACCATTATTTCAATACGTTTTCTGGATGTTGTAACCCCCCCTCCACTCAGACCTGACCCATGTTGGCTGTTTTCATAACTCCTCCAAGGCTGGTAGCGCTGCTTCTTTCTAACCCTGCTGATTTACTATACCTTTGTTGAGATTTGGTAACTTTTGGTAAAGCATATTTAGGATGGTTTTCTTAATTGAACCACAAATGGACATGACTGTGCTGGCGCTCTTCAATCAGCAACTGCTTATTCAAATTCAAACAAACTCAGTAGCTCTGCAACTTAACTCATAAAATGTCAGATGTCCTGGTGTCTTCTAGCTGTAGACGTACATGCTGCTTGTTTACTGATATAAAGATCGAGTTGTTGAAAGAAAATTGGCTCGATTTCTGATAAAGGAGCTGAGACGGAGTGCTACTAGTCTGGAAGATCTCGTCCCTCTATTTTTGTCAGTCAGATTAACCATAAAAACTGACAGAATGTTTATGCAGCTCTTTATCCCATAGTGCAGCAGTATACGTAACAACAATGGTGCATATACTGCTATACAAAATGACTGTTTTATCTATCATGGAGGGAAAAAAAGAACTTTTAAGGGGGATTTAACTGAAGATATAAGTGAAGTACTATCAATAAACTTTAAGATTGCAGAGTTTAATACAAAGCTAGCATCTGAAGTTCTCCAATACCGCATTACTGGTGGTATCAGTGGAATTATATTTTTCTAGAGACTGTGAAGGACCCACCGTTTATGTAATAGAATATAATCTATGTTGGGAAATGCATTCTTTTCTATTAAGCAGACGAAATTATGCTGATTGGTTTCTAGTTGGATATATATAGGCTGTGACTTGCCTTAAAAAAGGCAGTTTTACTATCACAGGGGAATATCCCTGCACTAACATTTAGATCAGAAACTGAACTTTAGAGAAAAATCTTTCCCTTGAGGATTCTTTGTGAAAGTTAAGGATAAATTTTAGGCAAACTAATAATATAAACAAAGAACTTTTATTTATTCTTTTTTAAGTAGGAACTAACGTAAAATGACCAAGTTGCTTCTCAAATGACCAAAGTTTAAACAACTGTTACTCTCTTGTTAAAAGTTACAAATAATCCGTAGATAAAACAGGCAGATCGCTGATTTCTGTAGTTTTAGTCAAACATTGGATTCTGAAAAAGAAATTAAAGCAAAAACTGTTCCGACCAACATTTCCGGAGTGAATATTACAAAACAGGAGTTGCAATACAAAACAATTAAAAAGGCAAAATACCTCAATTCAAATAGTTCAATATTGCACATTCAAACAGCAAAACCCGACAGAGAAAATAGCAGAAAATTACAAAAACCTAACAGATTGAAAATCCAACAACCATTAAAAGAACCGATCAAAACAAAGGCTTTTAATTTATTGATCCACTTTAAGGCAAGGAGAAGTTGATAAACTAAGTATAGAGATCAAGGCAACTTAGTTCCTTCTAAACATCTTCTTACAGGTCACTGTTTCCCTCTGCTTTAAATACCTTAATGATACTGAATAAGCTTCAGGTCCTTCAGCACTTAGTGATAGCCTCTACACTGCAAAACAGGTGTAAAGTGACCGACAGTGCAGGTCGGAGTTGAGGGGGGCAATGGCTTGGGGAATAATGCAAACCAGGTGAAAAGTGTCCGTCAGTGCAGGTCGGAGTTGAGGGCGGCAATGGCTTGGGGGAAAAAACTGTTCTTGAGTCTGTTTGTCCTGATCCTCATTTGCCTGTAGCGCCTTCCAGAGGGCAACAGGTCAAACAGGGTGGAGCCAGGGTGGGAGCTGTCCTTGGAGATGGCCCTGGCTCTGCTGAGGCACCGGGTGGAGTAAATGTCTGTCAGGGAGGGGAGAGGGCGACCGATAATCCTCTGCGCTGCCTTTATCACCCTCTGCAGCCTCTCCCTGTCGGCAGCGGTGGAGCTGCCGAACCATACTATGATGCAGTAGGTCAGCAAGCTCTCGACGGAGGAGCGGTAGAAGGCCAGCAGCAGATCGGAGTTGAGGTTATACCTTCTGAGGATTCTCAGGAAGTGTAACCTTTGCCGGGCCTTCTTGATGATGGTGGTGATGTTCTCTGACCAGGTGATGCGGTCAGAGATGTGGACGCCGAGGTATTTGACGCTGTGAACCCTCTCCACCTGCTCGCCGTTGATGAAGAGGGGAGCTGGCTCAGGGCTGTGCGGTACAGCGGTATCGTCGGCGTACTTGATGATCCGGTTGTGGTTGTGGATCGGTCTACAATCGTGGGTGTAGAGGCAGAAGAGGAGGGGGCTCAGCACACAGCCCTGTGGGGAGCCGATGCTCAGCGTGCGGGTGGAGGAGAGGTGGGGGCCAACTCTCACAGCCTGGGGTCGGTCGGTCAGGAAGTTGTTAATCCAGGCACATGTAAGAGGGGGGAGTCCAAGGGAGCCCAGTTTGATGATGAGTCTGTCCGGGAGAATGGTGTTAAAGGCCGAGCTGTAATCCACAAAGAGCATCCGGACGTAGCTCTGCTGCTGCTCCAGGTGGTTCACAGCAGAGTGGAGAGCTACGGCAACGGCGTCCTCTGTGGAACGGTTGGCCCGGTATGCAAACTGTTGGGGGTCCAGGTGTGGGGGGAGACAGTCCTTGATGTGTTGAAGAACCAGCTTCTCAAAGCACTTCATGATTACCGGAGTGAGGGCCACTGGGCGGTAATCATTCAGGCTGGTGATGGCAGACGTCTTCGGCACCGGGATGATGGTGGAGGATTTCAGGCGGGACGGAACGGTGGCTTGGGCCAAGGACAGGTTGAAGAGCCTGGTGAAGGTGGGGGCGAGCTCGCCCGCGCATGCTTTTAGCACCTTGCCAGGGACTCCGCTGGGTGGGGGAGGGGACAGGGCTGGGACAGGGCTGGGACAGGGGAGGGCCGCTGGGATATTAATATAATTTGTATTTAAATTATTTGTACAGAAAAATATGTTTAAACTCATTGGGAGCAAATCCAACTGAAACTTTAAAGTAACCTGAAACCAGCATGATCCAGGGTACGAGCAGCAGCAGGATGCTGTGCAGAGTCACGTCCTCCTTTAGGACGACTATGAAGACCTCCGCATTCATCACCATGGCGTAGAGGAGCCCCGACCGCATGAACAGCAAGCAGCTGAGGAAGTAGCGGTAGTTGCGGAGGCCGACACACTGCCCGAAGAAGACGCAGTGGTGATCCCGCCGCAGGACGCAGACCTTGCAGTCGTAGCAGTGGGAGCAGCGTGGAGGGGTGTGTGTCTCACAGGTGTAACAATACCTGTGTAGAAAAAGTCACAAAACATTCTCTGATCCTGAAGATGTCACTGCTATTTGTTAGAATAATTCCGCTTATTTTAGGAATATAAACCTATTGTTTTTCATTAAATTTTATCCATTACCATAAATATTAGGAAAATATTCTATTTACCAAATCTAATCCAAAGAATGTACCAAGACTTGAAAACATATATCATCAATGAATCCTTAAGTTTAACCAGTCTGGAGCTTATTTTTTAAAAGGCATGAAACAAAAATGTTAGTATCCAAATGCCAAAGTTTGCAGTGATACCCTGAAAGAACCATAAGTGTAACATTTTAAAATAGTTTTTAAAACAAATTTGAAAATCAAGAATCTTTTTAATTCACTTTGTGATATGTGGGACTTTATATTCGGTATATGAAATAAAAACATCCCAAAGGAAAACAGAAATGTGGGGGAGTAACCTGACAAAATCTGGAAAGGGTTCCAATACTTTTGAAAAGGACTTTAACGCAGCATAACATGGCTACATCTGAAAAATAAGAAGCTAAGTTAAATGTAAAGAAACAGTATTTTACCAAACAAACTGATATTGATTATAACCTTTAACATTAACAGAACATTCAATAAAGTATATGGACACAAAGAACATTAGCTTCATTCATTTAGCACTGTCTTACTTTAAATTATTCCAAGTAGTACAGTAACTTTTGTGATAAAATCCTTCAAAATAAAACAAAGTCCTGATATATATTCAGCCATTTGTTTTCTCCTAAGAAAAAATGTTTGGAAAAAATATATATGTTCCCTTTTAGAAGAGGAAGTTACAGTCTTAACATGTTTTGACAACAAGATGGAAAGTCCATACTTTCTTAGTAACTTTGTGAAATCATAACAAAACTAGATTTATTGCATAAACGATGATTACTTTTTCTTTTCCTTTATTAGCAGATTATAAACAACCTCAAGGTGCATACCGCCACCTACTGTACAAGGCTGTAACTTTTCAACCTCTACAAGCTAAATTCTTTTTTTCTGTTTAGTAAAAACATAAATAATACTTTTCTAAGTAGAAATCAGGGCTGCAACTAATTATTTTGCAAATCGAAATTCGATTTATCGAATCGATTAATCTGTCGATAATTTTTTCGATTAATCAAAAAATAGCCAAAGGTTCCTAAAAGAATATTTTTTTACTAAGTTAAACCACGTGAAACAATTTTTTTTCCACTATAGAGCATAGTGGTAGATGAAAATTATTTTTTTTTTATCTTAAATACAAAATGTTTAGATAATTTTGATATAATTACTGCTCTATGTGGGTTGCTCTTTCAGCTAAAGCCGCGTTTTAGAGTCTCTATTCTCCTGTTAACTATTTATTGATTATTAAATTAGGTTGCCGATTATTTCCATAATTGATTAATCATTAAATATTTCAGCCCTACTATAAATATCTTTGTTCAATTCTGAACCTAAAATTCCTTCCAACTCTATTCCTACCCTGCATTCTGCATATTTTCCTTTAACTTCCTTCTCTCATCTAAATATATAAAACATTTAATAAATATATGTTCTACATTTTCTGTTTATGCGCAAACAACATACTCTTTGGTTTTTACCCCTATTCTTAAAACTGTCATTTAGTAAAGCATGGCCTACCCGTAGTCTTATCGTTACTTGTGTTCTATTTTAAGCTCCTAACTATTTTCAAAAATATAAGAAAAGGCCTCTAGAGCCTAAAATCTGTTATCTATTATCTATTTTAAAGAATGCATATTTGAAAACTGGTGTATATATATAAATCTCTAAATAAGTAAGTATAATATTAACCAATTTCACCCCAATTTCATTTAGTTGCATTATTTCTTCTTCTCAATTACAATTGTATATATTTTAATTTAATGTATTGCCAAGAAGGAATTAAACTATCTGAATAACTGAGAGAAAATATTTGATTATCCAAATGATATTATTTAGCCCATTGATGTCCTTTCTACACAAACAAATGAGTTTGAAATTTAGAGTTATGCCAGCAATTCGGTGATACTGTTGAAGTTGTATTTTCTTCTTTACTTCCTTTTAATTAAATCTTTCTCCTTTTTTGACAGAGTCTCACAATTCTCCATTAACAATGAATTTATGGGTGTAATCCTAATTGCTCCTGAACACATCCTTAGTGCCATATACTGCAAACTGTCCATTATTTGTAATGTTGGATATTGTTTATTTGCACCCAGCTGCCTTTGTTTTTATTACATATATTTTTTTTTTCTGTGTTGATTCTAAGTGTTTCATATGATTATTTCTGAAACTGATTTAGCAATATATGTAGTTCCAACTCTTCATTAATTAAAGATAGATTTCCAAGAATGAAGTCAACCAGTCCTCACCTCCAGCCCTGTCCCAGTCCATCTCCTCCTAGGAACACCCCCTTGATGCTGGGACTGGTTTTCAGGAAGAGAAAGGCGTTCCAGCATATGTTCCCCAGCATGAAGTACTGGCCCAGCAGGTACAGCGCCTTCCACCAGCTGGACCACACGGTCTCCTTTTGCTCCGCCTCCAGTGGAGCCCCCACCAGCACCAGGTAGCTCACCTCCCCGGTGATCGAGAACACCAGGAAGGTGTTAAGGAACACGGGAATGTGTTCGCAGACCTTCCCCACTTTGCAGAACAACCTGCTTCCCAAACCTGTCATGTTTTAGAGCCAACTGAAACCGCGTATGGGTCAGTGTAGAAGAAGGAGCGATTTAACAGACGCACAGAATGGTTGGTTAGCTAGTGGCTAAACAAATAATGCTGTTAGCGTTTCTTCACAACTATCAATCAATACAATTAAGTTACTATCCTCCCGCATGGCTAATTATAGCCGAGAAAATGAAATAATACTAGTATTTCCTGACAATATAGACATATCTTACTGTATAAACAAGGAACTGCAAGTAAGTACTCCCATTCGATAGTAGTTATGACATTAAAATATAACCGGAGAGAAACAAAACAGCAAATTTCCGGCTGTTGGCCATGAAACATACATAAATATATATACACAATATATATATATATATATATATATATATATATATATATATATATATATATATATATATATATATATATAGTATATATTCCGTATTTTCACGACCATAAGACGCACCGTACTAAAAGGCGCAGTCTCAGTTATGTGTGCCATTTCTGTATTTAACACACACATAAGGCGCACCGGACTATAGGGCGCGTTTTTTTATATACAGGTACATGTCCTCTACTACGTTTAAATACCTCTACTGCGTATTTAAAAATACAGCGGGAGCAAAACTGAGTATGACTGTGCTTTATTCATGTATTTATTACAAAGTATTAATCAAACATGGGAGCTGGCCGTGAGACAGACACATCGCAGATGACAGAGCGCTGTGATTACTCCTAAATTAACTTAAAATCCTGAAACCTGCCGACGGAATATGTTCGCTTTTATTACCGGTATCCTGGTGCCTGCGGTTTAAATTATTTAGATGAAAAACACCTGCCAGCCGCCGCGGTGAACCCGGAGGCTACCCAGCCTAGAGGCTGCTGTTGAAGGGATTTCTACTGTCGGCGCACCGCTGGTATGTGGGGGTCTGAGCGCCTCCGACAGAAATAGATAATCTGGATGAACTGACTGCAATTATTAAGTTTTCAGGTGGACTTTCTCACTTAAAACATATTAAAACTACTTTATTCCCACTGATCACAGCAAATATAGCTGCAAGATTTAGATTATTTAGATGAAAAACACCTGCCAGCCGCCGCGGTGAACCCGGAGGCTGCTGTTGAATTAAGTTTTCAGGTAGAAAAATAGAGCGGGAGCAAAACTGAGTATGATTGTGCTTTATTCATGTATTTATTACAAAGTATTAATCAAACCCATCAAAGTCATCATCCTCTGTTTCTAAATTAAACAGCTGCGCTAAATCAGACATGCCAATTTCCCCTTCTTCGCTGTCAGAGTCACTTTCCGTGCAGTGCGGCTCCTCAGAAATGATGCCGGCTTTTGCGAAAGCTCGAACAACAGTGCCAGCAGACACGTTAGTCCAAGCATCAACAATCCATCCGCAAACGGTGGCGTAACTTGCCCGGCGCTGCCTTCCACTTTTCCTGAAACTGTGGTCTCCGTCTGTCATCCATCGCTCCCACGCCGCTCGCAGCCTTACTTTGAACGGCCGGTTCACACCGATGTCGAGCGGTTGAAGTTCCTTTGTCAGACCTTCCGGGATAACGGCGAGCACAGCGTTCATTTGATTCACCATGTTTTTCTCATCAGCTGTGAGATGCTGTGATGGTGATGCGTGGAAAAAAACCTGTTCTCCTCACATACACCTGCCTCAGCCACGCTTTTATCATCTCCTCATCCATCCAGCCCTTTTCATTTGCCTTAATATCATATGTCATCAGAGCGCTGTGTCTGTCTCGCTGTCAGCTCCCAGATCAGCTTCTCTGATTGGTTGATGCGGCGCTTCCAGCAGCAAAACTTCAATTTTTCCATCTCGTGCTGCAGCAGCGCGTTGGCGGCGCGTCAGATGCTTAAACGCTCCCGACGCGCTGCGCCTGCTTCTCAAGCGGTTGAATAACAGCGAGCACAGCATTAATTTGTTTCACCATGTTTTTCTCATCAGCTGTGAGATGGGCACGCATGGAGTTACAGATTAACAACGATGGTGATGAGTGGAAAAAAACCCACCTGGTCTCCTTACATTCACCTCCCTCAGCCACTCTTTCATCATCTCCTCAATGAGGTGGTCTCAAAAGTCGCAATTACAACACACATAGGGCGCACCGCACCAAAGGGCGCACCGCACATTTTGAGGGGAAAAAAAAGACGTTTATGTGCGCCTTATAGTCGTGAAAATACGGTATATATATATATATATATATATACAGTGGGCACTGGTTGGAAATGGACGTATGGCGTTACATTTATGTGATAACCAACGCGAGCAAAATAAACATACTCGCATGTATGTTAGACTACTTCTGCGCATGGTTTATCTACCGCCGCAGGAGAAACTGCTGCTTCAAGAGGAGAAAATCTCTCTCCGCGCGCGCCAGCTCCTCTACGCGCGCTCGGAAGCTCTCCGCGCTCGGAGTAATGGTTTCATTACTTAGTTTTGCCCTGGATGTTGTAGCATTTGTGGACGCTAGGTCGCTACTTGATAAAAACAATAACGTCACTACTGGAAAGTTACTTGATAAATAATGCAGCGACGCTACGGTCAAGCTACTGGAAAATGTACAGTAGTTAAACTAATAGCTTCGCTACATGTAGCGGCGCTACTGCCCATCACTGGAAACTATGTAATGATAACGATAATAATAAATAATAACAACACACAAAAACAGTATAACAATACGCCTGTTATTATCAGAGTAAGATGTTGAGGCAGTAGAATGATAATCCCTATGGTCTAATGTAATAAAAAACGGTGTGGTAGCGACAGGTGGCTGCTTTTTTTTATTACAGACCAAGCACAGAAACTCTTGATGGATTTTAATGAACACAGTTAAAGATTAGCTTGACTTTTGATCCTCAAAGCTGTCAAGGGCACTTATATTTTACAAAACTAAAGAAAATATATTTTCTTACATACCCTTTTGAATAACTTTGGCTTAATTCCTTAATGAGGAATCAACTTATGATATGATATGATTTTAATTTCAAAATCACCAGCCGCAGCACTGTCTCTGTCGCCTTTCTCTGGTTGCGCCTCAGTCCTTATCCCCGGCTCCAAATTAATTAATTTTATTTTTCATTAAATAATAGAGATGCAGATAAATAGAAATAAACAGATCTCAGATAAGATCGGAGGTGTATCTATAACTACACAACCATTTTCATAAAATAAGATTATGCAGTCACTATGTTAAATTAATTCATTAACTTTATTTTAATCAAAAAGAAAATAAAATAGCACAATATCACACCAAGATCCCCAATAAACCTGCTTTTCAGTTGACTGCAGGCCCACAAACGTCACCTTCAGCACGAAAGAGGTCCCAAGCGCCACCTGGTGGTTGTCCGGGTACATTGCAGTTCTTTTTGAAATAAAAAAACTGGCCTCAGGAAATACATCGTGATTCACGCAGGAATCACGCAGGAAACCGTCCATTTCCAACCAGTGCCCACTGTAAGAAAGAGATGAGCAAGGGCTTGTTGTTTTAGGCGTATGATTCTCGCTTTGGGTGCGAGAGGTCCCGGGTCAAATCCCGGACAAGCCCTTTCTGTCTGTTTGAACATGCACGCATGTGCAGACATGACAAATTAACACCTAAACAGAGAAACTATAACTCAAAGTTGAAATTCAGCAACTTAAGATGGTCTACTGCAGGTCATCAAAAAGAGCCATCTCAAACATTGCTTTTAGTTTAACATAGCTCAGTCACTTTCATTGTATAGCCTTTATGTCTTTGCATGTTTGTTTAAGAATGCAATATAAATTGAACAACTGTCAAGGCTAAGACAAAACCAAGAAAGCCCACTAATTGGAAAATTACCACAGACTTTCTTAAAATTATAACCAAACCTATTTATGTTGATTCTTAAGGAAAGAGTTGAATCTCTTGTTAGAAATTCCTTTATTCTGTTGAGCAATACATCATGCTTTCATACTTTGAAATTCTTGGAATGTAATTTTTTACCTGATAGCATCTTTGAGGTTGTTGTATTTTCTTTCCCTTTTTTTTGTAGGATGATTGGATGATAAAGATAGCAGGATGCTTACCAGTAACATGATCCTACTCCCTATTGTAAATTGCTAAAATTTGTGCATTGTTTCATACTCCTGCTAATACAGAAGTTGTTTTGGTGATACAACTCAAAGTGTGAATACATTTCAGAGTACCTTGTTAAGAGTCTTAGCAAGAATCTACAGGGATTTGTCAGGTTCTGTAACAGCCTGCAAAAAGTCATTTCAAAACAATGCCAAAACATCTTGCTAAGACCACAGGAAGGTTTTCCTATTTGCAAAACCTTGCATGCTTCATGTGAAGGCAAAGCACAGGACTTTCCACTTATCAGTTTATTCATTCAACCAATGAGAGCTTTGATGGTTTCATACATGAAGAACAAGAATAATCTTGTAATAATGGTGTAACTACCTGTCTAACTTCAGCAGTCTGAATGAAGGCATTCCTTAAAGAGTCATTAAGGACTTCTGCAGGATTTCTATCAAGGACCACACACAAAAAGACCCTAAAACATAATTCTAGAGTAACGAGCACCTGGAAGCAACAAATGTTTGAATTGCCTAGAAGTAGCAATAATTGCACTAAGGCTATAGGAGAGAGGGCTTTATGTTAAGCCATTGGGTGTGACAATGCCACCTACAGCGGGCGCTGGTTGGAAATGGACACTTCACTCACACTCCCCGTGGTTCACGAATTGCGTGAAAAACATGTGACTACTATAGCCACTAGGTGGCAGTCTAAGTCAATTTCAGCGTCCCATAAGTCAGGATTAGATAGCTCAAGTAGCAGACTGGGAGGGGTGTCATGTGTTGTGAGCTGATAGCGTAGAGGGTAAGCTGAATAGCTGCGATTCAAAGGGTTGTGGGTTCGGGCCCAGTTGTGGCCGGGTTTATTATTGTTGCCTTAAATGTTTTTCTATTTTCTTTATCGCTTTTTTATTACATTAGACCATAGGGATTATCATTCTACTGCCTCAACATCTTACTCTTATAACAGGCGTATTGTTATACTGTTTTTGTGTGTTACTTTCTTCCCCGTGTTATACTGTTTTTGTGTGTTACTCTCCTGCCGTGCAATACGTGACAACCCTCCCAGTCTGGTCAAGAACCAGACTGCGAGGGGTGTCACGTGTTGCGAGCTGATAGCGTATAGGGTAGGCTGAGTGGTCTGTGGTTCAACAGACTGCGGGTTCGATATATTAGGCTTTTACATCTTGCAACTGTATGGGTTTTTATTATAATTTATTATAATAAAAAAATTTATGTGACTAGATTTTCAGCTGGAAAATGTATTTCCTGTACATTTTGTTTTTCATCGATGTGTTAAAAGTGTTATACATAGCTTTGTTCATTAAGTTCATTTTAAAAACTTGCCCTAATTTCCAGAGAGGTACCTTGATGGGGAGAAACTTCACCTCATATCTGTGACAACAGCCTTTATAGGCCTATATGTTGCCAAAACCATTATTTCAATACGTTTTCTGGATGTTGTAACCCCCCCTCCACTCAGACCTGACCCATGTTGGCTGTTTTCATAACTCCTCCAAGGCTGGTAGCGCTGCTTCTTTCTAACCCTGCTGATTTACTATACCTTTGTTGAGATTTGGTAACTTTTGGTAAAGCATATTTAGGATGGTTTTCTTAATTGAACCACAAATGGACATGACTGTGCTGGCGCTCTTCAATCAGCAACTGCTTATTCAAATTCAAACAAACTCAGTAGCTCTGCAACTTAACTCATAAAATGTCAGATGTCCTGGTGTCTTCTAGCTGTAGACGTACATGCTGCTTGTTTACTGATATAAAGATCGAGTTGTTGAAAGAAAATTGGCTCGATTTCTGATAAAGGAGCTGAGACGGAGTGCTACTAGTCTGGAAGATCTCGTCCCTCTATTTTTGTCAGTCAGATTAACCATAAAAACTGACAGAATGTTTATGCAGCTCTTTATCCCATAGTGCAGCAGTATACGTAACAACAATGGTGCATATACTGCTATACAAAATGACTGTTTTATCTATCATGGAGGAAAAAAAGAACTTTTAAGGGGGATTTAACTGAAGATATAAGTGAAGTACTATCAATAAACTTTAAGATTGCAGAGTTTAATACAAAGCTAGCATCTGAAGTTCTCCAATACCGCATTACTGGTGGTATCAGTGGAATTATATTTTTCTAGAGACTGTGAAGGACCCACCGTTTATGTAATAGAATATAATCTATGTTGGGAAATGCATTCTTTTCTATTAAGCAGACGAAATTATGCTGATTGGTTTCTAGTTGGATATATATAGGCTGTGACTTGCCTTAAAAAAGGCAGTTTTACTATCACAGGGGAATATCCCTGCACTATCATTTAGATCAGAAACTGAACTTTAGAGAAAAATCTTTCCCTTGAGGATTCTTTGTGAAAGTTAAGGATAAATTTTAGGCAAACTAATAATATAAACAAAGAACTTTTATTTATTCTTTTTTAAGTAGGAACTAACGTAAAATGACCAAGTTGCTTCTCAAATGACCAAAGTTTAAACAACTGTTACTCTCTTGTTAAAAGTTACAAATAATCCGTAGATAAAACAGGCAGATCGCTGATTTCTGTAGTTTTAGTCAAACATTGGATTCTGAAAAAGAAATTAAAGCAAAAACTGTTCCGACCAACATTTCCGGAGTGAATATTACAAAACAGGAGTTGCAATACAAAACAATTAAAAAGGCAAAATACCTCAATTCAAATAGTTCAATATTGCACATTCAAACAGCAAAACCCGACAGAGAAAATAGCAGAAAATTACAAAAACCTAACAGATTGAAAATCCAACAACCATTAAAAGAACCGATCAAAACAAAGGCTTTTAATTTATTGATCCACTTTAAGGCAAGGAGAAGTTGATAAACTAAGTATAGAGATCAAGGCAACTTAGTTCCTTCTAAACATCTTCTTACAGGTCACTGTTTCCCTCTGCTTTAAATACCTTAATGATACTGAATAAGCTTCAGGTCCTTCAGCACTTAGTGATAGCCTCTACACTGCAAAACAGGTGTAAAGTGACCGACAGTGCAGGTCGGAGTTGAGGGCGGCAATGGCTTGGGGGAAAAAAACTGTTCTTGAGTCTGTTTGTCCTGATCCTCATTTGCCTGTAGCGCCTTCCAGAGGGCAACAGGTCAAACAGGGTGGAGCCAGGGTGGGAGCTGTCCTTGGAGATGGCCCTGGCTCTGCTGAGGCACCGGGTGGAGTAAATGTCTCTCAGGGAGGGGAGAGGGCGACCGATAATCCTCTGCGCTGCCTTTATCACCCTCTGCAGCCTCTCCCTGTCGGCAGCGGTGGAGCTGCCGAACCATACTATGATGCAGTAGGTCAGCAAGCTCTCGACGGAGGAGCGGTAGAAGGCCAGCAGCAGATCGGAGTTGAGGTTATACCTTCTGAGGATTCTCAGGAAGTGTAACCTTTGCAGGGCCTTCTTGATGATGGTGGTGATGTTCTCTGACCAGGTGATGCGGTCAGAGATGTGGACGCCGAGGTATTTGACGCTGTGAACCCTCTCCACCTGCTCGCCGTTGATGAAGAGGGGAGCTGGCTCAGGGCTGTGCCTCCTGAAGTCTATGATGAGCTCGTTGGTTTTCTTGGTGTTCAGAGTCAGATTGTTCTCTGAGCACCAATCAGCCCGCTTCAGGACCTCCTCTCTGTAGGCGGCCTCGTCGCCCCTGGAGATGAGACCGACCACAGCGGTATCGTCGGCGTACTTGATGATCCGGTTGTGGTTGTGGATCGGTCTACAATCGTGGGTGTAGAGGCAGAAGAGGAGGGGGCTCAGCACACAGCCCTGTGGGGAGCCGATGCTCAGCGTGTGGGTGGAGGAGAGGTGGGGGCCAACTCTCACAGCCTGGGGTCGGTCGGTCAGGAAGTTGTTAATCCAGGCACATGTAAGAGGGGGGAGTCCAAGGGAGCCCAGTTTGATGATGAGTCTGTCCGGGAGAATGGTGTTAAAGGCCGAGCTGTAATCCACAAAGAGCATCCGGACGTAGCTCTGCTGCTGCTCCAGGTGGTTCACAGCAGAGTGGAGAGCTACGGCAACGGCGTCCTCTGTGGAACGGTTGGCCCGGTATGCAAACTGTTGGGGGTCCAGGTGTGGGGGGAGACAGTCCTTGATGTGTTGAAGAACCAGCTTCTCAAAGCACTTCATGATTACCGGAGTGAGGGCCACTGGGCGGTAATCATTCAGGCTGGTGATGGCAGACGTCTTCGGCACCGGGATGATGGTGGAGGATTTCAGGCGGGACGGAACGGTGGCTTGGGCCAAGGACAGGTTGAAGAGCCTGGTGAAGGTGGGGGCGAGCTCGCCCGCGCATGCTTTTAGCACCTTGCCAGGGACTCCGCTGGGTGGGGGAGGGGACAGGGCTGGGACAGGGGAGGGCCGCTGGGATATTAATATAATTTGTATTTAAATTATTTGTACAGAAAAATATGTTTAAACTCATTGGGAGCAAATCCAACTGAAACTTTAAAGTAACCTGAAACCAGCATGATCCAGGGTACGAGCAGCAGCAGGATGCTGTGCAGAGTCACGTCCTCCTTTAGGACGACTATGAAGACCTCCGCATTCATCACCATGGCGTAGAGGAGCCCCGACCACATGAACAGCAAGCAGCTGAGGAAGTAGCGGTAGTTGCGGAAGCCGACACACTGCCCGAAGAAGACGCAGTGGTGATCCCGCCGCAGGACGCAGACCTTGCAGTCGTAGCAGTGGGAGCAGCGTGGAGGGGTGTGTGTCTCACAGGTGTAACAATACCTGTGTAGAAAAAGTCACAAAACATTCTCTGATCCTGAAGATGTCACTGCTATTTGTTAGAATAATTCCGCTTATTTTAGGAATATAAACCTATTGTTTTTCATTAAATTTTATCCATTACCATAAATATTAGAAAAATATTCTATTTACCAAATCTAATCCAAAGAATGTACCAAGACTTGAAAACATATATCATCAATGAATCCTTAAGTTTAACCAGTCTGGAGCTTATTTTTTAAAAGGCATGAAACAAAAATGTTAGTATCCAAATGCCAAAGTTTGCAGTGATACCCTGAAAGAACCATAAGTGTAACATTTTAAAATAGTTTTTAAAACAAATTTGAAAATCAAGAATCTTTTTAATTCACTTTGTGATATGTGGGACTTTATATTCGGTATATGAAATAAAAACATCCCAAAGGAAAACATAGAAATGTGGGGGAGTAACCTGACAAAATCTGGAAAGGGTTCCAATACTTTTGAAAAGGACTTTAACGCAGCTTAAAATGGCTACTTCTGAAAAATAAGAAGCTAAGTTAAATGTAAAGAAACAGTATTTTACCAAACAAACTGATATTGATTATAACCTTTAACATTAACAGAACATTCAATAAAGTATATGGACACAAAGAACATTAGCTTCATTCATTTAGCACTGTCTTACTTTAAATTATTCCAAGTAGTACAGTAACTTTTGTGATAAAATCCTTCAAAATAAAACAAAGTCCTGATATATATTCAGCCATTTGTTTTCTCCTAAGAAAAAATGTTTGGAAAAAATATATATGTTCCCTTTTAGAAGAGGAAGTTACAGTCTTAACATGTTTTGACAACAAGATGGAAAGTCCATACTTTCTTAGTAACTTTGTGAAATCATAACAAAACTAGATTTATTGCATAAACGATGATTACTTTTTCTTTTCCTTTATTAGCAGATTATAAACAACCTCAAGGTGCATACCGCCACCTACTGTACAAGGCTGTAACTTTTCAACCTCTACAAGCTAAATTCTTTTTTTCTCTTTATTAAAAACATAAATAATACTTTTCTAAGTATAAATCAGGGCTGCAACTAATTATTTTGCAAATCGAAATTCGATTTATCGAATCGATTAATCTGTCGATAATTTTTTCAATTAATCAAAAAATAGCCAAAGGTTCCTAAAAGAATATTTTTTTACTAAGTTAAACCACGTGAAACAATTTTTTTTCCACTATAGAGCATAGTGGTAGATGAAAATTATTTTTTTTTTATCTTAAATACAAAATGTTTAGATAATTTTGATATAATTACTGCTCTATGTGGGTTGCTCTTTCAGCTAAAGCCGCGTTTTAGAGTCTCTATACTCCTGTTAACTATTTATTGATTATTAAATTAGGTTGCCGATTATTTCCATAATTGATTAATCATTAAATATTTCAGCCCTACTATAAATATCTTTGTTCAATTCTGAACCTAAAATTCCTTCCAACTCTATTCCTACCCTGTATTCTGCATATTTTCCTTTAACTTCCTTCTCTCATCTAAATATATAAAACATTTAATAAATATATGTTCTACATTTTCTGTTTATGCGCAAACAACATACTCTTTGGTTTTTACCCCTATTCTTAAAACTGTCATTTAGTAAAGCATGGCCTACCCGTAGTCTTATCGTTACTTGTGTTCTATTTTAAGCTCCTAACTATTTTCAAAAATATAAGAAAAGGCCTCTAGAGCCTAAAATCTGTTATCTATTATCTATTTTAAAGAATGCATATTTGAAAACTGGTGTATATATATAAATCTCTAAATAAGTAAGTATAATATTAGCCAATTTCACCCCAATTTCATTTAGTTGCATTATTTCTTCTTCTCAATTAGAATTGTATATATTTTAATTTAATGTATTGCCAAGAAGGAATTAAACTATCTGAATAACTGAGAGAAAATATTTGATTATCCAAATGATATTATTTAGCCCATTGATGTCCTTTCTACACAAACAAATGAGTTTGAAATTTAGAGTTATGCCAGCAATTCGGTGATACTGTTGAAGTTGTATTTTCTTCTTTACTTCCTTTTAATTAAATCTTTCTCCTTTTTTGACAGAGTCTCACAATTCTCCATTAACATTGAATTTATGGGTGTAATCCTAATTGCTCCTGAACACATCCTTAGTGCCATATACTGCAAACTGTCCATTATTTGTAATGTTGGATATTGTTTATTTGCACCCAGCTGCCTTTGTTTTCATTACATATATTTTTTTTTCCGGTGTTGATTCTAAGTGTTTCATATGATTATTTCTGAAACTGATTTAGCAATATATGTAGTTCCAACTCTTCATTAATTAAAGATAGATTTCCAAGAATGAAGTCAACCAGTCCTCACCTCCAGCCCTGTCCCAGTCCATCTCCTCCTAGGAACACCCCCTTGATGCTGGGACTGGTTTTCAGGAAGAGAAAGGCGTTCCAGCATATGTTCCCCAGCATGAAGTACTGGCCCAGCAGGTACAGCGCCTTCCACCAGCTGGACCACACGGTCTCCTTTTGCTCCGCCTCCAGTGGAGCCCCCACCAGCACCAGGTAGCTCACCTCCCCGGTGATCGAGAACACCAGGAAGGTGTTAAGGAACACGGGAATGTGTTCGCAGACCTTCCCCACTTTGCAGAACAACCTGCTTCCCAAACCTGTCATGTTTTAGAGCCAACTGAAACCGCGTATGGGTCAGTGTAGAAGAAGGAGCGATTTAACAGACGCACAGAATGGTTGGTTAGCTAGTGGCTAAACAAATAATGCTGTTAGCGTTTGTTCACAACTATCAATCAATACAATTAAGTTACTATCCTCCCGCATGGCTAATTATAGCCGAGAAAATGAAATAATACTAGTATTTCCTGACAATATAGACATATCTTACTGTATAAACAAGGAACTGCAAGTAAGTACTCCCATTCGATAGTAGTTATGACATTAAAATATAACCGGAGAGAAACAAAACAGCAAAGTTCCGGCTGTTGGCCATGAAACATACATAAATATATATACACAAATATATATACATATATATGTATATATATATATATATATATATATATATATATATATATATATATATATACAGTGGGCACTGGTTGGAAATGGACGTATGGCGTTACATTTATGTCATAACCAACGCGAGCAAATCTCTCTCCGCGCGCGCCAGCTCCCCTACGCGCGCTCGGAAGCTCTCCGCGCGCGCCAGCCCCTCCCACGTGCGCGCGGGATCTCCCTGCGCGCACAATTTTCTATCCAGCGGCCACGCTCGAAGACGGCTGCCCTCTTGAAAGCGTCTCTGCGCTCGGACAGATTTTCTCCTCGCGCAAAGGAAAAGTGGTTTTGACAGGTTGGGCGGAGACAACTGTAAGCCTCCTCCTGATTGGGCCTTGCAGACACTCAGATCTCACAGGAAGTAGTGTCAGGAAGCATTTGACTGACAGCTCGTCAGTTAAGACAGATTCGGACTTCCGGGATCAATAACTCTCACACGAAACGTTGTTGAAACACAAATGACGCATCTTTCATGTCCTGATAGCACAGACTATGATCTACAAGAATTAAAAAGCGTTATTTTCGAGAAAAACGAGCCGTTCTCCGAGCTGGATGTATTACATTGATCTCTATGCACAGGCAGCGGCCAGGCGAGTGGTTAGGGACCGTCTGCAAATGGTAAAACAACAGAAAAACGTTGCAAATAAAGATCAATAACTCCACTGCCATAAAGTGCAGACGTCTTCGAGCGTGGCCGCTGGATAGAAAATTGTGCGCGCAGGGAGATCTCGCGCGCACGTGGGAGGGGCTGGCGCGGAGAGCTTCCGAGCACGCGTAGAGGAGCTGGCGCACGCGGAGAGCTTCCGAGCGCGCGTAGAGAAGCTGGCGCGCGCGGAGAGAGATTTTCTCCTCTTGAAGCAGCAGTTTCTCGCGCGGCGAAAGATAAACCATGCGCAGAAGTAGTCTAACACACATGCGAGTATGTTTATTTTGCTCGCGTTGGTTATGACATAAATGTAACGCCATATGGACGGTTTCCTGTGTGATTCCTGCGTGAATCACAATGTATTTCCTGAGGCCAGTTTTTTTATTTCAAAAAGAACTGCAATGTACCCGGACAACCACCAGGTGGCGCTTGGGACCTCTGCCATGCTGAAGGTGACGTTTGTGGGCCTGCAGTCAACTGAAAAGCAGGTTTATTGGAGATCTTGGTGTGATATTGTGCTATTTTATTTTGTTTTTTATTAAAATAAAGTTAATGAGTTAATTTAACATAGTGACTGCATAATCTTATTTTATGAAAATGGTTGCCTAGTTATAGATACACCTCCGATCTTATCTGAGATCTGTTTATT
Organism: Cyprinodon diabolis; assembly: GCA_030533445.1. Classification (NCBI taxonomy): domain Eukaryota; kingdom Metazoa; phylum Chordata; class Actinopteri; order Cyprinodontiformes; family Cyprinodontidae; genus Cyprinodon; species Cyprinodon diabolis. The sequence continues at coordinate 9,015,225 of CM060063.1, read as the reverse complement.
TCTATTTATCTGCATCTCTATTATTTAATGAAAAATAAAATTAACTAAGTTGGAGCCGGGGATACGGACTGAGGCGCAACCAGAGAAAGGCGACAGAGACAGTGCTGCGGCTGGTGATTTTGAAATTAAAATCATATCCAAAGTTGATTCCTCATTAAGATAAGCCAAAGTTATTCAAAAGGGTATGTAAGAAAATATATTTTCTTTAGTTTTGTAAAATATAAGTGCCCTTGACAGCTTTGAGGATCAAAAGTCAAGCTAATCTTTAACTGTGTTCATTAAAATCCATCAAGAGTTTCTGTGCTTGGTCTGTAATAAAAAAAAGCAGCCACCTGTCGCTACCACACCGTTTTTTATTACATTAGACCATAGGGATTATCATTCTACTGCCTCAACATCTTACTCTTATAATAACAGGCGTATTGTTATACTGTTTTTGTGTGTTACTTTCTTGCCCGTGTTATACTGTTTTTGCGAGGGGTGTCACGTGTTGCGAGCTTATAGCGTATAACTGGCCTCAGAAAATACATCGTGATTCACGCAGGAATCACGCCGGAAACCGTCCATTTCCAACCAGTGCCCACTGTAAGAAAGAGATGAGCAAGGGCTTGTTGTTTTAGGCGTATGATTCTCGCTTTGGGTGCAAGAGGTCCCGGGTTCAAATCCCGGACAAGCCCTTTCTTACTGTTTGAACAGGCATGCAATTGCAGACATGACAGATTAACACCTAAACAGAGAAACTATAACTCAAAGTTGAAATTCAGCAACTTAATATGGGCTACTGCAGGTCATGGAAAAGAGCCATCTCAAAGATTGCTTTTAGTTTAACATAGCTCAGTCACTTTCATTGTATAGCCTTTATGTCTTTGCATGTTTGTTTAAGAATGCAATATAAATTGAACAACTGTCAAGGCTAAGACAAAACCAAGAAACCCCACTAATCGGAAATTTACCACAAGCTTGCTTAAAATTATAACCAAACCTATTAATGTTGATTCTTAAGGAAAGAGTTGAATGTGAGAGTTGAAATTCATTTATTCTGTTGAGCAAGACATCCTGTTTTCATACTTTGAAATTCTTGGAATGTAATTTTTTACCTGATAGCATCTTTGAGGTTGTTGTATTTTTTTTCTCTTTTTTTGTAGGATGATTGGATCACAAAGATAGCAGGATGCTTACCAGTAACACGCCCCTACTCCCTATTGGAAGTTGCTAAAATTTGTGCATTGTTTCATACTCCTGCTAATACAGAAGTTGTTTTGGTGATACAACTCAAAGATTGAATACATTTCAGAGTACCTTGTTAAGAGTCTCAGCAAGAATCTACAGGGATTTGTCAGGTTCTGTAAAAGCCTGCAAAAAGTCCTTTCAAAACAATGCCAAAACATCTTGCTAAGACCACAGGAAGGTTTTCCTACTTGCAAAACCTTGCATGCTTCGTGTGAACGCAAAGCACAGGACTTTCCACTTATCAGTTTATTTATTCATCCAATGAGAGCTTTGATGGTTTCATACATGAAAAACAAGAATAATCTTGTAATAATGGTGTAACTACCTGTCTAACTTCAGCAGTCTGAATGTATACCTTAAAGAGTCATTAAGGACTTCTGCAGGATTTCTATCAAGGACCACACACAAAAAGACCCTGAAACATAATTCTAGAGTAACAAGCCCCTGGAAGCAACAAATGTTTGAACTGCCTAGAAGTTGTTGGGATCCAGAGGTTTGCCCTCCAGAGGGCGGTGTGGATCCCCTCCTGGGAGCTGATGCTCAGCACTCAGATGGTTCCCATCAGCTCATGATTAACCTCTCCCTATATAAGCTTATTGATAGCTTCACTCTGAGCTGGATTGTTGTCCTTGCTATGGAAGCAAACCTGAGCCACCCTGCCTGTTAGAAACCTGTGAACCTGTAAGTCTGTCAACCTGTTCGTCTGTAAACCTGAACCTGACCTGCTCTGTCTTCTCTGCCTTCCAGGGCAGAACCCTGTGTGTTTATAATAAATTATTGGACTTTCCCCTGCCTGTCTATTCTGTGAGTTCTGCATTTGGGCTAGTAAACCTGCGCAACATGACAGAAGTAGCAATAATTGCACTAAGGCTATAGGAGAGAGGGCTTTATGTTAAGCCATTGGGTGCGATATTGCCACCTAAGAAAGAGATGAGCAAGGGCTTGTTGTTCTAGGCGTATGATTCTTGCTCCGGGTGCGAGAGGTCCCGGGTTCAAATCCCGGACAAGCCCTTTCTGTCTGTTTGAACATGCATGCAAGTGCAGACATGACAGATTAACACCTAAACAGACAAACTATAACTCAAAGTTGAAATTCAGCAACTTAAGATGGGCTACTGCAGGTCATTGAAAAGAGCCATCTCAAACATTGCTTTTAGTTTAACATAGCTCAGTCACTTTCATTGTATAGCCTTTATGTCTTTGCATGTTTGTTTAAGAATGCAATATAAATTGAACAACTGTCAAGGCTAAGACAAAACCAAGAAAGCCCACTAATCGGAAAATTACCACAGACTTGCTTAAAATTATAACCAAACCTATTTGTGTTTATTCTTAAGGAAAGAGTTGAATGTCTTGTAAGAAATTCATTTATTCTGTTGAGCAATACATCATGCTTTCATACTTTGAAATTCTTGGAATGTAATTTTTACCTGATAGCATCTTTGAGGTTGTTGTATTTTTTTTCTCTTTTTTTGTAGGATGATTGGATCACAAAGATAGCAGGATGGTTACCAGTAACACACCCCTACTGTCAGAACCCTTGAGTGGAGTGTTTCTCTATTTCTTCTTGAGCGCTGCAGGTGGGTGTGGCTGGCTGTCTGAGCACCTGAGATCAATCAACCCATCCACCTGTGACGGGATTTAAGGAGCTGCAGCCATCTCTTCCGCGCCTGATGGTCCCCATATTCTGATACCAATCTAGCCAACATGAAATTCCCCTCGAGAAAGTTTTATCTGATTCCTGTCGAAAGCTTCCTGATTGCTCACCTCTTGTCTCTCTGGATTCCCAGGTTTAATCGAAGCACTCCTGGACTGATCCCTTCTGTGTCTAACTCAGCATGCTGATCTCATCTGCAGCTTAGTTTCTGTCTGCCTGCCCGCTCTCCACCACCTCAGTGAAAACTCTCTGACGATCGCCTCAGTCTGACTGCCCGCTCTCCACCACCTCTGTGACAGCTCCGTGACGAACGCCTCCTCCTTCAGCGCACCTCCAGCCACCTGCACAGCCTGTGGCAGTGTATTCCCAGAGACTCTCAGTTATTCTCCATTCAGTGTTGGCTGAATTAACAATAAACTTTCTCCCTTCAGTCGTGTCCGTGCCTGATTCTGCATGTGGGTCCGTAAGGTTCAGCCAGACATGACAGAACCATCAGGCCAGTCAGACCCAGCAGAATCACCTCCTGGTTCCGCAGCGGACCCAGCCGGTATTCTGGTAAAACACGAAAACATGTTGCAGTCCCTTTTCGAGCAGCAGCACAACTCAGGACAACGCTTGGACCAATTAACAAGGTTAATGCACGAAGGTAATCAGAAACTGTCATGTACCGTTCCAGCAGCAGGTCCGCCTCCTCACGCACCCGGCGCAGCAAGTGATCTCTCCCCGCCGCCCCCCGCACAGTCACGTTTCCGGGACGCCTCCTCACCTACTCCAGAGCCCTATTCAGGTGAGATCGGGAAATGTGGGGGTTTTCTGCTCCAGTGCTCACTAGTGTTTAGTCGTTCACCTCAATTATTCCCCGATGACTCCTCCCGTATTTCCTATGTTGCCGGACTTCTTCAAGGAAGGGCTTTAAGACGGGTTGAGGCAAAATTCAGTCAACAGACCCTTTTTCACTAGAAAGCTCTGGAGTATCAAACAGGGGAGACAATCAGTGGCAGATTTTGCCATAGATTTTCGGACCTTAGCTGCAGCCTATGGTTGGAACCAGCCTGCTCTTAAGGGAGCTTTCCGGCAAGCCCTCAATGAACATTTAAAGGATGAGCTTGCTTATCAGGATGAACCTGAGGAGCTTAAGGAATTAATCTCTTTAGCTGTCCGTATTGATAACCGGATCAGAGAGCGGTCCCGTGAGAAAAGATTTAGGGGGGGGTACCCTCTCCCCAGCCAACCTTTGCCAGGTTCCACTCAGATCCATCCACCACTACAATGTCCCCTGAAGAGCCCATGCAGATTGGGCGTGCCCGTCTGCCAGCTGAAGAAAGACAGCGTCGAATGGACTCACGGGCGTGCCTATATTGTGGCCAGGTTGGTCATTACATTGCCCTTTGTCCAGAGAGGCCAAAAGGGGGAGCCCACCAGTAGTTACGGGAATACTGGTGGGTGGGCTCAACCAAACTGCTTCCCGTTTCATCCTTCCAAGCTCTCTGCTTCTGAATCAAGAATAATTTCAGGTACCGGTGTTAATTGATTCAGGATGTGAACAAAACCTAATTGACTGTAACCTGGTTAAACAGTTAAAAATTAACACTTTTCCATTACCTTCTCCAGTTCACGTCTCGGCTTTGGACGGTAAGCCTTTATCCGTTGTAACTCACACTACAGAACCTATTGAGTTGGTTGTGTCTGGCAACCATCATGAGAAACTAAACTTTTTTGTGTTCCCTTCTCCCCAGTCCCCAGTGGTCCTAGGCCATCCTTGGCTCTCATTACACAATCCACATCTGAACTGGAGAGAGGGTAGAGTTGAGTCCTGGAGCCTCCATTGTCTCTCAAGCTGCCTCCGTTCCCCCCATGTGAGTTCCCAACCCGCTGACATGAGGTGTGAGGTAACTGTTGACCTATCTAACGTTCCTTCTGAATATCATGATTTAGAACTGGTCTTCAGTAAGTCCAGAGCACTCTCTCTCCCTCCCCACCACCCTTACGACTGCTCTATGTTAGGATCCGGGGCTTTTGCCCACCAGGGGGCGCCGTGGATCCATGCCTGGGGAGCTTGGACTCACCTGTTTTCCATTCTGCTGATTAAGGAAGCTCCCTATATAAGCTGAGTGTGACCTCCCCTCTGGGCTGGATCGTTTGTCTTACCTGTGCCACCATGCCTGTCTGAACCTGCATCCTGTAAGTCTGTCAACCGGTTCCAATAAAATACTGGACTTTTAATCCTCCCTCTGTGTCTGTGAGTCTGCATTTGGGCTAGTAAAACCATCGCATCATGACACTCTATTGAGTTATTTCCTGGAGCCACCTTACCCTCTAGTCGTTTGTACAACCTCTCTAAGTCTGAGAGGGAATGCATGGAGAAGTACATCAATTAATCACTTGCTGCAGGAATAATTCGACATTCTACATCGCCTTTGGGAGCTGGGGTTTTTTTCGTTTCTAAGAAGGATGGGTCTCTCCGGCCCTGTATTGATTACAGAGGACTCAATCAAATTACAATTAAGAACAAATATCCTCTCCCTCTTCTAACCTCAGCTTTCGAGCCAGTCCAAGGTTCCAAGATCTTCACCAAACTAGACCTCCGTAACGCCTACCATCTGGTTAGAATACGTGAAGGGGATGAATGGAAGACAGCCTTTAAGACCCCTTTGGGTCATTTTGAATATTTAGTTATGCCTTTTGGCCTTACCAATGCCCCAGCAGTTTTCCAATTACTGGTCAATGATGTTCTTAGGGACTTCATCAATGACTTTGTTTTCGTCTACATTGACGACATTCTGATTTTTTCTAAGACAGACAGGTCTTACTCCCTATTGTAAGTTGCTAAAATTTGTGCATTGTTTCATACTCCTGCTAATACAGAAGTTGTTTTGGTGATACAACTCAAAGATTGAATACATTTCAGAGTACCTTGTTAAGAGTCTTAGCAAGAATCTACAGGGATTTGTCAGGTTCTGTAACAGCCTGCAAAAAGTCATTTCAAAACAATGCCAAAACATCTTGCTAAGACCACAGGAAGGTTTTCCTACTTGCAAAACCTTGCATGCTTCGTGTGAACGCAAAGCACAGGACTTTCCACTTATCAGTTTATTTATTCATCCAATGAGAGCTTTGATGGTTTCATACATGAAAAACAAGAATAATCTTGAAATAATGGTGTAACTACCTGTCTAACATCAGCAGTCTGAATGAAGGTATTCCTTAAAGGGTCATTAAGGATTTTTGCAGGATTTCTATCAAGGACCACACACAAAAAGACCCTGAAACATAATTCTAGAGTAACGAGGCCCTGGAAGCAACAAATGTTTGAATTGCCTAGAGGTAGCAATAATTGCACTAAGGCTATAGGAGAGAGGGCTTTATGTTAAGCCATTGGGTGTGATGATGCCACCTAAGAAAGAGATGAGCAAGGGCTTGTTGGTCTAGGCGTATGATCCTCGCTTTGGTTGTGAGAGGTCCCGGGTTCAAATCCCAGATAAGCCCTTTCTGTCTGCTTTAACATGCATACAATTGCAGACAAGACAGATTACCACCTAAACAAAAAAGCTATAATTTAAAGCTCTAATTCAGCAAATTAAGAAGGGCTAATCCAAGTCACTCAAAGGAGCCATCTTAAATCTTGCTGCAAATTTAACAGATCTTAGTCACTTTCATTTCACAGCCTTTATGTCTTGGCATGTCTGCTTAAGAATAGAATTTAAATCCAACAACTGTCAAGGCTAAGACAAAACCAAGATAGCCCACTAATGGGAAAACTTGCCTAAAATTATAACCAAACCTATTTATGGTGATTGTTAAGGAAAGATTTGAACGCTTTGTATGAAATTAAGTTGTTCTGTTGAGCAAGACATAATGCTTTCATACTTTGGATTTCTTGGAATGTAATTGTTTTACCTGACAGCATCTTTGAGGTTGTTGTATTTTCTTCTCTTTTTTGTAGGATAATTGGATGATAAAGATAGTAAGATGCTTATTAGTAACACGCCCTTCTTCCCTATGTTAAGTTGCTAAAATTTTTGCATTGTTTCTTCCGCTAATACAAAAGTTGTTTTGGTGGTACAAGAGTTGTTTTGGTGGTACAACTCAAAGATTGAATACATTTCAGAGTACCTTGTTAAGAGTCTTAGCATGAATCTACAGGGATTTGTCAGGTTCTGTAACAGCCTGCAAAAAGTCATTTCAAAACAATGCCAAAACATCTTGCTAAGACCACAGGAAGGTTTTCCTATTTGCAAAACCTTGCATGACTCGTGTGAACGCAAACCACAGGACACTCAACTTATAAGGTTATATTTCAATTTCAATGAGAGCTTTGATTGTTTCAGACATGAAAAACAAGAATAATCTTGTACTAATGGTGTAACTGCCTGTCTAATTTCGGCAGTCTGAATGAAGGTATTCCTTTAAGAGTCATCAAGGATTTCTGCAGGACTTCTATCTAGGACCACTCTCAACAACCCGAAACACAATTCCAGAGCAACGAGTCCCTGGAGGCAACAAAAGTTTAAATTGTCTAGAAGTAGCAGCCATCTCTCTCGAAGGCTGTAGGAAAGAGCACTTTCTGTTAAGCTGTTGGGGGTGACAGCGCCACCTAACAGAGAGTAAAGCGAGGGCAAGCCCTTTCCAGCTGTTTGAACATGCATGCAATTGCAGACAAGACAGATTACCACCTAAACAAAAAAGCTATAATTTAGAACTGTCATTCAGCAAATTAAGAAGGGCTAATCCAAGTCACTGAAAGGAGCCATCTAAAATCTTGCTACGAGCTTAACAGATCTTAGTCACTTTCATTTTACAGCCTTTATGTCTTGGCGTGTCTTTTTTTAGAATGGATGGATTACAAATCCAACAACTGTCAAGGCTAAGACAAAACCAAGATAGCCCACTAATCGGAAAACTTGCTTACCCCACAGCTCTGGAACTGTAATAGCTTAAGATCTGAAGTTTTCTGCATTTGTGATTGACATGATGTAGAACAAATATAATACAATAAAATCTGCCTTTTCTCAAGAATGTTTTTATTACTGCTGTTCAAAAAAGACCTATCATTTCCGAGAATGAAAAAAACAACTTTGAATTCAACTTTGTTTGAACTGATGCAGGTTGGTCTGTGTTCTTGTCAGCCAATTTTAGGAAACTAGAGGCTGTTAGCTTTGAAATAATGTTTTGCACATGTAATTTGAGCTTATAGTTCCTAAGTTATTTTCTTTTCCATGTGGGTAGGCAAAATAGGCGAGGATTACCCACAATGAGGTGGATGTTAAGAGGTTAAGAAACTGCCAGAATTTATTGATCATGGAAATGTTCTTCAGTCGATAATAGGCTGACTTAGTAACTGCCTTAATGAGCCTCTAATAGTTTCTGTCTGATTCTATAATGACACCAATATTTCAGCCATCTTCACCAGCGTATAGCTGTATTTGTCATGATCTTGGGTTTGATGCCTGGCTTAACTGCTCATTTCTGGTCAACCTGCTCCTGCTTCTATTTAAACTCCTTGGTCCCGGCCATCATGTCCAGATTATTGTCGAGCCTCGTGTGAGAATTCTCTAGCATAATGCAGTATTTCTGATTACCTTATCCTGACTAGTTTCTGCTTCTGGACTCCTGAGTTTTGCCTGACCTGTCTTCGGACACCTGTTGGATTCTTCTGTGGACTGAACCTGGATCTGCCTCTTGACTTCGCCCTTTGGATTATCCTGCCTTCCTTTGTCTGCTTGGATCTGGCCTCCTGCCAGTTCTGCAGCCTTCCTGGTTTTAGCGTCTTTAACTCTCTGGCAGTGTCAGCTGTGTCTTGTCAGCCGACCGGCTGGAATCAACCTCATTCTCTGGGCATGGATTGAACAGTCAAACCAGGTTAGTGACACACTTTCATATTCATCTGAATAAGAATATGGTGGTTACTAACCTGTGTTTCTCTCATATGGACCTTCCTGCTTTAGACGCCCTAGCCGCTCATATCATAGATCCACAGCCCATGTAATGACCTCAGAATCTTGGACCCAGTATTCAGACAGACCGGGATGACTTTTAACAGGCTTTATTCTAACAACAAACACAGTGAGTGGCTGGTCGTCAGCAGAGCGGATAACCGGATTCTCTGCAGAGATAAAAAACACAGGTCAGTGACTGGATTGTCGGGCTGATCATGACTAGGAGCAAAAAGTCACTGAACTGGTTCAAAGTCCAGTACGATCCCAGAGGAAGGGATGAATCTGGGAGGGTGATTGTCAGCCGTTTGCAGCTGTAGACATTTCCAGAGCTCAGAGAAAGTGCCACCTCTCATGCCTCAGTGCCCATGAGAGAATATCCAAAGCCGAGGTCAAATCTGAGCCAAGTTGACAGACCAGAAGAAAACCTGTCAATGATACAAGGGCAACTCTGTAACAAAATCCATGGCAATGTGGGACCATGACCAGGACAGATAGGCAGAGGTAAATGTTAGATACAGAGCTTTTTTCAGCTAAAAATGGCAACAGATTGTACATTTATATAAGTTTTACTCAGTTACAGATTAAAATTAACACATATCTGTTTTTTTCTTATTGAACAGAGAATCCGACTGCAGAGCTTCTAGAGATCCTGAAAATTATTTTCTCTGGCATCATTACATTGGTAGACAGGTTCATAAATCTGTTTTTAAGCAGAGCAAAGACACAATTAGGGACAGCTGCAGATTTAAAGGTGAAAAAGATTTACTGAGATATGCAACATGCAATAAAATATGTCTCCAAGTTTAAAAGAAAAAATACACAATGCTATCATAAAATTCAACATATAATTTTGTCTTTTGTAGCTCAAAGAGACTCTATAGAAACTATAGCTGCGCCAGCAACCCAGAGACAGCCAAATTCACAGGACACAGACTTAAAATTAAAGTATAAGAAACCTACAAGAATTGAAGCACAAATAATAAAAATCAGTGTATAAATGATTTTTTTTTAAATATTAGGTTCAATAAATAGACTTTGGCTGTCAATGACATATGGGACAAATTTCTAAATTATATTTTGCTGCTTGTGAAGGAGGATAATCACTGATGCAGCTTAAAGGGAAGCCAAGCATGGATGGATGGATGGAATTGAAGTTGCGTCCATTCTAGGGATGCATGATATATTGATATTGGCATGGGATATCGGCTGTTATTCGTCATTCTTTTTACATTAATGTTTTTGAGCCCTTTATAAAATAATGCACTAAAGGCTGGCATCTGTCTGTAACTACAAATACCACAAATGTATTGTGGTACTCGTGTGTTCTCAACAATAGTAAAGCATTCAATAAATATATGTTTGAGCTCATTTTTGGAAAATACAAACCCTGTTGAAAGCGTTCGGGTTGAGTAGCTGTAGGTCCATCAGCCAACACCCTTAGAGCGTCCCCACCAACTTTTATCGCAAAGTTACACCCTTGTAAAGCTGTATTATGAAAGGACTTTAGGAATATCTGACAGATTTTGGACAATCTAGAGGTAGCTGCATTTTGGACAAACAAATGTCACATAGAGAGGAGATTCTGTCCTATCTGGAAGTTTTAATGTTTTAGACTAGATCAGAGGTCACGGATTAGCGGGCCGTAGTCTGGATCCGGACCCAACTGCTGGCTAATCTGGACCCAACCTGATTGAAAACATTTATAAATTACCAAGTTGTTCGTGGACAGTATCTAACTTCACTTGCACCTTTTCTCCTGTTTTTTTTTTAGAACTTATACTTTTATTATTTTTTACAGAGCAATTGTACAGCCACGCATCAATGGTACATAACGCAAAAGTTGAAAATATACAGTTTTCCACAAAAAAAAATGAACATCTTAGCTTGATGTCTTATAATCTCAGCCTCAAATTTGTAGGCACATCATCCTGAGACCCCAGCATAAGCATACACTTTGGATGGAATAGCTAAACACCATATGCCAAGAAACAAGCTTGTTGGGCTTATTTACATCAGCATAGCTTCTGCTGGCCCCCAGCGCAGGCTAAAGGTGGTTTTTTGAAGTCTTAATGAGTAGGTTATCTTTTCCATTTTGTACAACTCTCTTACTTTTTGTACCCATAAATCATAGGAAGGAGGCTCCAACTGCATCCACCTGATTGTAATGCATTTCAGGGCTGCTGTAAAAAGAACATTCAACAGATAAGTTTTGGCCCGTCCTTGCAAACCCTCCGGTATAATACCAAATACCGCAACAGTAACATCCCTCGGTATAACCTCTGTGAAGATCTGGTTCATAGTCCTGTACACCTCATCCCAAAAGTTTTGTAGTTTGGGACATGACCAGAAAATGTGTGTATGATTGGGGACCGCTGGGCCACAGTTTCTCCAACACAAGCTTGGTACTCTAGGATCCATCTTGGCAACAACATCTGGGGTCCTGAAATATCTACTTATGATTTTCCATTTATATTCCCGCCACGTATTGGAGTTTGTAACTCGATGTGCCTCAGTCCAGACTCCCTCCCATGTTTCGTCAGAGATTATTCTGGCCGTCTCTGCCTCCTATCTTTGTTTTGTCCTAGTGGGATCGTTAAGGTTCATTGACAGAAATACACTATATAACTTTGCTATCAATTTTTTATCTCCTCCCCCTTTCTGAAAATGAATTAGGAGATTTTCAATTGGTGAGGGATTAAGTACTCTTTCCCAGTCCCTGTGTGCAACTAGAAATTAGCGCAACTGTAAATATCTAAAGAAATCACTTTTCTGGAGATGAAAATTCCTACATAGCTCTTCAAATGACATAAGGTTGTTCTTGTGGATCAACTGTTGAAGAAATGTAAGCACCTGTTCAGCCCATTTAGAAAACGTTTTGTTCAATAAATTGGGTGTGAAGGATTGAATATGTCCAATGCTTGATAAAGTTGATAAGCCTCTTGGTAGCTTGAAAGAAATTCGTACTTTATTCCAAATGTCAAGAGTGGTTTTAATCCACAATGGCAGTTCCTTTACTGGAATATCTAAAAATGGCTAAACTTTTAATGGTGCTGAACACTTTGCTTGCTCAATGCTCAGCCATCTTGTTTGAGAATCCTGTTGGATCCATGAAATTAAAGGTTTTAACTGAGCTGCCCAGAAATAATATTTTAAAACAGGAAGCTTGAGACCGCCTTCTGTCTTACTTCTTTGTAGTGTTTTATATTTTATGCGAGGGCGCTTGCTTTGCCATATGAATTTTGATATACTTTTATCCAATTCAATGAATGTGGCCCTAGGTATGCCAACCAGTAACATCTGGAACAAATACAGTAATCTAGGTAACAAATTCATGCGAATGGTTTCAATGCGACCGAGGAGGGACAAGGGCAATGCTAACCACCGCTCCAGGTCATTTTTAGTTGTAGCCAGTATTTTACTGTAATTGACATGATACAAATCCTTTAATGAGAGAGGAATGTTGATGCCTAAGTATTTAATGCCCTCCTTTGGCCACCTAAAACCACTCTGTTGTTTGACCTCCAGTGGAATATTGCAATTGATATCTATTGCTTCTGTTTTATCAACATTTATTTTATAACCAGAAAAAAATTGCCATAAACAGAAATCATTTCCCTCAGACATTGAATTGAGGATGTCGGATCAGCCAGATATAGAAGTACATCAACTGCGTAAAGGGATATTCTATGTTCCTCTGTGCCAATCAAAATCCCTTTAATTTCATCATTGTCTCTAATGAGCTGGGCCAGTGGTTCAATGCTAATTGCAAACAAAAGAGGTGACAGAGGACACCCCTGCCTGCATCCATCCACGCTCCAATTTGAAACTCGCCGACCTGAAACCATTAACTCTTACAGCCGCTTGTGGGGATGAATATAATGTATGTATCCAATCTCTGAATTTCGGCCCGAATTTAAACCTCTTTAATGTTTGAATAAGCTTCTCCATGATACGCGGTCAAAGGGCTTTTGGGCATCTAAAGATATTACAGCTGTCATAGCTTTATTTTCTTTTTTGTGAGAGGTAATATTTAATAAACGCCGTAAATTATTTCCATAATGCCTCCCGACAATGAATCTGGTTTGATCTGGATGTATGATTTTATTTATTATGACATTTAATCATCTTGCCAGAATAACAGTTAGAATGCGTACGTCCACGTTTAGCATTGATAATGGCCTATATGACCCACAGTCAGTAGGGTACTTACCTTCTTTATGTAATACAACTATTGTGGCATCAGACCAAGATGGCGCCATTGTTTTAGTTTCTGAAGAAAAGCGATATGTTTCTAATAATAGTGGACTAACGATGTCTATGAAACACTTATAGAATTCATTTATGAAACCATCAGGACCAGGACTTTTGTTATTTTTAAGGGAAGAGACAACATTTTTTATTTCTTCTTCTTGAATTGGCTGATCTAATTGTTTAGCTACAGTATCAGATAATTCTGAGATATTTATATTTTGTAAGTAGTCTGCTATTTTATTCTCATCATCACAAGTGTCCGTGTCTCGGTATAAAACCTTGTAAAATTCTGCAAATGTTTCAGCAATATCTTTTGGTTTTAAGATGGATTTATTGCCCGATTTCAGCTTTAAAACTACGTTTGAGGACTGTTGTTTTTTAAGTCGGAAGGCCAAGAGTCTGCTCGCTCTATTTCCATTTTTATAATACTGCTGCTTGGCAAAACGAAGGTTACCTTCTATCTTTTCCGATAGCAAATCTTGGAGCTCTCTACGTGCAGTGTTCAAATCATTCAGGATCCCGGATGCTCCAGTCTTTTTATGTTGAAGATCCAGATCTTGGATTCTATCTTCTAAGTATTTCTGTTTGGCTGCCTTTTGTCTTTTTTTTGCTGTTGTCAAGGAGATGATACTACCTCTTAAATAGGCCTTTGCACAGTCCCACAACATAATAGGAGATGTTTCAGGGGTATTGTTTATGTCCAAATAATTTTTGAGATCTAATTTAACAAAATTTATGAATTCTTGGTCATTAAGAAGGGAGGTATTAAGTCTCCATTGCTTAAATGATGGTGTCAGTCCTATATTCCACTTGAGGGTAACGGGTGCATGGTCAGAGATTGTGATGGGCGATATTATGATATCCTCAACTCTGTGTAGTTCGGCCTTGGTGGTAAAAAAGTAATCTATTCGTGAGTAAGATGCATGTCGATTTGAGTAAAATGTAAAATTTCTGTTTTTTGGGAATTTGGATCGCCATACATCCACTAATCCAGCTTCCACAGACATATTTTTAAGCATTTTACCCATCTTAGATATGGGTGTCCGAGAGAGTGGTTGTCTACCTAGATTTGACATTACACAATTAAAATCCCCTCCGACGATCAGCAGACCAGAACTGTATTCTGCAATCATATTGAAAACTGACTGAATAAACCCTGGTACATCTTCGTTAGGGGCATATACATTTATAAAGGATAGAGCTGTTCCATCAATTATCCCATTTACCAATATAAATCTACCCTCTTTGTCTTTATGTACCAACGTTTCAATAAAATTTATTTGCCTATGTATTAATATAGCAACACCCCTTTTTCTACCAGAGCAATGTGACGAGTGGTAAACTTTATCAGCCCAAGACGTATTTAATTTTAAATGTTCCATATCTGATAGGTGTTTTTCTTGTAGCAGTGCTACGTGACATTTTGATTGTCTGAGTTGCAGCAAAACTTTTTTTCTTTTGATTGGACTATGCAAACCCCTCACGTTATAACTTGTTACAGTTAGTGTACTCATAATTAATTTAATTTAAAATATATATGTGATAGTATTGTATTGGAGGCAGAGACGGCCATTTCACTGGTGGGACCAAGCATTTGAATAACATGAACGCTGAAAACCAAGATGATGCAATAAAATAAAACTAGTGAGGCTTTGCTGTACAAAATTATCAAGACTAAGTTTCAGAAGCTTTTTTTTTTTTAAATGCAATAAGATCCTCGGAGAACAGAAGGATCAAAACGCAGAGAACACAATTAAAAAAGCTCATAACTAACATAATGCAAAGTAGTGGGTTTAAGACCCTAGCCACTATAAAAGCAGCAACAAACACAACCGAAAGAGAGATGGATGTGTGCAAAAACAAAAAAACAAGAGAGATCAAGAATGTGGAAGTCCAGGCTCCCGCACGGGAAATAAGTATATGTACTTTAACCACAGCGTAAAACCTACTGGTATTATTAATGTAACTAAATTATGACTAATTATGACTTTATAGTATTTAACAAAGTTAGAAGTGACAGTGTTACACACCCTTTAAACATACCAGTTTAGAAATGTGACATTGCCAAACACAGTCACAGTTGGTATTTAAGCAGTTTCAGATCCAGTTATTGCAGCAGGGATGGTCTTCCGTATGTAGTCCATGGCCTTCACAGGATCTCGAAACTCCTTACTGTCCTCTTTGTATGTTATTTTGAGTCTTGCTGGATAAAGTAATCCAAAGCGCACATCGCTTCGCCCCCGTAATACTTTCCCTGCATCAGAGAAGGCTGCGCGTGCTTTGGCCACACTGGTGGTGTAATCCAGGAAGATTGCGATTCTTTTACCCTGGTAGGTCAGCGGGGCTTTGTCCCTGGCTCTTCTCAGGATGTCAGCGGCGTCTCCATCATAGTGCAGCTTAGCGATGATCACACGGGGTCTTTCTCCGCCTCCCGGTTTCGCTGTTCGGTGTGAGCGATCGACTTTTACATCCCGGTCCATCTGGAGCGCTTCTCTGATAATTTTTGAGACCTCCTTAGGATTGGCGGAGTTGGGATATTCCTCGACCCAACTATATAGATATTGCCGTGCCTCATCCTCCCCTCCATGTCTTCGCACTTGTCTCGTATCTTAACCAGCTCGCTTTGAAGGTCAGTAACTGTAGTCTGCAGTGAGTTCACCTCATCAGACCATGTAGACAGTCCACTTTTCACATCTTCAATGTCTGATTTAATTGAGGTGATTTCTGCACGGGTGGCGGTGGAATTACTAGCAATTTCGGCCCTCACTGCATTGAGATCAGCTCTGAGAGCGGTGAACTCCTCAGACAGGGCGCTTCTCATGTCCTCCCTTATGATTTTGGAGATTTCCCCTCGTAAGGAGGTTAGGATATCGGCTTTCAGCTCTTCACACATACCAGGGCTCTTGGGTTGCGGGTTTTCGTCCTCTAGGGTGCGCAGCTTCGTGGATCTGGTGTTAGCAGTTAGCTTTGCCGTGCTACCGTCGTATTTGAATTTGCGAAGTTTATCCGCCATTTATCGTGTAACGTCCACCGGAACGGAATTCTTTATAGTCCAGGGCCACTATTAAACCAATTTAGGTCACAATTAGTGTGAAGTTGTGGTTTTTTAAACGAAAATGTTGATAAGCCTGCAGGAGCTCTGAAATATCCGACTTTACTCCATCTTGGCTCACTAGCGCCCCCCACCTTTTCTCCTGTTAATATGGTAAAGCTATCTGGAGCTTCCAGGACCAGGCTACACGTGATATAAATTAGCCAATGAGCTGCTGTCAGTCTGGGTTGCTGTTGCAAGCCACTTTAAGACACAGCAGGCAAACATGTGGCAAGCCGCCGCGATGGGAAAGAAGGAGAAGACGATGAGAAGAAGAGAGCATTGAAAGTGTGGACTGCTGGAAGAACTGTGGTAAACTGGTGAAAGAAAAGTGAAATGGCGTGCTGAAAGGTGACCCTGCACATTTTGAGTATGTTTGGCTCAACCTGCTGCTGTGAAACAGGATTCTCCACCATGAACAGAATCAAAAATATAGATCCAGGCTTAAAATGAGCACCTTGATATGTGCTTTATAATGGCTTTGTCGCCATTCAAACCCAGATTTAAAGCCTTGCAGGACAGCCTAAAGCCCATTACTCTCATTAAGACAGAAAAAAGAAAACAGTCAGTTCAGATGTTATATAAAATATGTGAATCAGGAAATTGTCTTTATACCACACTGAACGCATGTTGTTCTCTACTTCAAATAAACACTTTAGATTTTAAAATGGGCAAATGTTCTTTTTTTATTATTATTATTATTATTTTTCCTCCGGACTGGTTACTGGTTTATGATTTTCTTTATTCGGACCCCACTGACTTTTATTGGTGACCCCTGGACTAGATTGATGTTGTTGGCTTTTATTGTGAAGGCCCCGTTGAGACATTTCCGCCCAGTTTCTTCTTCTCCTCATCAGCTTGATGGTCGGTTTGATCCTCCTCTGAACTCCGTGCGGTTGGATCGGGGCGTCTATCAGTTGTCCTGCAGCGTTCTCTGGTTTGATCAGGTGAGAAGGATTCATGCGAGAACCGGACCTGGAACTAATCCGGACTCAGGTGAGTGTCACTCTGGCCCGGTTCCCACTGGGGTTCCTCCCTGAGCCCATACCTCACCCTCCTGAAGGTGGATCTGTTGCACCTGTCTGGAAAGCTCCACTTAAACCACAGCAGCGCCAGCTTTTTCAAAGCTAAATATATTTATTGGATCCTAAAATTCTTTAGAACGGAGACCAAACCTGCGGAAAAACCAGAACCCAGAAAAATAGAGAAATCCTCATTGCTGAAATGATGTGGTTCTGTCTGGTATTGAAATCGAAAAACTCTTCTATGTTTAACTGATTTTACTGCTGTACTCTCGTTTATTTTAAAACGTTAATGTCACTTTGACTAAAGATGATCATAAGAATAAACCTTTGTTTTCCAGGAATGATACCGTAAGAAGTGGAGAGGAATGAAAACTTAATATTTGTCCTGCAGAAATTCATAGATGTATACGACTGAGGTCCAGGCCAGAGATTTATTTCTCCTAATTCGAGAATGAAGTCATCAATGAACAACCCGTTTCAGAAAGAAAGCTTGGAGTTCTGACCAGCAGATGACGCCCAACCAGCAACCTGAGTTCACTTTGACCTGCTGCCCAATTAGATGCTGGTGTGCTAAAAGAATTCCTTGTTTGTTAAACCAGAGCCAAAGTATAACTTCACATGATGCTCGACATTCCTCATTTTAGAGAAGAACGTGCTTCTTGTAGGAGTTGTCATAAAATAGAACTTGTTTCTCGCAATTTTACAACTTTATTCTCGTAATTTTATGACTGTTCTCATTGTGACTTTATTTTTGTAATTTGACTACTTTATTCTTGTAATTTTATTACTTTATTCTCGTAATTGTATTACTTTATTCTCGTAATTTTGATACTTTATTTTCGTAATTTTGTTACTTTATTCTCATAATTTTACTATTTTATTCTTGTAACTTTACTATTTTATTCTCATAATTTTATGACTATTCTCGTTGTGACTTTATTCTCGCAATTTTACTACTTTATTTTCGTAATTTTATGACTATTGTTGTTGGGACTTTATTTTCGTAATTTTATTACTTTATTCTCATAATTTTATTACTTTATTCTCGTAATTTTATTACTTCATTCTCGTAATTTTGATACTTTATTTTCGTAATTTTGATACTTTATTTTCGTAATTTTGATACTTTATTTTCGTAATTTTGTTACTTTATTCTCATAATTTTACTATTTTATTCTCGTAACTTTACTATTTTATTCTCTTAATTTTATGACTATTGTTGTTGGGACTTTATTCTCGTAATTTTATTACTTTATTCTCAAAGTTATATTACTTCATTCTCATAATTTTATGACTGTTCTCATTGTGACTTCATTCTCGTACTTTTATGACTTTATTCTCGTACTTTTATGACTTTATTCTTGTAATTTTATGACTTTATTCTCCTAATTTTATGACTTTATTCTCCTAATTGTATTACTTTATTCTCGTTGTGACTTTATTCTCGTAATTTTACTACTTTATACTCATAATTTTATGACTATTCTCGTTGTGACTTTATTCTCGTAATTTTACGACTTTATTCTCGGAATTCTATGAATATTCTTGTTGTGACTTTATTCTCATAATTTTACGACTTTATTGTCGTAATTTTATGACTTTATTCTCGTAATTGTATTACTGTTCTCGTTGTGACGTTATTCTTGTAATTTTACGACTTTATTCTCGCAATTTTACATCTTTATTCTCGCAATTTTATTACTTTATTTTCATAATTTTACAACTTTATTCTCTGAATTTTACAACTTTATACTCCTAATTTTATGACTATTCTCGTTGTGACTTTTTTCTCGTAATTTTATGACTTTATTCTTGTAATTTTATGACTTTATTCATGTAATTTTACAACTTTATTCTCTGAATTTTATGACGATTCTCATGACTTTATTTGTGTAATTTTACAACTTTATTCTTGTATTTCTGAGTTTATTCTCGTAATTTTACAACTCTATTCTCGTAATTTTATGAGTATTCTTGTTTTGACTTTATTCTTGTAACTTTATTACTGTTCTCATTGTGACTTTATTCTCGTAATTTTTACGACTCTATTCTTGCAATTTTACATCTTTATTCTCGCAATTTTATGACTATTGTCGTTGTGCAGTTTTTTTTCTCGTAATTTTACAAATTTATTCTCGTAATGTTACGACTTTATTCTCGGAATTTTACGACTTTATTCTCGGAATTTTACGACTTTATTCTCGGAATTCTATGAATATTCTTGTTGTGACTTTATTCTCATAATTTTACGACTTTATTGTCGTAATTTTATGACTTTATTCTCGTAATTGTATTACTGTTCTCGTTGTGACGTTATTCTTGTAATTTTACGACTTTATTCTCGCAATTTTATTTTATTTTCATAATTTTACAACTTTATTCTCTGAATTTTACAACTTTATACTCCTAATTTTATGACTATTCTCTTTGTGACTTTTTTCTCGTAATTTTATGACTTTATTCTTGTAATTTTATGACTTTATTCATGTAATTTTACAACTTTATTCTCTGAATTTTATGACGATTCTCATGACTTTATTTGTGTAATTTTACAACTTTATTCTTGTATTTCTATGAGTTTATTCTCGTAATTTTACAACTCTATTCTCGTAATTTTATGAGTATTCTTGTTTTGACTTTATTCTTGTAACTTTATTACTGTTCTCATTGTGACTTTATTCTCGTAATTTTTACGACTCTATTCTTGCAATTTTACATCTTTATTCTCGCAATTTTATGACTATTGTCGTTGTGCAGTTTTTTTTCTCGTAATTTTACGAATTTATTCTCGTAATGTTACGACTTTATTCTCGAAATAGAAGAAAAAAAAATCTCTAGCCTGGCCCTAACACTCCTTCATAGATATAACCTCTAATTCCATGTCTGTATTTTCTTCCAGTATTGCTGCAATCAAAGAACACTTTTTGTAACCATAAATGTACAAAATGGTTTTTCCAATTAAATTTTAATGCTTCTGTTTTTCAACCGATATAGTTTTACGATTAAATTCTTTTCAAATTGTGCTTTTCAGATCATTTGCTTTTCGCTTCAAGCTCAATACAAATGTTTGGCTTTTCACAGGCATATTAACCAATAAGATGTTGCTAAGGTCAATACAGACCATGAGCATGAAAAATTAGTTAGAAAACATAAAAGAAAAACTACATCTGACAAAAAAGTTACCCTCAAAACTTTTTCGAAATGTCTTTATTGTAAATATAATAATTATATTCATTTACAAAAGTGCTAATCAAGCATATTAAATTAGGTGGATCACTTCTTAGTTTTTACATTTTAAAAACTAAGAAGTGATGCATCAAAAGCAAAAAAAAAAATGTTCTAAATTAAAGGATATCCACTATGTAGACAGTTGTTCTGTCGGACCAGCATGCCCATAGTCAATATGAATGTGCAAGACACCAGATTAGCATTTATCCCTTTAGTTTTGCATGAGAAATGCACTTTAAACTACCTCGACAGGCATTTATCCCTTTAGTCATGTACAAAATAAACAATTTGAGGTCAGATCACCATACGCTTCAAAAAACACCAAAAAGTCATTAATTTTTTGCACACAACTAAAGAGGTAGTTTGAGGTAGTTTAAAGTATATATTTTTGTTCAAAGAAACGCACTGCTGTTTTAGCCATGACTGTCCCACATGTTTCCCATATTTGTTTTTTGTTTAGATTTGGTCACCCTAGATGTCAACATGCCTCGTGATAAGCCAATATTCAAGCAGAGGAAGAGTCACAGCTTTCTTTTAAGCGGTGATGAGAAGAAGGCTGAGAATGTTGCTCAGGGGTCCAAAGTCCCTCTTTAAGATTAAATCAAAATCTCTTTTAATTATGAAATCTAGGTCCCAGAGTCTAAAGGAAGGCTAGCGAGGTGCAGTCAATGACGGTTTGTGATGAAATGTCATCTGCTGGTGTTGCTCTGCTGTGTTTTCTGAAATCAACAGTCAACACAAATAATTATCTGAAGATTTTAGAGCATTTCATGCTTCCCTCTGCTGGTAAGCTTCATGGAGACACTGATTTCATTTCATAATCAGGACTTGGTTCCAGAAGCTGCATCAATGGCAGTACTGCCAGTAGATGGTGCCACGTTTATGTTTAGAATTGGCTGCTGGAATTCTGTTTAGACTTAAAAAGGAGGATCAAAACACGATCAGGAAAGATGCTTTGAGTATACAGCCTTATTTTATCATAGTCTCCTGGATTTGGTTCTTTCTGGTGTAGGCAGATAACATGACCATGTCTCTTTTAACCAGAGTAAGACACTGCCCTTCTAATTCCAGTCCTTTAGGGGGCAGTAATAGGCTTAAAGGGGTACTGACTCCACACTAAAAGGAAGATAGAGTTGCAACTAGCATTCAGATCAATCCATCTGAGTAGAGGAACTTCCCACACAACAATAATAGTAAATCCTGTGATGATGAACTCTGGACAAACAGGCTTTGAAACTCGCGTAAAAACAATCAAACGCTGGAGTAAAACGAACGAAAGATGAAATGTACGGACAGATGTTTAAAGTGTAACTCACCCCAGTGGCGGCTGGTGAAAAATATTTTTGGTGGGGCTGATATAGCCTAGTGTATGTCTCCAACTAATCCGGAATAAGAATTCAAATAAACAACTGGACAATAAATACAATTTAACAGTAATGATTTAATTTACTATATAATAACAGTAATGATTTAATTTACTATATAATAACAGTAATGATTTAATTTACTATATAATAACAGTAACAGTGATGATTTGGGTCACTGTGACGGGGTTCTTTGGCCTCCAAGAATCCAGGCTCAGTCGGGTTACCGGTGTTGGTGATTTATTGTGCTCAAAAACTCAAAACAGGGTGCAAAAGAAACTAAACATGCACAAGATACTCTGGGCCTCAGCCTCCCTCCAGTTACCAGCAATGTAACAAAGAAACAGAAACAAAAATGGCCGCCCTTCTTCCCAGAGCCCTCATTAAATAGTTTAAGCCCCTACCCTCAGGCTCTCTTATTTCTGATTTCTTCTCATAAATCAGTTTTGTCCATATATTACCTCCACAAACAATTGATGTACAAAAACAAATAATTTTTACAACTTAATTCATTTACACAGATTCATTGACTTATTCAATTACACCAAACTGGGTTTGAACCCAGCAAAGATGCCGCCAGACTGAAGATGACAAGTCCCCGTAGCATAAACACGTACACACCCACACACACACACACGGCTAACCCCACTGAAATATTAAGTGTGCACCCTCAATACGCCAGCAGGTAACCAGGAACAGCTTGTGTGTTTTAAGTTAATGGAGCTACTGGGCTCAGCGCGAGCGGATTGGTCCTCACAAACACAGTATAACAGGAATGTGTGTGTGGCACGCAAAGTTAGAGGTTGTTTTAAGTGACGAGGTGGATTCGTCACAGTCACAATAACCATGACATGAAATTTTCATATCCTACAACAGGGATGTTCTTCTGGCAAACGGGTAGATAAATAAGGATCTCACCAAATTTGGTGGAAGCTGCACCTCGCTCGTTACGTTCGCCATCGCCCCTCTAATTGTCTGCACCTGCGCTTGGGTGCAGAAGCCTGTTAAAGCGCAGTATTTTCAGAGCCCCAAGACTATAAAATTCTGAGACGCTGATTGGCCATTAAATTATTAAATTCACCTAGCAATAGTACATGATTAGCAGATTCTCTGCACTTGTGGGGCTGTCTATTGAGAAACCCCAAGACAGAGACGGTAGTAGTCTGTCTGTGGAAATCCACAAATGAATGACAGTAGGTAGGGAAATGTAGTTTATATAATTAATAATAAATTTTGCTTATAGGTACACACTCTAGAGTAAAACTGACATTTATGAGTTAATTTCTAAAAATATATTTTACGTTTCTCTCTTGTTATCAGGGAGGGCGGTGCCCCAGCGCCCCCTATGGGCCGGTCCCCACTGACTCACCCCCAAATCCCCTTTTTACATAGATGCACTGGATAAACTGCTGTTTTTCTATTGAGATTACATTTTCATACGAGCTTGTTTAATTTTGCAGTATTTATCTTAACAGCATAGGGAAACGGCCATTCCAACCATTGCATTTCCAAATTCTCCGACTGGTGCCCGCCTTTACACGAGTGAATAAAGTGAATGCGATTCATCGTTTGTCAAGAGGGTGGGGTTGCTGTGTCGGAAGGTTCGCTATCAAGTTTAATTGTGGCCGGTGTCTCTGAAGCATCTTGCTAATCAGTTAGCAACTTAGTGCTATTTGGTTCCCAATGGGAAATTCCATTGGGACCAAGTAGCACTAAATTGGTGACTTAGGAACGACACTGTCAATGAATGCTATGGACAGAGGAAACATGCAAGAGGAGGAGAGTTTTGTGTCGGAGGTCGTGGATGAGTCTCCTCTGTCATACATTTCTTATTTAGTGGAGGAAAGCGGGGACGAATAATAATCGTTTTTTATCGATGCATCTATCCAACAGCCGACGATCCGATGCATCGATACGTCTGCAAGAGTCATGTTTGTTTTTTTTCCTCCGGTCAATTTTTATCCACTTGCTCTTGTACGCAATTCTGATTTCCGTTCTGTGGTGGCGCTAAACCTATTTTGCTCTCCTACCTCGCTTCCTTTAGCCATTACCCTCTTTCTGCATGCACACACACAGTCACGTAAACAGTAGGCAAGACAGACATGGCCGATATAGCGGAGCTGAAAGAAGAGGTAGGCAAGACATACGTGGCGGAGGAAAAAGATGATGTATTCTTGAGTATTGAAAATAATCGAATCGTTAGGTCAGGAAATCGATACTGAATCGAATCGGTGGGTCAGGAAATCGATACTGAATCGAATCGCCATGATGGGTGTGATTTACACCCCTACAACGCTGCCAGTTCTGTTAGCTCTACGCCTGCTGAAGACACAGACGTCCATCCCTGTGAACACTGGGATGAAACGCAATGGGAAAGGAAATTATTCTTATTCAACCGTTGCGTATATTAGCTGCAACATATGAATCAAGATGCTATGACTGAAAACATTTGATTGACAGATGACCGATGGTCAAATTTAGGTGTACAGGCTGACGTATAACCAACTGGCCTGCATAAGATAATGAAAAAACCCCCACTAATTTTAAGACAGGATTTTTTTTTAACTAGAAATTTTTTACATTTTTGGACAATATGGTCTGATAAAGAGTACATTTATATATATGTTTAAGGCAGAATGATTTTACATTTAAATATGATTTCCCAATGTCTTGGTGCTTTACTACATGGTTGAACTGGTTAAAGCAGCTGGTTAAAACCGTAGGTACAGCTTTCATCTTCATAGACCCACAGTTGCAGCGTGTAAAGTGTTTGTTTGCCTCCACTTAAAGACACTCAACTCCTCATATCCGACTCCCACTTTGCGTTGTCCTTCTGAAACGCAGCTCCTTCATCAATGAAATGGCTTCCATTAGATACTAGAACAAACCATCTAAATCAGGTGGTCTCAGGTGCAGCAGAGGAACATCTTTATCTCTCTGTCTGCTTCATGAAACACCAGAGAAGGTTTTTCTCTCCTGTTTCTCTGGGACGATCTCAGCTGCAGCAGGAATCCTCCGTGGGATAATCTCTCCGCAGCTGACTTCCTGTTTGTGCCAGTGTAACTCGATCCGTCCTGTTGATGGGATAGCTCTTCAGACGGGCGTCGTCATTGTGCCCTGCCGACTGTAAACATGTTGCTACAGGCCTCAGACCCGTAGAGACCAGATTCAGGCTAAAGTTTATGTCTTGTTCTGAATCACATAAGGTCAGCTCATCTGTCATCTGAAATATGATTTATTTTTTGCATCTTTTCACTTCTGGTGTCATTTTTTTAAACTGCTTCTCTGACATAATCATGGGACATGCTCAGAGTAGTCTGGCAAAGTATGATTACACCATGTTTATCTGCATTTTAGTTGTTTCTTTCTTTAGATTATGCTCTATTTACACCATAATTTTACCACGACAAGAAAAATTAAAACTCAAATATACTAGATCTATGTTCAAATCCAAAGACGAAAAAGTTAGTTCCCAGACGTAAGATTGAGGATTTAAATGCATTTATTTTCTCAAAAAATACATTATTGAACTTTAACACTTTATAGCAGAGGTAACCAATTTTAAACAGAATTTAACACTGAAATAAAAAGCGGGTTTTTATGCATCCATGTTATACATTGACTTTTTAAATAAAAAAAAAAATAAAAAAAGTGAACATTTTTCCATTTTAACAGCTAAAGTGTTTTTTGAAGTAGATGACAGCAATCATTCAGTTTGGTATAAAGACAAATTCCTGATTCACATATTTTATAAAACATCTGAAGTGACCGTTTAAACCTGGGTTTGAATAGAGACAAAGCAATTCTCAAGCACATATCAAGGTGCTCATTGGAGATGAATTATCTGCTTGCACATGCGCAATTCAGCCAATGGTGCAAATTGTGCTACCGGTAGAGATCAGGTAGTGATAACACCGTTACAGTTTTTTCGTTGTTTTTTTTTTCTGGATAGGATCTGTCCTGTTAGCATGATTGAATGTGTTATGACCTTTTTTTCTGACCATAGACTAATTTACAGATGTCTTTTGTGATATCCATGTGTGCATTCATACATGCATACATACATGTACCTAATTGGAAGGGAAAAATGTGGATCTCTGCATCCCTGAGTTAGTTAGATCTGTTTTATTGAAAGCAGAAATCCAAATCACTCTGGACAGATGTTGATCCAACAGAGAGAACCCGTCATGCTGATCCGTTCAGAGAGTCTGTTGGCTGGTCAAAGGGTCAAAGGTCAGCAACAGATCATCTGTTTTACTCTTATGTTTTATTGTCGGCTGCTTCCAGTTTATGCCCTTTAGCTCAGGGATGGTTCCACCTCTGCACCAGTTAAACCTTTAGCCGTCTGTCTCATCAGATTAACTCTTGGCTTTTTCTTCAGTTCTCAGATCATGCAGTGTTGATTAACACAGTAATCCTCCATCATTCAGCACTTGAATGCAGCTCTGCTTCAGTATATGTATCCTGTGATCACCCCTTTCCTCTGTGCTTTCCTTATTAGGTCTCCTCAGGCTGTGGTTGGGCTGCAGGGACATCATAAAGGTTGCTCTGTCTGCTTACACAGATTCAACAGGAATCAGATTTCAGCTGTTTCTGTATTTGTAAAGAACAAATAACCAGAAACACTCAGATTTATAAATGTATGCCTGCTGGGCTCCTCTCCAGCTGATGGAGCTGCAAGCGAAACTGTTGGAGAAAATTGGACAGGAAATCTGGGTCCACCTCAATTAATGCCAGTTTTCTGGAATGGAACCGGAGTCTCAGGAAGGACTTTAAAAGCTCACCTGAACTGGGAATACTGGGACGACTGGGAGCAGAGGGTCTGGAGACTGTTGAGGGATTCCTGATGATGTTCACATTAGGAGCCAGTGTATCATTAACCTTCTGATAGCTGGGCAAGTTTAGCTCCTTACTGCAGACGATTGGGACAATGTTCTGATATGAGCAACAGTTTCCTGCAGCAGCTTTGTGTCGTTTCCAGCTCATCATTACTGACCAGCGGCTGGTTTGCTGATCTTTAGAAAATCAGTTCCAACTTTGAACCTCACAGAAATGACTTTGTTTTCTCCTGGTTTAATTTTATTATGCAGACTAAGAGAACAATTGATCAACTGTTTCCTTAAAATTTCATTGTTTTCATATTTAATTAGAATTTTTGAATCTAAGAAGAACTTGTGTCGATCCACTGCCAACCAATCTGTAATGTATTTCGGAGCAAAGCCATTCAGTGATTTCTAGACTAGCAGAATAATTTTAAAGTCTTTTCTCTGAGATTGGGGGAGCCAGTGGAAGGACTTTAGAACTGGGCTGATCTTCTCCACTTTCTTAGTTCTAGTGAGTATGCAGGCAGCAGAATTCTGAATCAGCTGCAGCTGTCTGATTCACTTTTAGGAAGCCCTGTGAAGACGCCGCTGCAGCGATCAATTCCACTAAAGAGAAACAAAGCAGGAAGCAGTTTATCAAGGTCCTGCTCCCTCCTTTGGGGGGAGTGATGGCCTAGTGGTTAGAGCATAGAGCTTGGAATTTGAGTTTGAGCCCCACTCCCACAGACTGCCACTCTGGGTCCCTGAGCAAGACCCTTAACCCCTGATTCCTCCCTGGGCGCCCCATGATGGCAGTCCACTGCTCCCCAAGGGGATGGGTTAAATGCAGAGGTTAACTTCTCCAATGTGAGATATAGTTAAATTATTATTATTAGTAGTAGACATTAGACCTTTAATCCTGGAGATGTTCTTTAGGTGATAGAAGTCTAACTTTGTTTAGAACTCTGGCTGCAACATTTTGGATCAACTTAAGGCTTTTAACTACAGTTTGTGGAATACTGATGGTAAAGAATTATAATGAAGACATCGGCGTCGCCAGACCCCGTTTACTGGGGCACGTGCCCCAGTATAAATGAGCCGTGCCCCAGTATAAATGAGCCGTGCCCCAGTATAAATCTCATGAATATTTTCAACAGTAATACATTTTTTAATGCATCAGTTCAGATAATTCCAACGGGAGGAGACGTATATTTCTACTCCAAACTGAGGATGTAATAGCGCCCCCACGTCAGCGCATGTCACTGCATAAACTGCAGGTAAACTAACGCGCTGCTCTCAACTGAGTTGGATGGGACACTGTGTGGCCGCGACGCATTTTTAGTTCTGGTAAAGTTTCTTACCTGTCAATTTTATTATTTTCCCAGTGAAACCACATGATTAATAGGCTACTAACTGAAAATTACTGCATTGGTTTGTAGATGGATATCAGGAAATTCCTCACACGAAGCAGAGACAGGGAAGCATTAAAACAAGATGAGAGAGAGGGAGGTAAGGTCCCGTGATGAATTAGTGATTAAAGCTAACCAGTTACATTAGCAACGTTATAAGCAATATGATAGATATTTACATAATTATAAATTTATGTTTTTTTATGTTTGCTGTAGAGAATGAGAATGAAGGTGCTGGAGTAGGAAAGGGAGGAGGATGCGAGATTAACAGGCAAGAGGCAGGTGAAGGACAGCAGAGACAGGACCATGAAGGTGATGAGGGAGCAACCAGCTTCCACAAACAAGAAGGGGACATTAGTGACTTAGGGGGAAAGCATGATGGTGCTAAACAAGTGAAGTTGTCCCACCATCCCCAGGACAAAGTTGGAGTAAAAAAACGTTCATTTAATTCAAAATGGTTTGAAAGCTTTTCCTGGTTGAAAAATAAAACCTTGTCATTAAGGATATGCAGTGTGTTTTCAACTTGCTTGATAACATCATATTCCCAACACTAACGCAGGTCATCCAGGTCTCCCTCACCATCATAATCAACAGCTGTAGTTGTGAAAGGTCATTCAGTGTGTTGAGAAGGCTCCACACTTGGCCGAGGTGCACAATGGGACAAGACAGGCTCCATCATCTTGCTATTTTATCAGTTGAAAAGGAAGAACTTTCTAAGCTGAGTCACAGTCTAGTGATTGACCGCTTTGCAAAAATGATAAATAGGAGGTACACTTTAATGCTCAAAAAATAAAAGGAAAAATTTAGCTCAGGATGAGTTAAAATTTCCCCTGAACTAAAACTCTGAAACCTAGGAATTAATGATTACCGTACTTGAGAATGTGTATAAGGAAACTTTTTATTTTTAAAGTTGGTGATGTCTTATTTTTTTTTATAGCTGCAATGTTGAAAATGATCATGTGTGTTAAAACAAATATGCTCTTACACTCATTAATATCTCAACTGGTAATTTTGGAAGGAATGTATCTGGGTGGGGCAGTGTGCTTGTCTGTATTTGTGTATGGAAGGAGGGGCATATGCGGTAGGGGGCCAGTGCCCCAGTAAAGCTTTGTGCCTAGCAACGCCCCTGAATGAAGAGCCTTGAAGTAACAAATGCATGGACTAGTTTCTCAGCATCACCCCCAGATTTAGAGTCCTTCTAATGTCTTTTGTTCTTACCCTCTATGATGTTTGACTTAGACTTAGACAGATTTTGTCATTTTGTACACGCAGAGTGTATACAAAAATAAATTTCGTTCAGTACAACTCTCAAGGAATTTCCATTTTAAAGTGCAGCAGTGATAAATGTAAACATGGTGATCAAATATAAACTCAAAACTGGTATATGATTTACAGTTTCCAACATTTGCCGTTTTTTTTTTATCCCTTTTTATACAACATTCAGCAGTCTAATGGCAGTGGGGAAGAAGCTGTTTCAGAATCTGCAGGACCTGCATTGGATGCTGTGAAGTCTCTTCCCAGAGGGCAGCAGAGAGAACAGTCCATGGTGGGGGTGTGAGGGGTCACTGATGATGTTACGGGCTCGGGACACACAGCGCTAGGATGAAATGTCTTTTATGGAGGGAAGAGGAGCCACCATGATCCTCTCTGCTGTTCTCACCGCTCTTCTCAGCTTCTTCCAGTCTGAGGCGCTGCAGCCTCCACACCACACAGTGAGACAGCTGGTCAGAACGCTCTCTATGGTGCTTCTGTAGAAGGTGGTGAGGATGGGTGGGGGCAGGTGGCCTCTCCTCATCCTCCTCAGGAAGTACATGAGCTTCTGTGCCCTTTTGACCAGTGAGGTGGTGTTTACATTCCAGGTGATGATTCCATCCAGGTCTAACATCCTAAATGTTGTGATTTCAGGATCTGGGGCTGATCTGGGACCAGCCTGCTGGAGTATGAAACTTCCCCGCTCCCTGCTCTGTTCTCTGTGGTGTCTCCCTCTCCTCGGGTTAGGATCACTGTTCCTCCTGGTTCACCTGCATCACCTCACTGACTCCATCCTGCAGAAGAACCCAGGTCAGTGCTGCCAGGTCAGCTGGTCTGGGCTCAGTTTCATGGATGCTATGAAATCTAAAACTCCTTATTAATTATTGATTTGCTGCAAATATGGCACTCTGCCGGCCATCTCTGAATCTTATCAGTGCAATTACATGGGAACATCTACACCACAAACATCTACATGTCTGAAAATAAATGTGCAATTGGGGCGAATGAATATTTGATGATCACTGGGAAACAGTTTATCTGTTGTTCATTTACATCTGAAATGTTTTTCCTCCTTTAAGGTTCAGGAATCATCCAGCAGTTAAAAGTTTGGTTCTTATCAGAAGATAAAAACAGGCAGGGAAGCAGTGTTTTGTTAAAGGCTAAAGTTTGACCTACAGCTTTTAAAGTCCTCATTAGATGGGAGCAAAACAACCTGCAGATCCATACAGGAACCCTGATCCTCACTGAGGGTCCCCAGGCTCCTAAAACTAGTCCTGATGCTGCAGTAGAGATTCATAAGCAGTATAAGTAGGCCCTCTAAAAGTGGGCTGGAGCTGAGCAGATCACAGCGTTTGTAGCTCGCTCCACCCTCCTCTGTTAAAGGTAAAGTTGCATTGCATCCTTGAAAGGAGGGATCCTGGTGAGATTAACAGGAGCGCCTTTCTGCTGCAGCAGCATCCCAACAGTTTGCTGAAGTGTGCCTTCCCTGTTGGATGGTCTGATCTTTGGTAAACTCCTCAGTTTTTGATGCCGTCTGTTAAACCGTAATTGGTCAGCTGCTGTTTCACCTGTTAAATGATCTAGATCTGGTTTCTGGACCGTTTCAGTGCCTTAAAGCTTTGGTTCAAAATCCGGCTGGCATGTTACCATCTGGATCATCTTCTAGAATAAAAAGCCAAACTCATTAGATCAACATTTTCCTCCACTTAGCTGCATCATGCAGCAGCTCCATCCAACCTCTCTGACGCGATGATGGGGTTATTTCCTGGGAAATGAGGAGTCAGACTGATGGCGCGTTCCACTGTCCCCGTGGACTGATCAGAGTGGTTCTGGTTTCAGCTGCTTGTTGTTGTTTAATTGGATCGATGGTGAGTGTCCTCTGGGATGGTGTTAATGCATCCTCCTGCTTCGCAATCTGATTCTGCACAAAGTTGTGCTGCAGATTCACACAAGGTTCCCTCTTAGGATAAGGATCTTCATCATTCATAAACATTCAGTTTGTTCTACTGTCAAAGTATACCGTCCTGCTTAATTACAGATTTTAGCTTAATTTGTATTTTTTTTTTTTTTTATCTTTTCTTTTTTATTTGTAATTAATTAGATTTTAATATCACACAAATAAAACCAAAGGATCCCAGTGATGTACTACTCCTGTAACAAAACGCACCTGAAGCCACATGTTAAAATAAAGCAATATGTACCCAACATCACCCTGGTAGTGTTTATTTAGGCCTTTATATACCAGGAGTCCATTTCACCAAGCAGGTTTACAGAAAATTCTGCATTTTCTAAACCTGAAATCAGGGAATGTCTGAGTTTTCTGGTTCACAAAGAGAGTTTCCTCAACTTCTGTTTCAGTCACCGTAGTAACTTTCGGACAGCTAACCTGGTCGGTGCTCTCTCTCCGCTCTCCTTACATCCAATCACGCTGTTTTATTTCCTGATTTGCTGTTGAAGATTCTCAGTCATCCAGGTCATAGTAAATGTAATGGTGCTGCATTTGTTTAGCATCAACCCTAACAGTCACACCCAGAATGATTACAGGTACATCTAAAAAAAACAAAAACAAAAAAAACACACTGAGCCTGGTTCTGCTGGAGGTTTCTTCCTGTTAAAAGGGAGTTTTTCCTCTCCACTGTCGCTACAAGCATGCTTAGTATGAGGGATTGCTCAAGAGTCAATGAGTCGATGCAATCAACTGATTTTCCTTAGATAAAAAACTTTGAATCCTCCAGAACCAGGGATGACATCAGAATCATGAGGACAATAAGACCCACAACGTTGTCCAGATGAAAGTAAAATTTCATCTGGAAATTAAGCTCTTGAGGCGGAGATTAAGCTGTAAGATATTTTCCATCGTTGTACTCAGCTGCCGCTCAAACTGTACGAGTAGGTTTAAAAGTTCACAGCTCACGATGTTTGTTCTCACAATGTACGGCCCGACACTCTGATGCGACCTGCCTGCTCACAATGTACGTCCAAAAAACCCACGTCTGATTTAAGCACAGAGACATGGCGCTGGTCGGACTCGTCAGTCTAGAAGAACTCCCTTGTTTGCACATGTGCAGTGAGTGAGGGCCGACTAAATTTCCAACATGTTTGATTTTCTCCCGACCTTATGATTCTTGATTGGCAGTTTGTCATGAGAGGCTGATTGCCCATCGTTATCCCCTGTATACTTCTCAAACGACACACAGTGTATGCCCGGAGAGGAACAGAATCCACACAGCTTGAAGTCTGCAGTCAGTGATGGTTTGGTACCATTTTGTCTGTTGGCTCCATTCCAGTGGGTTTTTGTTTTTTTTGGGGAGACTCCTGTCAATGCAGCCCCCTGCTAGTTCTGCTCTTTATGCTTTATTCTACTACCGAGGTTTTTGGATTTATTTTTCCATCTGATCTTGGTTCCGTCCCACACGGCCTGAGGAATCTCAGGCTGGTCAGGTGATCATGGTGGTTCTACCCCTGGTTTTCCAGCAGGCTGGCCTGACTCAAACTCCATGAAGAATCCATGGAAACTCTAGAACCAACAGATTAGCTGAGTGCAGCGATCCAAACTACCTTGGATCCCAGAACAACTGGGCGTTCTCGCTCATTCAGTCTTCTTAATTGTTCTGTCATGAACCTTCTGACACCTGAGATATCAGATCAGATCAGATCAGAAGCTTCATACCTCCTGCTGTTGATTCCATCCAGAGTTTAAGGGCTAAAGCACGACGGTGGCCGTGCATTCAGTATGGTTTTGACCTGACTCTGAATTGGGCATCGTGTGGGACAGACAGTTGGAAATCTGCTCTATAAAACAGTTTTATAAAAAAATAAGCAAAAAGTGAAAGTGAGCAAAACCACTGTTCACTATCAGAAATCCCTCTTTACTCTGTAGCAGACCGAATAATCAAGTCATTTTAAGGTGAGCAGATTTAGAGAACTATAAGTTGTATTCAAAACGTCCAGCTTCAGCCTTGATAAACCTTAAAACATCCAAATTTATCTTGGGCCTCTGGGAGGAATGGATGGATGCTGATTCATGAATAAAAGATGAAGAATCTCCTGAATGGATGTGGTCTGAAAGCAGTAGAGTAACTTCAGGAAGGTCAGTCAGAGTTCAGCAGGTAGAAACAAACTGCCTTCAGATTAATCTGTAGAGGTGAGGCAGGCAGCAGCAGGAAGGAAAGCTGCATCGGCTTAGAGATGTCTTACTGATGGCAGCATCGCTCTGTGAGACGCCTCATCCATCCGTCTGCAGCCTCGATAAGCTGCTGTCCTTCTGTGTGGACAGTTATGAAGCTGCTGCAGCAGATGGACAAGAACTCTATTTAGTCCTCTGGTTTATCACACCGTCTTCCTCCTTGCTTGAAATTCAATTTGTCTCAACATTAAGAAAGATGAAGAGGATAAACTGCTTGAAATAATGAGGATTATGATGATGAGTTAAATCAGCAGGTAGGCAGTGGCAAGTGACACAGATCTGAAAACATCCCCAGCTGGAACTAAACGAGTCGCAGCATCATTCTGACCTCTGGATTCTGGAACCATCAGTTATGCTTTTTATCAATTCTTCTGTTGACTATAAATCAATTAACAGATTCATTTTCAAATGACAAACGGTGCTTAATCTGAGATTTTTAGGGAATCTGAACCAGATGAAGCTGAAACTTTGCCATTGTTTTGGTTGGATGCAGAGTCTTGTAGAGCCAAAAATTCCGATTTTTTTTTTCCCCTTGCAATTTTAAAGAAATTTTCTTTGTAAACTATTTATAATGAAAGAAATGACTATATTCTATATCTCTGACTCTAAGGAGAACCTGTTATCATTTCCACAATTTCTAATTGAACCTTTAAAGTAGATTCACTGTCTGATCTGCTACAGAACTTAAATAGAAGCTTCAGATCTACAGCTGAGATCTGACTGGCCGTCAGCTCTCTGCTCGTCATTATCATGACGAAGTCCTCTAGAGATTTATGCTTTCCATAAACTTCCACACATCAATGCTCCTGTGTGGAGACTTCCTCTACTTTCTGCTCCCAGTTCAAACTCTTGCAGCCAAATACTGATGATTTATTAGGTTCCTGAATGTGATTGTGAAGCCTAGATGTTTCAGGAATCCAGGACCGAACGTTTTATTCAATCAAACATGAGTAATCACCCTTTTTCTGTTATAAAGGATGTAAACATAAATATAAAATGGAGTATGTGAAGCTGAATATTCTTTGTAGACCTAATTAATAATCATAGCCTAGTAAAAAAACACCATCTAACCCAGTAGGACAGAGAAAATGTTTTCACCTTTCCAAATACATTATAAACAGGGGCGGATCTAGAAAAATATTTATGGGGTGGCGAGAGGGGGGCAGGAATTTTTTAGGGGTGGCAACATATGGCATTTGTTTACACTGAATTTAATCACAGTTATCACAGTTTGGTGAGAATAGTATGTACAGTATTAGTGTTTCATGTGAAACAGTTCATATTAATAATACATCGTACAATGTGATCTCACTTAATAGGAGATAGAAGAATGATAACACTACTTCTAGAGGGGCATTATGACAGGAAAGGTATTAAGGTAAGACACAGGTGCTGAGTAGTAGATGTGTGAGATTGACTGTCAGAGATGCAGCTTTGCAGCATTTGCACAAGAAGAAACTATAGAAAGAAAAAGTTACCCATCAGAGATCTATGGACTGAGCTGTACTAAAGTCAGCATAACTACACAGTAGAAATAAATGGGGCAAGGCACCCGAACAAGGTACTGGACATCTATGTAATGTTTACTCTGAACACACATTTACCCCATTTGTTCTTCAGTAACTTGACATACAGCAGTTAAGGCATCATGAAAGGGACATTTCATGCATGAAAATATGCTGTAGATAGAGCTGTATATGGAGGACCAACTCTGCCATATTTAAAAATAAATACCGAAATAAATAAATGCTCAATAAATAAATAAGCATACAATTAATTGCCACCAAAAATACAATCAACAAATAAATGTAATTAGAAATTATATTATAATGGCAGGCAGAAATGTTAAAAGGGCAGGCAGAAAGAAATAGTGGCGAAGAAATAACTAGGGTAAAAAAATACAAAGGAAGAATAAAACAGACAAAAATATGATAACATGCACATAAATAAATACTTAAAAATATAAGTAATTAAAAAATGAAGTTGAAGATAATAAATGACAAAAAAAAATAAATAAGGTAAATATTAAAAAGGCAAAGAAATAAAGAAGCCAATTAAAAGAGTTCTATACCTTTATGACTAGCTGTATAATTTAATTTCTACTTACATTTATTTGTTTGTATTTTTGGTGGCAATTAATTGTATGCTTATTTATTTATTAAGCATTTATTTATTTCTGTATTTATTTTTAAATATGGCAGAGTTGGTCCTCCATACTGATGTATCAACAAATCAACAAAAAGGCGGGTTCTGTATGTTACATCAAAATCTCCACAAATCTGAAAAGAAGCAACATAAAAATACATTTTGCTTGTGAGTAGGTTCATGAAGCAATGTTGTTGTTTCTTTTTTTGTATATATAATATGAAACTATCCAGAAATGACCTGTATCAAAAAAAAAAAGTCAAAAAGCCTTTATTGTCATTATGTTGCAGAATATAATGACAATAAAGACTTTTTGACTTTTTTTTTTTTTTTTTTGATACAGGTTATTTCTGGATAGTTTCATACTATATATACAAAAAAGAAACAACAACACTGCTTCATATTAAGCAGGATTTACACCAGTATCACATTTTTAACTTTTAACACTTTTGGTTTTATTAAAGGAAATATCAGATTTTCTGAGGTGCCAAAACAAAATGTAGCAGCTCTGTAAAGGCTCACCAGAGAGCATAACATAAAGTTAACATGACTATAACAGCTGAATGCAGTGATTTCTATGTTGCTCAGCAAAACGCTTCACAACTTTATTTAGATCCAATGCCTTTGTGTGTTTTGATTTGAGTTTAACTAAACTTGATCGTCTCTTTTCTGTCATAGTTGACCTCAAATATGTCTTTATGAGCCTGAGACGTCAGGCCTAACTAACATCATAGTTAGAGAAATAACGTTCTGCAACCTGATTTTTATCATCATAAAATCAGCATTGCAGCTATGCTAGCAACATTGTGCTTTCATTAAGATTTAAATTCTCGATAGATAGTTGATCAGTTTTTACCTGTTTCATCCCGTGTCTCCTCTCCCCATGACCCCTGGCTCCCTCGCTTTGCCCCTTTCGGTTTTCAAAACAATCAGTCTCAGTCGCTCTCGCGTCATCTTGTGCTGCATTCACTGCAGTCCGACATTGGAAATTAGCGGTCGCAATTCTCAAATGATCCATAATTTATAAGCCTCGCCACCCCTACCGCCAACTGGGGTGGCAGCAGGGGTGGCAAGGCTGTCATTTAGGGTGGCATTTGCCACCCCAGTAGATCTGCCTATGATTATAAAGGTAAACTTTTTTTCAAGATACAAGTCTGTCTAAAGTTGAAGGTTTCTACATCTTTGAGACCACTGGTCCACTGTGGTTGGAGAGGACTGGAGCCAATTTTATGTGTTCACTCCTCTGAAACAGTTTAACACCTAAATTAACTTCAAATGTTGAAACCTGCTTGCAAAATATATTTGATTTTATTATTCTGATGCCTGCAGATTGGATTATGTACAAGAAAAATGCCTCCCAGCTGCCGCTAACAGTAAGGGAAAACCGCAAAGATGTGGCCGGGCCAGAGGCTGCTGTTGAACAGGATTTCCAGGGACAGCGCACCGCCGGTGTACAGGGGTCTAAGTGGCTCCGACAGCGAAATAATATTGAAGGCAGGATCATACTCTGGATGAACTGACTGCACAGATGAAGTTTTCAGGTGGACTTTCTCGCTTAAAAACATATTAAAACTCCTTTTTACCAACTGATCACAGCAAAAATAGCTGCCCTTTTTACAGGCAAAGAAAGGATAGGGTAGCTCCACCCAAGGCACATCAGACCCTCTTTTCGACTTCACAGCCAGAGCAGCAAAGATGCTTCAGCCTCGGGTCAGAACTAAACTTGTACAAGCATCAAAATTGAAGCAGGGCGCGCTTTATGCTGCTTCTGCTGCGTGCGGTCTGAACGTAGCATTAGAGTTGATTAAACTAACTCACAGCAGCTTTTAATAAAATGAGTTTCTTAAACTTGCTTTGTCGAACAGGCCTCAGGACATGTTGTATAGAACAGGTTTTCTTTACCCTATTCTTCAGGGCCCACTGTGCTTCCTTTTTTAGATCTGTCTCTATTCAAACACACCTGATTCAAATGATTGAATTACCTCCTCAGCAGCCATCATATGCTGCAGTAGCCTGATGATCACCTTTTCCTTTTGCAGAAGCTGGAACACACCTTAAAACATGAAGGACACTGGGTCCTGAGCACCAAAATTAAGAAACCCTGGTATAGAACATGTAGAATAGAACGTGTCCAAGTAGAACATGTGGAGCAAGATATGGAACAGTGCATGTAATTTAAAACATGTGCAGCAGGATATGTTGTAAGAACATGTCCTATAGAACTAGTGGAGCAGAACATACAGTATCTAATATGTACAGTCAGACATGTGGAGCCAAAGGTGTAGCATAGAACATGTGGAGCAAAACATCCATCCATCCATCTTCTCCCGCTTAAGGACTAGTTATACTCCTGCTGTGTGTGGCAGCGAGCTTGTTGCAGATATTTTCAATTTATGCCCAATATTGATTATTCCACGCCACAACGCAAGAGGGACAATCGCGAAGTAGCTGTGGGTCTAGATACGGCCGAGGCGGTGGAAAAACGCAATGGGCAAGATTGTGCGAAAACGGAGGGACATGAGGGCAAAAAAGAGTGGGGATCCAGGTGGAAAAAGGCTCCCAGCGTTCTCATGCAGCTTTTAGTCCTTGTCAGGGTCCCGGTGGGGCCGGTGCCTATCTCCAGCAGTCTATGGGCATGAGGCAGAATACACCCAGGACAGTTTGCCAGTCTGGTGCAGAGGAGCAAAACATTTGTAGGAAAATTGGAACCATAATGTAGGGCTTTTACTTTTTGCTATGGAGCAGAGCAGATCTAGAGCATGTGGAGCAGAATATGTGCTGGATGTGATTATAGAGCTCAGCAGTTTCAGGAATCCAGGCCTAAAACAGTCCCATTGTTTGGTGTCATTAATCACCCTGTTTCTAAGCATGAAAAACATCATATGTGAATAAATATATTTGGAAAAGAGCACGTGGAGCAGAACATGTGAAGCTAAAAAAAAATGTTAACTGGAACTTGTGGAGAACATGTGACATTGGAGGATAATTAACAGAACATGCAAAGCTTTGGGCAGGATCTACATTGTCTGCTCCAGCTGTTTTATCTGGACATATGAAGTGGAAGACTCGAAGAAGAGCATGAGCAGCATATCGGTTAGAACATGTGGACCACAATACAGGGAGTGAAATATGCAGTATTGAGCAGAGTATGTAGCTTGAACAAGAACATGCCAGGTGGATGAAGGTCTGACCTCAGTCATCAGTTCTTGTGTTTGTCAATCCAGGCAGGAAGAGGTTTTCTGTTGTTCTTAGGATAGTTGGATGGATGGGCTGAATCCTCCTGAGGAGATGAGAGCTGTCCACCCTCCTCATCCTCTCCGTCCATCTTTTATTTATATTCAACTCATTAATATTTGAAAATCTGCCGGTGTGACTGGAAAGTATCATGAAAAGCGCAGAAGCTTTCATGGGAGCTGTGTCATCCCATCAGCGAAGCAGAAGAACCTCTGCAGCTTCATCTTTATTTCATTAAAAACGATTCACTGATATCGAACCAGAACCTTACAGATCAAACATCGATTCTCCAACATGCATCACAGACGTAGAGAGTGGCAGTTCAAACTCAGCGCTGCACGGCTGTGGCTTTAAGGATGCTGTTAGACACTGAAACAGGCCCAGCATTAGAGCAGGTGGCCCGGATCTGACGCTAGGACTGAACCAGAGCAGGCCCAGAGTATTCCCAGCAGAGGAGGATTACAGTAGCAATGGTGGAAATGACTCCATGTTAACTTTTCTGAACAAACATTAACCTGAAATAGAGGAGAGCTGTATGCCCTTCACTAATGGTTCAGCTCTCACAGGGGCTCTGTTCAACTCTGTTTTGCTATTTCAGGTGTTCCGGTTCCAGATGGTCGTGGGCGGCCCGTACTGAAGGTGAGAATGGCACCATGATGACACCTGCTTGACACCTGTATCACTGCAGCAGCTTTGAACAGCAGCACCTAAGGCCGTAGGGAAATTATATTTGAATGTCAAATCCTTCTGGGTTAAACATGTATATTAATGTACTCTTTATCAGACCATATTGTCCCAAAAGTTAGAAAATTTCTATTTAAAAAAAAAATCCTGTCTTAAAATCTGTGTTTTTCTTGGGTTATCTTTTGCAGGCCATTTAGTTATACGTCAGCCTGTACACCTAAATTTGGCCAATCGTATATCATCGGTCATCTGTCAATCAAATTTTTTCAGTCATAGCATCTTGATTCATATGTCGCAGATAATATATGCAACGGGTTGAAATAAGAATAATTTACTTTACCACTGAGTTCCGTCCCAGTGTTCATGGGGATGGACGTCTGTGTCTTCAGCAGGCGTAGAGCTAACAGAACTGGCAGCGTTGCGAGGCAAGGGCTCAAACATGTACGGCTGTAAGCCTTCTACACCAAACCAAGCTTCTGCCGCCCTGGCGTCCTCTTCCACAACAACTTCGTCCCCGCTTTCCTCCTCTAAATAAAAAATGTATGACGGAGGAGACTCATCCACGACCTCTGACACTAAACTCTCCTCCTCTTGCATGTTTCCTCTGTCCATAGCGTTCCTTGACAGTGTCGTTTCTAAGTTACCAATTTAGTGCTACTTGGTCCCAATGGAATTTCCCATTGGGAACCTACTAGCACTAAGTTGCTAACTGGTTAGCAATGACACTTCCGAGAGACCGGTCACAACCAAACTTGCCACAACAATCCCACCCCCTTGATAAACAACCATTCACTTTATTCACTAGTGTAAAGTCGGGCACCACAGAATTCGGAACGGTTGGAACAGCCGTTTCCCTACGACTTTAAGGTTGAAGCAGTGGCTGTCTCCGAATGTATGTCCGAATCCCTAAATCCCTCCATCACCGTATTGAATGGGGGCTGAATAGTGGACTTTATAGAGAATTCAATTAACTGACCATTCAGATGGACGATCACTACTTTTAAAGTTGCATTGTGGGAAATTTCAAGCTCACTACTTTTTCATCCACTAGACATTCGGACACTCATCTAAAATGGCTTAACCACTATATAGTGATTAGGGCAGATATTCAGATACAGTGACCAACCTCAAAGTTCTAATCAGAAGTCTTAAAGGTCTTCTCCCAGCTGGTTCCTGTCAATAACAAATGTGAATACAAAAAAAACAAACAAGGAAATTAACTGAGAAAAGAAAAATTATCAGATAAATACAAATATAAAACAACAGCTGACGGCTTGGTTCTGCTGCACTGTCAACCAAACAATTTTTTTAGGTATGAAAAGTAGGACATTTCTGGGAAAAAGAGGACGTCTGGTCACCCTACCATATCAACAATTTGATGTTTCATGGAGTGAGTGCTTGTTGCTATGATGCGTCTTTGCTCAGCAGCTTCGCTCGTTGTAAATCAACCAATCAGCGCACAGCTCATCTAAATATTCATGAGCATACCATAAAAGGAAGAAAACCTGTCGTTTCATTCTAGGGCTTTTAACCAGGCTTGCATTAGGGATCATAGAACAGTAAATATGCCATTTTCAGCCCAATCAATGTTACACACCCTATTCAGAGACCTTAAGGACCAGCACCAAATACCCTATAGAATCATTCTATGACACCTTTAAAATTTAAGCTTAGGTTTTCTCAGCTGCCTTTTTCACTGTCTGGTCCGGTTCTGATCCTGGTAATAGTTGGTATTTTAAGCTACAGCTGCAGTTCAAGTCTAGATTCTGGTTTTGGTTCTGGTTATGGGTTTTGGATTCCACATGCAGCCTCAGGTTTTGATACTGTTCTGTGTTTCAGGTTCCAACAGCAGCCCGGCCAACTAATAACCTCCGACTTTGTCCTGACATGTTGCCCAGCAACAAGCAGCCCGTCACTAAGCGCCAAACGAAGCTGCTGCTGAAGAGCAGGGAGGAGGTGCAGCAGCAGCTGAGGACGCAGGCGTCCCGGCGGCGCCTGCTGAGCGACGTCTGCACCCGGTACTGGCCGGCCCATGGGAGGCAGCGGATAACACTGCAGCAGGTATCTCGGATTTATGTGGAAGACCGGTTCCGCCTGCTATACTGTGAGGTGCCCAAAGCTGGCTGCTCCAACTGGAAACGGGTCCTCATGGTTCTGGGAGGCAGAGCCAGCTCCACACAGGACATTCCTCATGATGCGGCTCATTATAACAACCAGCTTCGGCGGCTGGACAGCTACAATCGGATCGGGATCGCTGAGAGACTCCGATCCTACACAAAGGTTCTGTTCGTTAGGGAGCCCTTTGAGCGGCTTGTCTCAGCCTTCAGGGACAAGTTTGAGAGTCCGAACTCATACTACCATCCTGTGTTTGGACGGGCCATCATTTCCAGGTACCGGCCTAATGCCACAAGGTCTGCTCTCAAAACTGGCGCTGGGGTCACTTTCAGGGAGTTTGTTCAGTACCTGCTGGACGCACAGAAACCCGTTGGGATGGACATCCACTGGGAGCGGGTCAGCAAGCTGTGCAGCCCCTGTCTGATCCCTTACAACTTCATTGGGAAGTTTGAGAGCCTGCAGGAGGACGCTGACTTCCTGCTGCACAGCATTCAGGCACCGAACAACCTCACCTTCCCCGACTTTAAAGACAGGAATCCGCTGGAAGAACGGACCTCATCCAGAATCACTCGGGAATATTTCTCCCAGCTGGACAGCACTCAGCGGCAGAAGGTCTTTGAGTTTTACTATCAGGACTACCTGATGTTCAGCTACCCCAAACCCTTCCAGGATCTGCACTGATGGTCTCATTCAGGGAGGGTCTGGGCTAAGGGTCCCTCTGAGCACTGAAACAGACAATCTCCAGACCGGCACAGAGGTCCGCCTTCAGGGAGGGTCTTGTCCAAGGCTGGCTCTTAGATCAGAACCAGACTGTTACAGATCGGCACCAACTCTTGCTTTCAGGGACAGTGTGAGCTGATAATCAGTCTGAGTTTGCACTGATTTCCGCCTTCAGAAAGCTCTGATCTGAGACCAGCTTCATGTCAGAGCAAAAACTATTTGTAAATTTGCACTCATTTCTGCCTTCATGGACGGTTTGGGCTGCCCTGGGGCCTCATGCACTAAAGAGTGTGTAGTTTTCTTAGTCAATGTTTCCAGTTGTGAGAAACCTCTAAAATTGAATTTGCACAATTCCTTCATGCATCCCACTTTTTGAAGAATTGGTCACAGATCCAGTTGCCACTTGGACCGCTCACATTGCCATCGATGATCAGCAATGCAGAGCGGTATGATCACCTGGAAGTCTCCCCAGGTGTTTAACAGGTGGAGGGTGGATGCAGAATCCTATTTATCTCATTACTCAGGTATAAGTGATGCATTTTAAAGTGGAGTTACTGAAGCTGGAATGAAGCTGAATATCGATCCTTCGTCGAAAAGAGAAACGCATTAAGCAACAAAATATTAAGTGACTATCATCTCACTGACTGGACACAGTGTTGGGTGATGTTTTTTTAGATCAGGTAACAGGTTCAGACTGTAACTGTAAACCCTTAGGTTGGATCTTATTCTTCAGGAACAGTAAGACTCTCAGAAGCGATTAGAAGGAAATTGTACTGCCAGTTTGTTTTATTTATTTATTTAAGCATAAGCTAAAAGCTATTCTTTCTGGGGGCCACCAATCTTCCATGTGACAATACAATTTGTAACATCACTTTACACACTTTACGCACAAGACATTTACAAAAATTATACATATTTACATTTAACGCCATTGATCACTAAAATAATAAGAAAATGCATAAATGATAAACATAATTAAAATAAAATACTGGTACTTCAAATAGATCTATATCAAGATAATTACCAAAAGGACTATTATAAACAAAGGTCGACATCTGAAACAAACTTTGAACTCGCCAACTATCAGCTGTTTTTTAATTTAAAGCCAACAATGGCAGCCAGCTACTTGACATTCACAGAAGTTCAGAGAAACAGGAACGTTTTCCAAAGGAAGAGCTACAGGACAGTTTCAGGTGTGGCAAACCAGAATTTCTGCATTTCAGAGGAAAGTTCTGGTCAAGCCTGAATGTGGAACTAGAGAAATATCCAGATATTAAAGGTACACAAGAGATTAATATGCAATTTTAATAAACTTAATAATACAGAAAATTATTATTATGGGTAATGGTATAATAATAGTGATAATTATCTTTATTTCATTATAAATACTAATATACCGATACAACACTAATAATCTACTGTGTGAGTATATATGTACACCTGCTTCAGGTGAACATATATTACAGATGCAGCTATGACATCACAGTGAATATAGACAGTAAATGTCCAAACTTTTTGGCTTTAAGGTCAGACTGAGGGCATCTGTGAGCCACAAAAAATACAATGAATCTAAATGGAAAAAAATATATGTTTTTATTTTAATTCACTTTATCTTTTAAAATATGCAAAATTTTCTCTGAACAAAGTGCTCTTATCGCTGCAGAGGCAGAATGTACATAGCTGACTGTATGATTGCCTTTTTGATTTGTAAGTTGTTTCTTTAGGATTTGTCTTTGTTTTAGGTTTTAGGCTATAATGTTTTTCATGATTGTTTGATTATTATTTTTAATAATTTTTTTTTTGTTTATAGTGAGCAACCAGTCCAGTCATCACTCAGCGCTTGCTGTATTTGACCAAAGATGATGAATAAAGGGAGATTTGATTTGAGGTTTGTTAATATAAAATTAAGGTGAAAACAGAAAACTGGTTTATAATAAAGAAATTAATTGAAGCTGACATTTATTTAAACAAGATTTTCCTTTTTTTTTTTTGTACAAAAACTTCCAAAAAAAATTTAATAAAATGTGTCCATCTGCACTCACCACCGGCGGCTTATGGTTATTATTGGCCTAACAAATGTATTCAGAGGGCCATATGTGGCTTCT
Source organism: Cyprinodon diabolis (assembly GCA_030533445.1). Taxonomy (NCBI): domain Eukaryota; kingdom Metazoa; phylum Chordata; class Actinopteri; order Cyprinodontiformes; family Cyprinodontidae; genus Cyprinodon; species Cyprinodon diabolis. Next base: position 8,970,792 of record CM060063.1, on the reverse strand, counting down.
TTCCTCACATGAACTAAAGGATGTGCTTTTTTTTTTCTTTAAGCATCACCATGGTTACAACCCACTCCTTTTCCTGCAGCCTGTGGCAAGTTTAGCAGATATTTAGATGTTTAAATGTGACTTAATGAAATAAGCTGCAGGGTTTTATTGCTCATTATTTATTCTGTAAAAAAAAAAAAAGTTTGTTTAATCAGTGTGATGAAGATACTTCAGCGTCTAGACTCATTCAGATGGAAGGAGATCCTAGATGAACCGATTCAGTCCTCTAGGAACACATCTTCATCAGTTTCCTATCAGATGTTGATTACAAGAATGGGTTTAGATGGCAGCCAGTAAGCACTTGGTCCATCAGCACTGGCCTGGAGCTGCTCTCTGTCAGCAGAACTTACTGAGATGAGATCAGCTCCTCAGAAATATTCAAAGTTTTGACTCTTGGTTGTCTTTCACTCAGCTAGAACCAGAGTTTCTATCCATATTCATGAATATGAATGAGTTTGGCACCGTTACCAGTATCGGGCGAATACCAACAAATAGGGCACCAATAGCATTTGAGATCCTAAACTCTGGGCTTTTAAGAATTTATTCAGGTATTAATGTAATTGTACTCTCTTACTGTTGCACTAGTAGTATACATGTTATATACTTTCATGAAAGTTGCACTATTTTGGCATTTGAGAGCCAAAACTCAGGGTTTAAAAGAGATTATTTAATTATTAATGTAATTTTACTGTCTTACTGTTGCACTACTATTATACATGTTATAATTTCACAAATGTTGCACTATTTTGGCCTTTGAGAGCCAAAAGTTTATTCAGCTATTGTCACCCATTACAGGTAGGCATAAAAAGTTCTACTGGATTCACTTTGTATTAGTCTGTTTCCTGCTTCACAAAGGTAGGCAGCAGCTTGATAAAGCCATGATGGCAATTATTTTACATCCAAGGCGTATGCAGTTCTTCATATATACACACACATCAATTTCATGCAGATGGTATCTGTATGGGATCAGTATGAGCCGATACTGCATCGCCAGGTATCGGCACAACACTAGTAATAATTGAACTTTCTTGATCTCACAAGGGAGAAGTTTACCTCTGCGTTTAACCCATGCCCTTGAGGAGCAGTGGGCTGCCACTGTGCGGCGCCCGGGGAGCAGTGTGGGGTGCCAGAGTGACAGTCTTAGGGAGCTCTATGCCCTAACCACTAGGCTGCCACTCCCCACAATCCAGCTTTATATGGGCGTTTTATATACTGAAAAGTATTCTCCTTGTTATGTTTTTATTGAAACTGAAGACAAACATCCACATTGTTGGACAATAAAGGTTTCTTAATCTGAAAGCCGATGGCGCCCTCTATAGGGAAAAGCTGGGGATGATTTCTACTTGTGTATTTTAATAGGTCCTGTAAGAACAAGGAACACTTGGTGTTTTCCTCACAGTTAGGATGATGGGTTTTTTTTTGTTTTGTTTCTCCTTTCTACATGTGTCATTAAAAAAACAAACTATGAATTATGTTTAATGTGTCTGCGCTGTTCATGGGAAGCTGCACGGGGTTTGCATAAAATAAACACAAAATGTAAGCATTTACATTTTAACTGAAATACAGATTTTAAAGCACAAATAGATTAAAATACTTTTTTTTAAAAGGCCAGCAAATCTCCAGGGGAAGTACCTCCTGAAGCAGTTTGTAGCAGACCATCTGACCCAGTTATGGAGAACTGCAGTGGATCTCTGAATAAGATCATTGCTGAACGATCACCTGATATCCAGTTACTTTATTTAAAGTAGTAAATATGATTTAAGTTTGCCTTTGTCTGGGGTGAGCTCCTTTGTAAAACAAGCGCACCCAAAAGAAGGCCAAATAAAGCAGGATTGCAGAACTACCACTCCAAGAAAAAATTGGATGGGAATGCGGTTCGTATGTAGAAACAAAAAAACAAACATTTGTAGATAATTTAAAGTCTGTCTCCTTTAAAGGACCTGATCTGTATTTAAAAAAACACAGCTCCTGAATGTATACGTTTGAGGTGTTTAGTCGTCATTATGGTGGCTTTATGTGATAGAGATGACTAAATCTCTAAAGCATGGCTCTCTAATTCCATCTTTAAGAGCCAAAGTCCTGCAGCTTTAGGCGTTTCCTAAATTAGATGATTGAATTTTCTCTTCAGCCAGCTGTAGTTCTGCTAATGACTTTGTTTCAGGAAAGCTTATAGCTTTGGGAAATCAGCCTCTTTGGTTTCAGGGCCCTGCCTTCCACTAATGTTAGGCATGGTGTTTTAAATGCATAAAATAACTGCACTGCTCCTTGTCATTCAGTCCTGCTCAAGTGTTTCCAGGTATTATAATTATTGCTTGAGTTTGATTTTAGATTTAAACAATGAAAACAGAAACCAAATTGCGATATTGATCTAATCAAATGCACATCTAAAGGTACGTTCACACCGAACATGAACTTTGCCCCTGGAATGGAGGATTCCAATGTTATCTCTACATAGAAGGTGGATCTGGGGCAAAGCAGGGCAAAGGTGACAGTTAGGGAGGCAAATGGCATGCTTTTGCTTAAATTTGATCTCCACCTTACCTGCAAATTAAGCGAAGTGAAATTTGGAAAAGTTAAAAAATAAAAACTTGTTAAATTCAAATGGCTTAAATTTTCAATTAAAGGCATTTTGATTTAGCCCTAGAAGGACTGTTTCTTCGTCCTACCTCCAGCACAGATGCTCAGCCTATGAGATGGCCGTAACCCCCATACAGTTTCCATCTCTCGGAATCTGATGAACGTCGGAACACTGAAAGCTTTGTTCGACTTTCTAAGGTAAAAAAACACCGCCAGTCGCTTTGCAAGTCCATGTGCGCCCTGATGAGGTGAAACCAACGACCAGCAGACTCCATGATGAAGGAGCCTTTCATGAATTCACCTGCCATGTGAAATGCTTTCGCTGGCCAAGCAAATTTCAAGGCGAGCAAAAGCAGATGAAACTGGAGACATTTTTGCAGGTTTTGCATTCGTTGTGAACAGACATTAAAATAGTCTTTTAGCCAAAGCGACTCAAACCTGGGGAGAAATCCTTGACTGAAAACTACTAGTGCTGTATTTTTGTGGGAGTTCTCCACCCCACCATTCCCATATCTGTGAGTTGTACCCAAATCTTTGGACATCTTTATGGACAGGCTGCACTCTCTCTCTGATGCTGCATCTGAGAAGCTTTTCCAAGCTTAAATTAATAAAAACTACTTTAGATTTCCATTGCGGAAAAAGACTGAGCTGACTTCCAGTGGTGGGAACTAACAACAAAACTGATCATCACATGTACACAGCGATGTCATTTGTTAGTTGGAAACATTGGTTTAGAAGTGAGCGAAGTATTGAGAAAAAAGTGACAAGAGGTCAAATGTTTGTCTAAATGTATTATTTTAGTTTATTTATTGCTTATGCATATAGTTACATTTAAGAACTAATCATCCAACCATCCACTTTCCATCACCCTTATCCTAAGCGATGTCACAAGGGATGCTCTCCTACTGTCAATTGGCGAGATACACATCCCACATCCTCATTCCAACGCAGGGCAATTAGAGAAACAACCATTCACATACATACATACATATAGCTGATGGTTCATATACACACTCACCCCTAAGGAGAGTTTAGAGAAGTCAAGTTAAAGGTGCTTTTCTGATGGATTTTTTACCATGTGGCTTAAAGATCTCCCCACAGCCCCTTAGCAAGCAGTGAAATAGAAGGTCTGGAAGTGAAACTAAAATAAATGGTCCCCGCTACAGTGAGACTGTCCGTTGTACACGACTGGTTCCATGACACATCAATCATGGTCGTCTGCTTGTTCCCCCCCCCGTGCACGTACACTGACACATGAACGAATCGATGTTCACGCCTAAAGATGCAAAAATGCGCATACTGCTTTATTTTTTATGCTTGTACCAGTTTAGTTCTGATGTGCGGCTGAAGGCAAGGCAAGGCAAGGCAAATTTATTTGTATAGCAGAATTCAGTACAAAGACAATGCAAAGTACTTTACATGATTAAAATACAGGAAGATAAAACAAAATAAAAGCAAGTAGGAAAAAAAATAAAATAAAATAAAAAAATGCAGAAACAAAAAAGAATATTAAAAACAGTTCGACTAAAGAAAATATGTTTTTGTTGAACTGTTTAACTAGAACAGTCGAAGGCAATCCTAAACAAATGTGTTTTTAGTCTTGATTTAATGGAACTCAGGCTTTCCGCACTTTTACAGTTTTCTGGAAGTTTGTTCCAGATAAGTGGGGCATAGGAACCAAATGCTGCTTCTCCATGTTTAGTTCTGGTTCTAGGTATGCAGAGCACGCTGGAGCCAGAAGACCTGAGTGGTCTGGAGGGTTGATACAGTGATAGCAAGTCTGTGATGTATTTAGGTGCTAAGCCATTCAGAGATTTATAGACTAACAGAAGTATTTTAAAGTCTATTCTCTGAGATACAGGGAGCCAGTGTAAGGACTTTAGAACCGGGGTGATGTGCTCTACTTTCTTGGTCTTAGTGAGGACACGAGCAGCAGCGTTCTGGATCAGCTGCAGCTGTCTGATCCACTTTTTAGGCAGACCTGTTAAAACACTGTTGCAGTAATCAATTCGACTAAAAATAAACGCATGGATTTGTTTTTCCAGAACGTCCTGAGACATTAGTCCTTTAATCCTGGAAATGTTCTTCAGGTGATAGAAAGCCGACCTTGTAATTGTCTTTAAATGCTTTTGAGGCTGAAGCATCTTTGCTGCTCTGGCTGCGCAGTGGAAAATGTGGGTCTGATGCACGTTTTGCAGAGCTACCCTATCCTTTCTTTGCCTGTAACAATGGCAGCTATATTTGCTGTGATCAGTGGGTAAAAAGTAGTTTAAATCTATTTTCCTTGAGAAACTCCACCTGAAAACATTCTAAGTGCAGTGAGTTAATCCAGATTTCCATCCTGCCTTCAAATATTATTTCTGTCGGAGCCGCTCAGACCCCCGTACACCGGTGGTGCACTGTCACTAGGAATCCCCTTCAACAGCAGCCTCTGGCCCGGTTGCCTCCTCACAGTTTGCCACCGCAGCTGGAAGGCGGCTTTCAAGTAACTGCAGGCAGCAGGATAATAAAAGCGAATATGTTTTGCCGGCAGATTTCGGTATTTTAAGTTAATTTAGGTGTTAATAGACTGTTTCAGAGGAGTGATCATAGCGCTCTGCATTATCAGTGCTGCCCGTCTCCCTGCCAGCTCCCAGATCAGCGATGCGCTGCAGTAAGCATGCGCGTTCATGTGTTTTGAAGGTGTGGTATCGAGGGGTGGTCTAAAGGGAGAGGCATGGTTGTGTATGTTCAAAAATATAGCTTGCTGGAACTGTTTTTCCCAGGTCTCCTACAGCACTTGTAACCTAACAGTCATGTTTTTGGACTGTGGGAGGAAGCCAGAACACCCGGAGAGAACCCACACATGCATAGGGAGAACATGCAAACTCCATGCAGAAAAGACCCTGGGCAGGGGATCGAACCTTCTTGCTGCAAGGCAGCAGTGCTACCCACTGCAACACTGAGCAGCCCAGAACTAATCATTAAACTTTAAATTTGAATATTTAAACCATTTTTAACTGCTTTCAGATAACTTTTCATTCACATCATTTAGGTTAGCACTTGATATTTTATTTGATCATGTCGGTTTTTTATGTAATTCTTTTTTTTTTCAATTATTAAAACTTATTTTTTTTTTATTGTTCTTGCAAAACAGATTATGCTTCGCACATTGCTGTTGTATTTTTTGAAATAAGAAACTATAAAGCAAATGACCCTTTGCCTGGTGTGATTCTAGGACCAGAGGTTTAGGGGTGCTGAACACCCAGAGAGCCGTCTGACCAGACAAGAACCAATTCACTGTTTTCTGCGCTATTGACTGACTCCATCATTTACTAATGCATGGGATCTGAGACGCAGCATTTTTTAGAAGAATATTCCTACCAATTAAAGCTTTTAAATCAACTAATTTCATGGAAACCTTTGAATCTGTTTTCATGAAATTAGTTTTATCTTTTGTGTGCCAAAATTACTTCCATGATGTATGTAAAATAATCTACTGAATGAAATATTTTTCTTTGCCAGTTTAACAACTGCTGTTTGGCCTGCTGCTATTCTGTCTGTTCTTTTCCTTTTTCTTTGCACACAACTTGTACACCTTTCCCTCTTTAAAGTGGCTATCATAAAATGGATTATAAATTTAAATAACTAGAAACTAAAGAAAATGATAAGGATTTACTAATGATTCAGTAAATTTAAATATTGATATCGAGTTGTGGTTTTAAAAAATAATCAAACAAACCAGTCTAGGACCCATTAGAGCACCTCGCTGGTGAACATTTCACCAACACACCATCAATAGGTGCAGAAATCTGACTGAACATTTCAGAAACACCTGAATGCAGCGTTTTCCTAAACACTTACAGCTCCATCAGGCTTGTTTATATCTTTTAATCTGTTATTTCTGATGAACCAGAACATAATTGAATGGGTTAAATAACCAGATGCTGTATAGTTTTTACAATGCCAATATTTTTTTTTATTGTAAAAGGTGCAGACAGTATTAATAAACAAAACTCTTATTTTAGGATTACTTCAGCACCCCCAAAATAGGCTAAAATGCCTATACCCTTTGCTCTTAACACATGGTAGGGTATTTTATTACTCTTGGTAACATTGAAATATAAATATAGGCAACATAAAGTAGAATGTAAACAGCTCTTCCAGCCCTGCAATGACTTTATTACTGGAGTGAATGTTCTGACCATCTGTCAGTTGATCCATATAATGGGTAGAAATTGAGGGCCTCAGATCGGTTCTCTTTAGAAGCTGCTGGTCTGTTCTGTGGTTCCGTTGCAGTGACTCCCCTCTATCCGCTGCAGCAGAGGGAGGAGCGTGAAGCCGACAGATGAGCGCCATGGACCGGCTCAGTGCGCTCGACCCTGCGGCAAACATCTCCATCTATCAGCGCGCAATAATTGAAATGGCGCATTTGGCCGCAGGCTGCTGGAGGCACAAAGCGCCACGACAGACGTCATTTACTGTGGCCCCGAACCACGGGGAGGCTGGGCCTTTCTATCCGGGTGGATCTGAACCCCGCTGATGCTGCTGCACCTCACAGCTGAGTTTTCCTCCAACAAAGAGCGCAAACACAAGGCGCGCTCCTCAACAAGTCAGGGCAGGAGGACCTAATCCTGGCCCCGGGGGTCTGAGGAGCCCGGGGCCAAACTCGTCCCGCAGCTTGCTCTCCTCTCTGTTGGTCTGCATCGTTTCTGCTCGGCTCTCTCTCTCTCCAGAGGACGCAGGCAGAACCCACCGGGCCGGGAGCCGAACCTCAGCTGGAGCTGCAGCGCTGCCGTCCATGTCTACCGTGTCTGTTTCCTCCCAGGTGAGAAAAAGCACGTGCTGCTGGTTTAAACCTGATATTCACCATTTGGTATCAAGTCTGTGCGCCTCGACGTTTCCGACGGAAGCCCAGACTTCACTAATATAACTCTGGTTTTATGTTTCTGGGAGCTTTTGGGGTTATAGCAGCTTTATAAACAAAAATCCAAAATGCTCTATTTAGGTCGTGATGGAGGCTTAAAAACGGCGCTGGATTCGCGGTTTCTAATCTAAATCTGAACTTGAGTCGCTGCGTTTTACACGGTCTTCCCGACAGATCCGCAGCTCCGATGTCTTAAAGCAGCCCCTTGTCACAGGGAGCGTTTCTGCTGAAAGGTGTTACAACCCGAAACCATTTAAACCCCCCAGAGAGCGGGGATTCCGCACAGATGGCCCCTCAGAGGCGCACGCTGACCTTTAGTTTAGCAGAAACATCCTAAATGTTGACGTTTCTAAACGGAGACTGGAACGAGGCGCAGAAAGACCGTTTTATTCACATTAGCAGAGATCATACAATGTGTCCATGCACTCGCCCGGATCTGTAGGTCATATCGCAGATCGTGCACGCGAACGCGCAGAGGGAGGAGGGGGAGGGAGGTCTGGCTGCAGGGGGTACAGGCTGCAGGGCGCAGACTGGGCTGCAGCCTCCTGATTTCTCATGCTTCACAGCCTCCTGATGCCCCAATTGGACCTTAGATTGTAGATCAGTAAGTTATTGATCTATGGTTTCTATTTCTGCTCAGGTCCAAATTCTGTGTAATTTTATTTCTCTCTCACCCAAATAAAAATGTTGGTTTCTTTCAATGTATTTTAAAGGGCCTCGAAAGGATTCATTTAAGATTCAAAACTAGTTAAAAGAACCTTAATTGAAAATATTTGGCAACTCAGTGGATGTAAAAATGCTACAAAAGACACAGAGGCCACAGAACATAAATTATTTAGAAAATAGGATAAATACATGTACCTTATTTGACTCACTTTTAATTCGAGTTATGATCCAAAATGTTTCAGTTCACTGCTTTTGCCCATTACGGCTTAGACTATTAGATTTTGTTATGAGTTAGTTTCCCCCTGAAGGCTGACATCCACGCACTCACACTCACTTTTCTTCTTCATAAGTTCTTCAAGCTAATTTTCTAAAGCTTTTGAATTCAGTTTATTTATATGGCGCCAATTCACAACACATGTCATCCCAAGGCACTTAACAGTTGACCAGATCATACAGTGAAATTGATTCAAAGTTTTCTATCTAAGGAAAACCAGTTGATTACATCGACTCATTGACTGGAATGCAAGCCCTCACAGCATGCGACAGTGGAGAGGAAAAACTCCCTTTTAACAGGGTCAAACCTCCAGCAGAACCAGGCTCAGTGTGAGCGGCCATATGCCGAGGCCGACTGGGGTTCAAGGAGACAGAAAAGACAGAGAAATAAGCAGAGATACAAAAGGCAATTGTTAACCAGCTCCGCAGGTGGCCCCGTCTAGGAAACCCACAGCCAGGCAGACGAGCTCTGAGCCAGCTCCCACATCAAAGGGTGAAGAGAGCACATTCAGCCAATCACAGTCAGAAAAATAGGACTACACTGAAAAAAACGCCGAGCTCCAACATCTATAAACAAAGGTGTTGATGGCAGCAACACAGCTGATATTTTTCTCCAGGATGGAGTCAAAGCCAAACAGGAACTGACCAGATGAAGCTACTATGAGAAAAAGCAGAAAGAGCTTTAGAGATTGAAGTAACAGATTCTGCAGAGTGGGAGAATAGAGATAGAATGAAGCAGAATGATGAAAAAGGGGTCCCTATGTCCTCCAGAAGTCTAAGCCTTTAGCAGCATAACTATAGAGATAGCTCAGGATAACCTGAGCCTCTAACTATTAAATTCAGTTTATTTATCTAGTGCCAATCCACAATACACGTCATCTCAAGGTACTTTACAGTTCCTCGGATCATGCAGTCAAATTGATTCAAAGTTTTCTATCTAAGGAAAACCAGTTGATTGCATCCACTCATTGACTCGAATGCAATCCCTCACACTAAGCATGCTTGTAGCGACAGTGGAGAGAAAAAAAAAACTCCCTTTTAACAGGAAGAAACCTCCAGCAGAACCAGGCTCTTTTCTTTATAATCCATGAACTGCACCTAACTTCTTCTCTCTGTCTTTACCAGGTGGATCCTAAGTCTGGTTCTGCCTAATTAACATATCTAACAAATCTGTTTGTATAAAAGTATTTCTCTGTAATAAAAACAGAGTTTTAAATGCTACCTGGAATCACATTTAATTATTTTTAATGCCATTTAAGGCCTTAATAAAAAAAATGATTTAGTTAATGCTTGTTCTAGACTTAGTCTCAGTTAGCTTCACCTGCAGATACCTGGAACATTAGCTTTAGGTGATGTGTTGTTTAATCAGCAGGCATTTCTGTCACCCAGCTAATATTTTGTCTGTAAATCAACCAGTAATCGACTCAATGTAAACAAAGGTCGGCTTAAAACATGAGAACGACTCAGATGGGTCAGAGCTGCTGAAGTGCTGAGGGGCGATTTCTTACGCAACTCTCTTTTTACATGCTGATTGTGTCTCCCAGGAGGGGCGGAGCCTGTCCAGGATGTCTCTAAGTCACTCACCTGCCTCCCCCATGACGGCCCAGGGCATCCCCTCGCCTGCCCAGCTTACCAAAGCCAACGCCCCTGTCCACATCGATGTGGGCGGACACATGTACACCAGCAGCCTGGCCACGCTCACCAAGTTTCCTGAATCCAGGTGAGAACGAGTTGTTAAAGATAGGCTCTATGTCTACACCTTGAAGCTTTCTCTCTGGTTCGTTTTCCTGAAAATAGATCACTCGGGACAAACTCTTTAAATAACATCTCATAACTTTTATGTATTAAATAACCAGGAGACATGACAACAGATTCTGATAGAAAATGTAATCTTACTAAGATCAGAGAAGTTGCTTAGAATTTACAGAAGGCAGCTGCTAACCTCTCAGGAAGTGGCCCCTATTAACAGTTAAAAAGGCATCTTATACATCTCCAGTCTGCCACATCATCTTATTTTACATCATACATGTTAGCATATGATTAGACATCCATGGCTCCAGCCTTATCAAAATATTAAGGTGTAATAAACTCACATCATCGATGATAATTATCCTTACATAGTGGAGAGTTGTGTCCTTCACTGGTTTCCTTCAGGGTCAGAGCTTCCTGTCCAGGTCCTGAGTTTTTGAATAAGGTTCTGAGAAGAATCTCCTGTCTGAATGAGCTTTTCTATCAAAACAGTGCCTGTGACATCACAATCAGGCTATTTAGGTTGAACTTTATTAGGCCAACTTAGGATTATTTAGGTTTAACTGAATGAGTCAGGCTTTGCTCAAACAGTATTAAATAAGTCTCCTCATTAATCAGGCCATGCCCACTCTGGAGCAATAAAATTAATAGTTAGGTCGGCTCTGCCCACTCATTTTGGGCAACTCTTCTAGACCTGAGGAAAGTTGAAAATAGACATGTCTCCAGCTGTGTTTTTTTATTTCCCTAAATTCCCAAAACATTCGGATGGAAACGCGTAGAGATGTAGCCTAGTAAACTAGCCCCACCCGCCAGCGGCCAAAATCCTTTTTGCCTGCAAGTGGTCTAGCCTCGATCAATGCCCCAGGCCCTAGAACTGGCGGGCCAATCACAACGCAGTGATGTGTTTTGACTTTCTGGATGCAAAACATTTAAGGGCTGCGCGACGCTGAAGAAAGCACAAGGAAATAAAGCTACGATGCTTGACTGTGTTAGAAAATTAAGCAGATAGATTTACGGCCGCAGGTCGTAATTATATACTGATAATGTCAACTTACCTCGGCTATATTCCGCGGAAGAGCGACAGATATCCTTGGCTTGTCTGTGTTGTGGCGGAGCTTCTTCAAGTCTCTGTGTTTTCGAGGGAATAGGCTCCCGAGCTCTTTTCAGCAGCTGTTTGTTCTGCAGGGGAACCTGCTTCCACCTCATTTCAATCATTGGATATTCCCGGTGTAATTGAAACGTTCACTCCAACTTTCTGCCACTGACAACGCTTGATTTGAACTTCAGAAAATTTGTGTACTTTGGTGTAGTACACCGGCTACTCATATGTCTTTTTTGCACAAACGACAACAATTGTCCAACTCCATGATCTTAACATGTTAACCACTGCTCACATCACATGCTGCTTGTTTACACTCCTCCACCAGCTTTCTGTCACGCTTACTACGGCAGAGTCAGTTGCTCTCATTGGTCAGAGCGTTGGCCAATAGGCACAGACATGGTTTGAAAAACAATGGGTTGTTCTCATCAACAATCTTCTGATGTCTCATTCATCAGTGCCAGACTAAGTTACACATTTAATCTCACATTTAGCCTGGTTCATCAGGTTAGTAGAAATTGGAATTTTTTCTGTCAGTTTACAGTAAATTTCGTCCAGGAACAGGCAGTTATTCAGAGGAGGAGTTGAAACCCGTTTAACAGGATGGCGGTTTGATTTAGAACATCGAGAAGGTTCTGATTGAGGAGAACAGATAGAAGAGGATTTGTTTTTTCAGAATAAATCAGCTTCTGTCTGATTGGATGCTGAGCAGTTTCTGACGTTTTCTTTGTTCTGACCGTTTATGTGAAATGGGTCCCTGCAGGATCGGCCGCCTGTTCAGCGGCAGCGAGCCCATTGTGCTGGACAGCCTGAAGCAGCATTACTTCATTGACAGAGATGGAGACATCTTCAGGTTCATCCTAAGCTACCTGAGGACCTGCAAGCTGCTGCTGCCTGAAGACTTTCAGGTGAGTCAGATCTCAGTTCTGACCGTCAAGGTCACAGCTTTTAAACTGGGCTCTGCTTCCTCCTGATAAAACCTTTAAGTATTAAAGAGATTTCAGCTCAGAGAAGAGCTCAGCTGGTTAGGGTGAGCTGATCCACAGTTGACCTGCTGGTGCTCTTTAAGATTCTGACTCAGCTGGACCCGCTAGAACTTTTTAGGTTGAGCTGTCTGCTTTCCTCTGACCACCAGGACTTCCCTCAGCTCTACGAGGAGGCACGGTTCTATCAGCTGGCTCCAATGGTTCGGGACCTGGAGCGCTGGCATGCGGAGCGCGAGGCCCAACGGGCATCGGTGCCGTGCGAGTGCCTGGTGGTCCGGGTGACACCAGATCTGGGTGAGAGGATCGCCCTGAGTGGGGAGAAGGTTCTGATCGAGGAGGTCTTCCCAGAGACCGGGGACGTCATGTGCAACTCTGTGAATGCTGGCTGGAACCAGGACCCGACCCACGTCATCCGCTTCCCGCTTAACGGCTACTGCAGACTGAACTCTGTACAGGTGAGCGTCAGCCAATCACAGCACACACTGCACTTTATTCCAGTTCTGTTATAACCGAAATAAAACCAGCGCCGACAGAAACGACTGCAGAAACTGACCAAATCACAACATCCTTAAGTCGTAGGGAAGTCATATTTAAATGTCAAATCATTCTGCCTTAAACATGTATATAAATGTACTCTTTATCAGACAATATTGTCCCAAAATTTTCGTTATCTTACGCAGGCCTGTTAGTTATACTCAACGGTTGACATAAGAATCAGTAATTTTCCCACTGAGTTCCGTCCCAGTGTTCACGGGGATGGACGTCTGTGTCTTCAGCAGGCGTAGAGCTAACAGAACTGGCAGCGTTGCGAGGCAAGGGCTCAAACATGTTGTGGAAGAGAACGCCAGGGCGGCAGAAGCTTGGTTTGGTGTAGAAGGCTTCCAGCCGTACATCTTCGTCCCCGCTTTCCTCCTCTAAATCAAAAATGTATGACTGAGGAGACTCATCCACGACCTCCGACACTAAACTCTCCTCCTCTTGCATGTTTCCTCTGTCCATAGCATTCCTTGACAGTGTCGTTGCTAAGTCACCGATTTTGTGCTACTTGGTCCCAATGGAATTTCCCATTGGGAACCTACTAGCACTAAGTTGCTAACTGGTTAGCAAGATGCTTCTGGCAAACCGGCTGCAATCAAACTTGCTTATGAACCTTCTGCCACAACAATCCCGCACCCTTGATAACAGACCAATCAAATTCACTTAATTCACTCGTGTAAAGTCGGGCACCACTCGGGAGAATTCAGAAATGCAACGGTTGGAACGGCCGCTTCCCTACGACTTCAAAACATAGTACATCTTCTAACCTGATCTCCATCTGGTCCTGCAGGTCCTAGAGCGTCTCTTCCACAAAGGCTTCAGCATCAAGGCGTCCTGCGGTGGCGGCGTGGACTCGACCCAGTTCAGCGAGTATGTTCTGTGTCGAGAACTGAAGGAAAGCCGGTCCCTGAGCAGTACCCCGGTTCGGATCAAACAGGAGCCTCTGGACTGAAACAGATCCTACAGAAACCGGCTTACCCTGCTCAGAACCAGCTGGTTTTTTTCTACCCGAGCGTGATACCGGACCCTTTTTCTAAGCCTTGTATTTAACGTCTGTGTTGCAGATAAAAAACTGAAACCACTCAGTTTCTTCTTCTTTATTTCATTTCGTAACAAAGGTACAAATGGTGTAAAACTGCATCAGGCTGAATGTAGGAAATATAAATAAGTCCTAAAACATAGGAGCTGGATCCAAACTAAAGCTCGAAAAGTCTGACTGCGTTCCATCTGCAGAGTCTTCCAGATTCCACCTTCCAGGTTCAGTCTGCCGCGATGGAGACCAGGAGGAGAAGGAATGTCAGACCGTCAGAACCTGAGAGAGTTCCTGTGTGTCGGAGAACCAGCTCCCTGCAGGGGAACGCTCCAGACGCCACGGAGATCACAACCAGTCAGCTGGTTCCTGCAGATCAATGATGATCTCAGCAGGAAGTGGATTATTAAACCGATCCTAAAAACCTTAAAGTCTGTGGCTCACCCACACACAAACACCCACACACACACACACACACACACACACACCCTAAAACCATGGCAACCGGCCGGGCCGGGCATCCAGAAGATCTCAAACATGGCGAACAGTCAGTGTCCAATCAGAAGGCACCTGTTCAGGTACAGCGCTGGAGTCTGGAGGGGGCATGGCCACAATGACAGCCAATCAAAGCAGCTCACAGTCCAACATTGCAGGATGTTTCCACAACACTGCTGCGGTTAAAGGAGCGTTCCACCTCTTCATCTCCCTCCTCTTCCTCACTTGTTCCGGACCCAGGCGCCCTGCCTTCGGCAGAGGGGCCGAAGGTTCAGCCCAGAACTGGTTCTGGAGGTTAACCATCGAGTTGGTTCGGCTGATAGAGGAGATTGATCCAAAGTGATCGGATCGATCTCCTCCATCAGAACCAACCAAACTGTCCCTGAGTGAGAAAACATGTCATTTGTTCCAACAAGATTCTGGTTCAGTTCTGAACAAAATGGTTCAAACAAGCGTTTGGGTTTTATTCAGGAAGATGCTCCCATGTCAGGCTGAGAGCAGAACCAAACGTTTATGTCGTTTTAGATGGAACTGTAAGCAGCCTGTAGGTGGAACCAGATCATCAACTCCCATCTGAGTGGATAAAAACCTACAGAACCTTAAACACGTTTCTGCCCTGATCCACAGAAACGGCTCTGATTGGGGGAGCTCTGTAACTGGGCCAGCAGGGTTGATGGAAGATCCAAAGCCTCAGTCGGAAACACCAGCAGCACCACAGCTGGACCAGCAGGAGGCGCTTCTCACTTCAGCAGGGCCTTGTAGAGCGTCAGGGAGCGAGCCGTGCTGCGGTCCTGCTCCAGACACAGGATGAAGTCCCTGAGGTTAACCCGAGTGATCCGCTGCCGGAGCTGCTGCCGGGATGAGGAAGCAGAGGAGCTGGAACCGGATCCTGTTGTCACCTGGAGGGAGGGGGGGGGAGGGTTAGAGACTAGGAACTGCAGGAAGATGAAACATGTTTGTCTATAAACCAGATGTTCTGCTGCTGATCGTGGTGAGCTGCTGCTCTGACGCCATCCAGGGAAGATCTGACCTGTTTCTAAATAGCGATTCAAAGGCAGAACTCAGATCAATGCACGCATTCCTAAAAAAACAGAACAACCTGATCCAAGTAGAGCTGCTGTTCTTCCTGAAGGAACAGGTTCCATCACAATCAGCTCTGAGCTGAAACTACAAAGATCCTTTGTTCATCAGGAGGCTCCACCCCCTCCATATGCTACAGGTTTCAGACCCAACTGGAAGCTTTCATTTTCTCCTGCTGCTGTCTTCACAATCGGGCTTCAGAATGATGATGCTGCTGCACGCCGCTGAGGTCCAACACCCCTTAACGTGCAGAAACTTCTGATGCTTCACCCAGTTCAGAGACCGCTCTATTTTTTTAGTGGTTGGACTGGTTTCACAGACCACCTTTCCCATCATCATCTCAACAGAATCCATTAAAACTGTTGTCTTAAATACCATCAGGTACAGAATTTAAGAAGTTTAAACTGGAAAATCGCCAGCAGGTGTGAACTGTGGGTCTGAACTCCACTCCCCTCTAAAAGAAAGGGCAGAGGCTTTTAGGGCATAAGCAGCCCCCCACCATCAAAAAGAGGGCCTTGAGCTAATATCTGCTGATCTGCCTCCAGGGTATGGAGGCCTGAGGGGCTTCATGAGCCCCCATTAGTCCCCAAGGCAGACACTGACCCCCTTCTGTTGAGGGTGTTGCCATTATATAACTGGAGGGGCCGAAGAGGAGGGGGTGGGGGGTCATGGCTGAGAGTCATTGTTCAGAAAAAAAAGCCTGAACCCTTTTCTGCAGTGGGGAGGGCTTAAGGGCTGGTTATGCCCCTGCAGCAGTGTGTCGCAGATATCTTTGATTTACTTCCAATACTGAAGTGTGGTCTGCAAGATGTAATTCCACGCTACAATGCTACAATCAGGAACTAGCTCTGGGTCTAGATACGGCCGAGGCGGAGAGTAAGTGGGGGCAAATTTGTGTGACAACGAAGGGAATCGATGGCGAAGAAGAGTGGGGATCCAGGTGGAAAAAGGGTCCCAGTGTTCTTGCGCACCTCGCTCTTCTAGCTGGTCCATCTTCATGAGTCGTTTTCCACAATGGTGGTCATACAAACAAAACAAGCCGCTAAGGTACCAAACAGGAGATACGAATGAGTAGCACGGATGTAGAATTGACCAATCAGAGTCCTTCTGTCTGTGGTTACCTAAAATATATTTGCATATTTGCGTTCACTACGACACACGCAGACGACCTGGTTTCTGAGTATAAATCAGCCATTATACTGTCTCTATATTAAACAATCTCCAGTGTCAACCCAATGACTGTGAGACCAATTACCTCACTGCTTCCTGAAGCTCCACCTCCTGAGTCCAGCTTCCGTTTCTTTCTCGGCCCGATGGCGGCAAGGGCCGTGAGGTTGGCGTCTCGCTGTCGCATCTGAGCCAGTTCCTGCTGCTGCATCTGAGGACAGGAAGTTACAGGTTAGGACAGAGACCCAGTGGTTTCAGGAGCGGTTTCCCTTAGGCAGAAACTTTGAACTAACCTGACTGGATAAACTGACTGAATAGTTTCTGTAAAAAGCCTCGAGATGAAATTAGCTGAAAATGCAAAAAGAACACATCCCTAAGGGTTGATTTCCGGCCTTATTTGTCAGCTGCAGCCCAGACCCCAGAATCCAACATGGCCACCATTTATATCAAACAGACTGAAAGCTTTTATACTGTTTATATTTTGGTTATGGTTATGGTATACACTGGTTATGGTGTTTTTCATCTTCAGGCTAGAACAGGGCCGTAAGCTACGAGTGGAAGTTTACACAGAAATAGTTTGTTGTTTATCACTATTTGGCCTCCTCAACTTTTCTTCAAATAGCTACTAAACAAAATAGGAGGACTAACATTAGGAGGGCTGTGGTGCTTTCAGGGAACCTCAAGAACTCGTCTTCTTTATGAAGAGGACATAAACCTCAATCATCTTAAATATTTTCACAGCTATCATGAAGAAATCCTTTAAATTTCCTGTTTCCTGTAGTTTAAGAAGGAGACAGAGAGAATTAGCCGTACCTCTTTAGCCTTCTGCTTTAGTCGAGCCTGCTCCGGATCTTCCTGCCGGGCCCGACTCTAAAAGAAGAAAGAATCAAGTGCTTTAAGTTTTTTTTTTTATATTTTGATGGTTAAATAAACAGGTGGAAACATCTGTGGAAACGTGTTGGTCGCTGTGGGAGCGTTTTGTACCTTGGCAGCTTTCAGCAGTATCTCCCGCTCCTGCTCATCTTTCCGCTGTTTCTCCATGCGCTCCAGCGCCTCAAAGAACCGTAGCTGGGAGCGAACGTCTGACGTCTGCTCATAGGTCATGTTTCCTTCATCCTAAGGGAAGAAGACCGTGGAACGTTTAAACACACACCGTGCCGACGCAACCTTCAGCACCAGGGTTCAGCATGAATTGATGTATAATGTCTGGATGAGCCAACCAATAGGGTTTCACTTATTCCAAAAGAGAAAAACTGTCAGGAATCCGGTCAAAACAGAGGACCTGGGTCTGAACAGGGCAGTTTGCAGAACGGCAACTTTTTAACACCCTGATCCACATGAAAAACTTCATCAGCCTTGTATTATCATAGTTGGACAAAACCTTCCTTCCATCAGGTTTTAGTAGCACCAACTCAACCAGACTAATTTCTTCTGTGCATAAATAAAAAGACTGTAGAATCTATGAGCATCTCCCTATGAGCATTTTTAAGTTATTAAGTACCCCAAGGCTCTAATGTTTCACATGACGGCACGCTCCTTCTCTGTGCACGGGAGGCATCTGTAGATTCTCTCAAACTCACATCTATTTCTGTGCGCTAGTGTCAACTTTTGTCTCTTTAAAGGTGGAACCCCCCGGGAAAAGTAAACTGCCTTTGATTGGCTACACTTCGGGAAATCCCACCTCTTCAGGCAGCACCATTTACATCCTTTGCTAGCACCGTTAGCAAAGCATCTTCAGGCTAATCCCTGCTATATTAAAAATAATTTATTTGAGAAGAATGATACATTTAAAACATTCACTGATGTTTTTTTTAAAGCAGTATGGCCGTTTCTCAATATGTGCACTTATGCGTTCTCATATGCTCGAAAAACGTCATCAGCCTCAGCCCCTGGTACTGTTCCAATTCAAAAGAACAGCAGACCGAGAACGGACAAAGTTGATGTAATTGCCAGATTTTCAATCTAAGTGGACTCAGTCAGTACCTTTCTTCTGGACCCCATCCTGCACAGGCATTGAAGGCTCACAGTGACCTGGCCATGCCTCTGTGTCCTCGGCCCATGGCGAGACAAGACTTATATGTCAAATGGCGTCCCTATAGGAATAGTTGTGTGTCGCAGGAAGGTGGTCACCACAAATGCAAGTTGCACAGGCTGCGCCGCTGTGTGGCTCGCAGAGCGGTTCTCAGTCTTTTGAGCCAACAGGAGCCCACCAAACATAAATGTTCTGGAGCTGCGTGCAGCGTACATGGCCCTAAGGTGAACTCAATACTTTGTGCCGCTTTCAAGCACTTTGTGCAAGCAGACCTCGAGGATTTTCATGAATTATTTTTAAAAGACCCAAAATCTCCACTTTAAAAAAAAATTAACATGCACAACCTCTCAATAGGGGACGCGTAATAAACAAGTGCGAGAGCACGGACCTGCCCATTTCTCCTTGTTCACGCTCGGTTTAAAAGTTGCTGGTCTCATAGCTCATACAAGCTTAATGTGTCCTAATGTGCGCTCTAACCCCTAAATCCTTCAATCACTATATAAAGCAGGGGACTCTATAGTGAACTCAGTTAACTGTCCATTTGGACAGATGGGCCGTCCAAATGGACAGTTAACTGTCCATTTGGACAGTTAACTGTCCATTTAACTGTCCAGATGGGCCGTGTCTCAATATGCGTTCTTGAGCGTCCTCGTGTGATCGTGTGCTCGTGACACGTCATCAGCCTCAGCCCGAGTACCGTTCCAATTCTCGAGAACGCCAGATCGAGAACGCACCAAATCCCCGGATGTTGTTCTCACCCCGCCCTCTTTATCGAGCATGCATCAGAGCAGACTTGTGCGTTCTTCAGACTGACCGCTTCCCCAGAATGCCCCGCGGCCGCAGCTTGATTCGAGACAGCGCTCACAGTGGTAAGTTAAACATTCCCTTTTCTGCTGCTGTTGTTCTTCAAAAGTACGTTTTGAAATCGTTTGAGGTGATAACATTATACATTTAAGCCTCCCTGTGTGGTCTGTTTACAGAGTTAGTGCGAAATTTAAAAAAAATAGTCCGACGTTGAGCGGACCAGAGTGACCAGCAGACCTCCGAGGGTAACCGCAGCCAGAGCTAAATTTACCCCGTCTGTAGTGCACTTCTCTCGGTCTAGTTATGTGTGAACTACTGCTCGTTCTGATGGCGGTTTTTTACTTTAATTCGGCCAAACGTCCAATTTTTTTTAATGTTTTTTAAGCTTTAGAAATTAAAAATATTGTTTTCAAAATGTTTTGTGTAGGGAATAAATAGTTTTGACTGTTAAAGAAATGCTAAAGGAAGACTTCCGGTGGTGACGATGTAGGAGAAGGCCGCTCGAAAGAGGTCTCCCGGGTAAACTGCAATATATTCCTGTAAACACTACATTTGTTTTGGAAAGACGACGGACTGTGATCTTGGTTCATACCCCGCCGTAAAATGAGTGGTTCCAAGTCTAAAACTACCAACACGTCGAGCTGTCCTGTTACTCGCGGAG
The DNA here is from genome assembly GCA_030533445.1 of Cyprinodon diabolis. NCBI lineage: Eukaryota > Metazoa > Chordata > Actinopteri > Cyprinodontiformes > Cyprinodontidae > Cyprinodon > Cyprinodon diabolis. The sequence goes on along the minus strand of CM060063.1, from coordinate 8,950,691 downwards.
GGGCGGCGACTGTGGCTGGCAAACTAGCTAAAATGGCGGCCGCATGTTCGGATACAGGTAACACGGCTGGTCCTGCCAAAGACTCGCCAGATATCTTGTCAATGAGCCAGCTGGTTTCTGAACTGGAGAAGCAACGTGCCTCACTACGGAACGACATGCTAATGTTAATCCAAGAGTTTATTAAACCACTTCAGTCCTCCGTGGATACACTGTGTGAGACTGTAAACCACTTTAACAGCCGCCTCACTGCTGCAGAGACTCTGGCCGGGGATAACTTTGAGCGCATTACAAACAGCGAGAAGACCGTGAAAATGCTAGAAGCCCAGAATAAGTCTCTTCAAGACCGCCTCGATGATCTCGAAAACAGGTCGCGAAGAGTTAACCTCCGTATAATCAATATTCCTGAGGGCAGCGAAAAGGGCCGAGACCCGACCAAGTTTATCTCGGATTTGTTGATGGAAAACCTCGGTCCTGACGTTCTCTCCAAACCACCAGAGCTCGAAAGAGCACATCGCTCCCTAGCCCCTAAACCTGGACCCGGAGGCAAACCCAGGCCGTTCGTGATATGCTTTCATCGTTTCCAGGAGAGGGAGAAGGTGCTTCGGTGGACCAGACAGCACGACCTTAAACACGGAGAGACAGCACTTCGAGTGTACCCAGACGTGAGCGCCGCTACCGCAAAGAAACGAGCTGCTTACAACCGGATCAAGCAAGCCTTCTACCAGAAAGGTGTGAAGTTCAGGCTCCTTTTCCCTGCCCGCCTGCAAGTTTCATATGAGGATCAGTCATTCACCTTTGAGACCCCCGAGGAGGCGCAGGCTTTTTTCAACAATCGAGTGCTGGGTAAAGAGTGAGATGCATTATATTCCTTCCGCTGTTGTCGCTGTGTCCGCTCCGTTTATTTGAATGAAACAATCTGCCTTTATTGTACACCGTTCTGCGGACTCAGCACGGGCACTCAGAGGACATCCTTGAGCATCACCGTAACCATGGAAACCGGTAGGCGCAAGGGCTAAATCTACTCTGATCACGGGACGTTGTTTACTCCCAACTGCTATGACATGAGAGCTGTTCTGCTCATCTCTTCTGCTCAGTTTACGACGGTAAATATGTTAAGGTAGCATGGAACCCTCAATCTGGCTGATGTACCTTTTCACAGATACTATATTCATAGGAACCACTTACTTAGATTTTTTTTTTTTTTTCTTTTTCCTCCAGCTTCATCGCTTTTTCTTGTAAATCTTTAACTCCTCTATGTTTATCTCTGTGAACTGAAACCTTTTGGACGGAATTAAATGGCTTTTTTTCTTATTTTTTTTTTTATTTATTTATTTTTTATTTTTTTCTATTTTTTATTTTTCCTCTTGTAAATTTTTCTTTTTCTTTCAAACACTTAATAATGATCAACATATCACCTTAAGACAGAGGGACCGTTAAGACTGACGACTATGGTTATAACTTGTTCTTCAAAAAAACGTTAAAAAGTGGTGTAAGTTATATTTTTTTTCACCTGGTTAACCTCTTGAGCAAGAGGTCATGGAAGCAGAAAGTGATATCCTGTTGGGATCGAAGATGTGGGGATACTTGGTTTGTATAAGACTATTGGGGATGGGTAAGATGCAGAGGAGTGCATTTTTCCTTCTGTGTTTTTTTTTTTTTTTTATTTATTTATTTATTTTATTATTTTTTTATTTTTTATTTTTTTTCTCCCTTGGGCTCAAGAGACACATCAGAACTGGAAGAGGTTATTCTTAGTTTTTCAACTATATGACAGCTCAGAATAAGAATCTCCGCTTTATTTCCTGGAACTTGAAGGGCATCAACCAGACCATTAAACGAAACAAAGTAATGGCCCATTTAAATCAACTCAGGGGTGATATTTTTTTCCTGCAGGAAACTCACCTCAGATCCTCAGAAGTTAACTGTATTAAGCGATCTTGGATAGGACACGTATTTCACTCCAAATTCCCTGTAAGGGCAAGGGGCGCAGCTATCCTGATACATAAAAGTGTTCCATTTGAATTATCAAACTCCATTGAAGACCTTAATGGTCGATTTGTAATAATTTCGGGTAGACTATGTGGCATTCCTGTGATTATGGCCTGTATTTATGCACCAACAGTGGATGATGACGATTTCATTAGATGCTTTTTTTCCTCTCTTCCTAAAGTTGATGATCACTACTTAATTATTGGTGGAGATTTCAATCTAATCCAGGACCCCTCTCTAGACAGATCTTCTTCTACTCCCCAGATGTTATCCAAATCAGCCAAAGCTCTTGATGTGTACAAGACTAGTCTTGGTTTATCTGACCCATGGAGAGTTAAATCCCCTTCGAATAAAGTATTTTCCTTTTTCTCTCACGTCCATCATTCATATTCACGAATAGATTTTTTCCTTCTGGATAATTATTTTCTGTCTAACATCCATTCCTGTGAATACCATACCATTGTCATTTCTGACCACGCCCCCGTATCGGTTGATCTTACCTTTTCTAGCCGTGTCCCGCCCCCCAGACGGTGGAGATTTAATTCTGCCTTACTAGCTCAGGCTCCCTTTAAAAACTTCCTTAATGCTCAGATCTCCTTGTTTTTCGGCACCAATGACTCCCCACAAATATCAAGATCCACACTATGGGAAACTTTTAAGGCATATATGCGTGGACAAATTATATCATATGTTTCAACTTTGAAGAGAAGGGAAAGGGAGGAGTCGGAAGCTCTCACTAAGGAAATACTGAGAGTGGATCATTTGTATGCTTCAGCTCCCACACCCACTCTTTATAAAGAACGTCTTCTGCTTCAGTCCAAATTTGATCTATTATCCACGAGTAAAACACAAAAACAGTTATTTCTGACTAAACAACGTTTCTTCGAGACTGGGGATAAAGCAGGAAGATTATTAGCACATCAAGCACGCGCAGCCACACAATCTAGGCTGATCCCAAAGATCAAATCCGCTTCGGGTGAAGTTACCTCAGACCCTACTGAGATTAATGAGATGTTTTGCTCCTACTACTCCAACCTTTACTCCTCACAGTGTCCATCGGATGTCTGGAGAGACGATAACCCGCTAGATAAGATAGTTTTCCCTAAAATTTGTGAGGACTTGTCTGGAGAGCTGGGAAATCCCATTTCTGTCAAGGAGGTACAGGAAGCAATTTCAGCACTCCAAAACGGTAAATCTCCGGGCCCCGATGGGTTCACTGCTGAATTTTTCAAGTCATTCTCGGTTACCATTGCCCCAGCCCTTCAACAAATGTATAATGAATCCTTTGCTAAGGGGTTTCTACCCCCCACCCTGTCGGAGGCCTCAATTTCTCTCCTGCTAAAGAGTGATAAAGACCCTCTAATGTGCAGTAGCTATAGACCCATCTCCCTTTTAAATGTTGATCTAAAGATTCTGTCAAAGATTCTTGCCCTCCGTCTACAACGCGTCCTCCCAAGTATAATTTCAACTGATCAAACAGGTTTTATGCTTGGAAGGCACTCATTCCATAACACAAGGAGACTCCTTAATATTATTAGTGATCCTAGTTCAAAAGTTCCCGAAGTGATTGTCTCACTTGATGCAGAGAAGGCCTTTGACAGGGTGGAGTGGAACTTCCTTTTTTTTGTTTTGCAAAGATTCGGTTTCAACTCTGAATTTATATCTTGGATTAAACTACTTTATGCCAACCCAGTTGCCACTGTCCACACAAATGGTCTTCAGTCAAGCTCATTTCCCCTCTGTCGGGGAACTAGACAGGGCTGTCCTCTCTCCCCCCTCTTATTCGCATTAGCAATCGAGCCATTAGCCATCTGGCTTCGCCAGGAGGGTGGGTTTGAGGGCATCACCAGAGCCGGGAAAGTCCATAAATTATCGTTATATGCTGACGGCCTCCTTTTGTATATGGCTAACCCTGCAGCGTCTCTTCCTGTAATTCTAGATATCTTTAAAAAATTTGGATCTTACTCAGGCTACAAACTTAATCTCCACAAAAGCGAACTTTTTCCTGTTAACTCTCTGGCCAAAAATATCCCCCCAACCTTTTTCCCTTTTAAATATGCTAGGGATGGATTTAAGTATTTGGGGGTGCACATTGCAAATTCATTCAACCAACTTTTCTCCCAAAATTTCTCTCCTCTCCTTGAGAAATGTAAACTAGACTTTGACAGATGGTCTGCTCTCCCATTATCCCTGGCAGGTCGTGTTAGTTTGGTTAAAATGGTTGTGTTACCCAAGTTTCTATATCTTTTCTCACATATCCCTGTGGTTATTAACAAGTCTTTTTTCAGATTGCTTGATCAATCAATAAGTTCCTTCCTCTGGGGTAACAAAAATCCACGTATCAGAAAGTCAGTGCTACAGCTTCCAAAGGCGCTTGGCGGCTTAGCGATGCCCAATTTTTTACACTATTACTGGTCCTGCAATATTCATAAACTCTTATATTGGATAACCAACACAGCCGATGATGAAAGACCTGCCTGGGTACACATGGAACTTTCATCCTCTAAACTTTCTCTTCATTCCCTGATTTGTTCCCAACTCCCGTTAACTATATCCAGTTTTACTTCAAATCCACTGGTTTTTAACTCTATTAAAATTTGGATCCAAATTAGGAAAAGCCTCGGTCTCCACAGAGCCTCTGACTTCTCTCCAATTGTAAACAATCACCTCTTTCTGCCCTCCTGTTCTGATTTGACCTTTCAGACTTGGTTTGACAAAGGGATAACTAAATTTAAAGACCTTTATAACCAAGCGACTTTTATGTCCTTTTCAGAGCTTTCAGAAACATTTCACCTGCCCAAATCCCATTTATTTCGTTGCTTCCAGATAAGACACTTTATTCAGAACCAGAATCCCAAATTTCCCAGTCGCCCCCCAGAATCTCTAGTTGACTCACTACTGGCTCTTGACCCTGAACAAAAACGATTGACCTCTAGCATTTACAGCCTCATTAATTCCACTGCCAATGCCCCGGCACCTGAACCCAGAGACTCGTGGGAGCAAGAGCTTGGAACCTCGCTGCCTGAGGATTATTGGCAACAGGTTTTAAAGATGGTTCACTCCTCTTCAATCTGCGCAAGGCACAGCCTCTTGCAATGTAAAGTTGTACATAAAGCCCACTACACTAATCTAAGGTTATCCCGGATTTTTCCCAATGTAACTGATTCGTGTAATAGGTGCAAACAATCTCCAGCCAACCATTCCCATATGTTTTGGTCCTGCCCCAGGCTTGCCACATTCTGGTCTGAAATCTTCAAAACTCTTAGTACAGCTTACAATACTGTCATTACTCCCGATCCTCACTTAGCTTTGTTTGGTGTCCCCTTACAGCCCTTTAACTCTAAAGCCATTCAAACTGTTCTAGCCTTTGTCACCCTGCTGGCCAGGAGACTCATACTTCTTAAGTGGAAACATCCTCATCCTCCATCTCACAACAGGTGGATGAAGGAAGTATTACTGACAGTCAGGCTTGAGAGACTTAGATTTTCCCTCAATGGGTCCTTAAGTTCGTTTGAAAGGACTTGGAAACCTCTATTAAATTACATTGAACATTGTACACCTCTACCTGATTGTGATGACTGAGCCCCCCCCCCCCTTTTTTTTTTTTTTTTTTTTTTTTTTTTTTTTTCTCTAATTTTAGTCATTCTACTTTTCTTATTTATGTTCTTATACACACTCTGTATTGATTATATGTTGATTTTCCTTTACATGAGCAACTGCTCTTTATTGGGGTGGGAGGGGAGGGGGGAGGGGAGAGAGGAGGGGAGGGGAGGGGGGAGGGGGAGGGAAGAGAAAAAAAAAAAAAACGGGGAAAAAGAATGGAAGATTCACCTGTCATGCTGCACCTGTGTGTAACTACTGTGTTTCTTAAATTGCTTCCAATAAAGAAAGTTAATTAAAAAAAGAAATGCTAAAGAACGTTGCATGTGATGACGTCACGAGTACGCTTCTGTTCCAATACACATACCTGCTTGCGTGCTCGCGTTCTCGTCAAGTCCGATCTTCCTGTGTTCTCGGCAAGAACGGACTTGACGAGAACGCGAGTACGTACTCGCGTTCTCGTGAATTGAGAAACGGCCATGATCACTACTTGTTGCTCGCCTGTTGGTTACGTAACTGCGCCATCTTTGTTATTAGTCGCTGCTGTCCGGTACAGACCCGGAAATAAAACATAGCCTCTATACCAGGGGTAACCAATAAAAAATCAGCGAGGTCCGAATAAAGAAAATCATCAACCAGTAAAGGTCCGGATACTTTTTTTTATTATAATCTGTTACTTTAAACAGAATTTAACACTGAAATAAAAAGCAGGTTTTTATGTATCCGTGTTATACATTGAATTTTTAATTAGAAAGATATATAAAAAAAAAACAAAACAAGCATTTTTCTATTTTTAAATCTAAAAAGTCCTGATTCACATATTTTATAAAACAGCTGAACTGATCGTCTTTTGTTTTTTCTTTTTTATGCTGCCCTGCAAGGCTTTAAACCTGGGTTTGAATGGAGACTAAGCCATTCTAAAGCACATATCAAGGAGCTCATTTTGAGCCTGGATCCATATTTATTTTTTATTCTGTTCATGGTGGAGAATCCTGCTTAACAGTAGCAGGTTGAGCCAAACATAGTCTAAATGTGCAGGATCATCTTTCAGCATGCCATTTCATGTCGCCAGTTCACTGCAGTTCTTCCAGCAGTCCACACTTTCTCTGCTTTCTTTTTCTCGTCATCTTCTTCTTTCCCATCGCCCAGCTTTCCACAGGTTTGCCTGCTGTGTCTAGAAGTAGCTAGCCCTAGCTACTAACCCTAACTAGCAGCAGCAACCCAGACTGACAGCAGCTCATTGGCTAATCTGTATCACGTGTAGCCTGGTCCCGGGCGCTCCAGAGGGCTTTACCATATTATCAGGAGAAGCGACGGAAGTGAAGTTAGACACTGCTGTTAGGCAAAATGCAGTAATTTATAAATGCTTTAAATCAGGTTGGTCCGGATTAGCCAGCAGGTGGGTCTGGATCCAGACCGCGGTCCGCTAATCTATGACCTCTGCTCTATACCTTTAGGTGGCTCTCATATAAAACTGCCTTTCGACTGGATTGTGATCTACAAAGCCTACAATGGAGGACGCCTCCCGCTGCTGTTCGGTGTGAAGACCCCAATCTACCAGGAGCGTTGCGGTGTCATGGGCTGCTATGAGGGGGTTTTGCTGGAGGCCATATATGCTGCAGCATCATGAGCTTCACCAAGCATATTCAGCAGGTTTTACAACATCAGAGTCACTACTATGTCATTCAGTGCTTTTAGCGCCACCCTCTGGTGGTCAGTAGGGGTGAAATACAACGAATGGTATTAAAGTAACCATGGTTCTATGGATAAATGCCAAAGATTATCTGTCCCTAAGAATCCATGCTTCTGTGAGATTCTGTAGAAACAGAGCTTTGAACGACATCAGTATAAATATATATAGCTACTGAGTGATCATCCAGGTAATTATGCTCGAAGGGTACATTCACTGGTTTCAGCACCGCCCTCTGGTGGTCAGCCGGGATTCATACAACTGTAGTAACGTATGCGACTTTCGTTTTTCCATGTTTTGTTTCCACATTCTCAATCGTTCTCTTACCTTCGCTCCGTCTGTGCGGTGCTGGGCGATCACAGAAGCTTTCTCCAGCAGAGAGCGCAGTCTGGACTCCGTGGCATGTGAGATGAGATTCACCACATCCAGCGGCACCTCAGTCACTCCAAGCTTCTTGGCTGGGGGTAGAACCAAATGGAGCCATTAGAACAGAACAATCCAATGGCCTGAACACAAACAGAGAGTGAGAGCAGGTCTGCAGCCAACAGGAAAAACAGGAACAGTTGGAGAAGCTGAGAATGAAGGAGGTGACAGAAAGAAAGCACAGAATGGAGCCAATTCTTCAGATCCTCCTCAGAAGCACCAGTTACAAAAAAAAAAAAAAATGAAACACTGGTAAAGAAATTAGACAAATAAACTAAATATGAAGCAGGTTCCAAAGGTGCAGTGGCTCCCCCTGCTGGTAAAGAGAAGTATAAACCAGTAAAAAATGTAGCAGGTGGATGGATGGCCTCACCTGAGTCCAGGATGCGGCGGTGCAGCAGGCCTGGTGGCAGGAAGGATTCGTCTTTACAGGACCGAATTTTTGTTCCAACCAGCTCGGAGCTTGTTGCTAGGATACGGGCGTTTTCCTCGTTAAGGTTGACCCCTGCCATCGACGCCACGTCATTGATGTCGTCATCATCTCTGTAGACGGTCAGAGAAAAAAAATAGTTGGTCAGGTTTCACTGTATTAAACCGACAGTCCTGCGTTCTCTGGATCGAGCTTCATTACCAAACATACGGCTTTACTATCAACCCCAAGCAGTTCCGCGCAAATATATTGCATATAAGATATCTGTGATTATCGAGGGGAATTAAAAATGCCACGATAATCACATTTATTGAACTTTAATGCCAATTAAGGCCTTAATTTAATGACTTTTAATGATATTTAATGACCCGTGGAAACCCTGTTCTACTCTGGTGGAACTAACAGTCTCAGCGGATTCTGAACCTGAAAAGTTAATATTAGGATGGGATGGGTCGATTTCGTATGGCTTAGAGATGCCATGTTTTTCCTAATTTGCTTTACATTGAAGTGACTATGATGTTCACTGCTGCAGCTGCAGGATCAGGCTGGAGGTGATCTGCTGTCTGTAGAAACTGAGCTACTAAAGAAAGGTTCTGGGCAAAACAAGTTGGGCTGTAAACATGTCATACAAGCAGAAGTCCACAAACAGGAGCAACCAGCCTGCAGCAGGTTACACCACAAAGGTGTAAATGGGACATTTCAGAAATTAATTGTGGAGCATGAATCAAATGGATAATCACCTCATTTTTTTTACATATTTATAAAAAATAATAATAATAATAATACATCCACAGAGCATCTGGTGTAGTGAGGGATAAAAGTATCAATTTTACGGAAAAATTTTGTTTATTTATTCACGTATTTTTTACATTTTTACAGAACCAAAGCATGTGAATATCTACTGATTATGGACATAAACATCAAAAGATTCTGGGGGGGGGGGGGGTCTTTCTAAACTGAGTGGGACTTTTCTGGTTAAATACAAAAAACACAATCATTTACATAATTCAGATGTTCAAGGTGATCTGCAATTAGATTTCTTTTTCTGGAAAGAAGACACAACAGGAGGCCAGAAAAGACACCGAAAAACTTACATTTTATAAATAACTTTACCAAATATTTGACTGAATTCTTTAATAGATTCCTCAATTTAATTACCACATTAACTTATTAATCCAGACTTTCGATGTAAGCATTTAACATGTAAGACTAAAGCCGAGGCTGTTATTTGGTTCAAATATATAATAAACTACAAAATGGAAAAGAAAATGCTGATAAAAAATTGAGACCAGCTTAGACTCCGTAAGCAGTAGTTTGGGGACCTGCTGCCCTCTGCTGGTTGATATCGGTTCTACATGATTGATGCAAAGTAAAGTTCCTGCAGTTTAACTGCATTAAAGCTCGAATCAGCAGCAGGATGAGTCTCATCAGCAGGAAAATGTAATCACCGTAAAACTGCAGGCTGGCTGTTACTATAGCAACCACAGTACTGCTGCTGATTATTTTGGCCTTGCAGTAATTGGCTTTAAGAAACATTAAAACGTGTTTAAATAGTTAATCAAACTTATTTTGCCGCCATCAGGTGAGCCTCGCAGTTTCTGAAGCTCTACAATGATTAAAACATCAGACAGTCCTTCAACCGGACAACGCCGATAGTCTGAAGGTAAAGATCATGTTCATAAGTAAACCTCCACCTGTCTGGTTTATTACGACTGAGGATCAGACTCACCTGAAGGTCCCGCCCCCTGGGTCGGTTGGCTTCTTCTGATGGGCCGGAGCTGTCATTTGGAGAGGAGGTTTCCCCGCCATGGTAGACGGCCCTCGTAAGAACGTGGCTGGGCGAGCAAATAATTCAGGGTGAGAGCAGATCACCAGTAACCAGCCCAGAGTTGGCCAAGTATCCAGCCTCACCTTGATGTCTGAGCGGCTGACTGAGGACCACAGGAGAGCGGCTCTGGATAGTCTGGACGGCGGATCTGCCCACAGCCTGGAGCAGAAACCAAATCATCATCATCGTTTCAGAACTCATCGCTGCAAGCAGCACCCAGAGAAAGCGACAGAACAGCAGAGCTGCGGATCAGCTGAGCGTACCACGGCCGTGTTGGTGACAGGTGGGCTCATGCGGACCGTGGTTCCCGTGACACCGACAGGAAGCCGCGGCCTGATGGTGGCTGCCGTGACGGAGCCGGGGGCGACCGGAGGCGGGGCTGAGGTGATGGGCGGAGCCGTCGTCAGAGACTGCTGGCTGTTGAGGAGCGTCTGGCGCAGAGCAGGGAGGCTTTTCTGAGGACCAGAGGAAGCTGCTGGTGAGGGTTTGGTCAAAATATCTCCAGATAAAAGGTTTTCAAGTAAAATATGACCAATTTTAACCTCTAATGGCTGACAGAGTAAAAAACTGGGGCTGTAAGGGTACATCTGTTTATACTGATAATCCCTGAATATATCGCCCTCCTCCATCACTAAACTCTACTGTTTGGGAACATTAAGGTCATTCAGCTGGAGTGGAGTCCAATACAGGAAGACCAATCCACATCTCTGCTCTTAACTGGATCATTACGTCAGAACAAATGTAAACATCCCTGCTAGTGGAAGAGAAGAAGAATAAAATGGAAAAATAAATAAAAATCAGCAGAAACTCTCCATGAGAGGAACCTCTGGATTCTCCAAACAGCTGCCGTGATGCGTTTAAGTCTTCACTAAAATACTTCTGGACTTTTTCTGGAGTCTGATGCTGAAGCTTTACTCCGACCTTAATGTGGACAAACATCAAAGACGAAGCAGCAGACGCTTCTTTGCTGCTCAACTTGCTTTAGTGGGAACGTAGCATTAGAGCTAAATAAGGACCTGAAAGATCATTAATATTCTTCTGATTTAGGGCTTTCCTATGCAAATCGATTAATCTGTTGATTATTTTTTCCATGAATCGATTAATAATCGGATAGCCAAAGGTTCCTTAAAGACTTTTTACGAAGTGTATATATATATATATATATATATATATATAGTTCACGAGTCTACGGAAACCGCGGCAGACCAAACCAGATGAAAGTGCGCATTCAGCTCGGCAAAGAACTCATGCTCTTTCTCAACACTGAAGTCCTCAGACATTTTTCTTTCTTTGTTTCTTTCTTTGCACAGGTAAACAGCACATTTCTTCTTCTACGCTTGCATTATCAAGAGCAGACGCTGAATGCAAACTTTCATCTGGCTTGGTCTGCCGCGGTTTCCGTAGGCTCGTGAACTCGCAGGCGCGCGCTTTTAGGAAATCCTATACACTACTGTTTATGCTCTAAAAACATTCTAAATGACTTTGTTTCGAGTAAATTATGGACGCTACCCACTCAGGACACTTGGAATACATTGGACGAGCAGTATGGAGGAATATTGACACGTTTTTTGTGGACTTTTATGGACCTTTCTGCCTCGGGCGCCATGGACCTCCATTTTTTGAATGTCAGCAGACAGCAAGAAGCCTCCCAGATCTACAGATGCATTTGAGATATCAAAAAAGTACTCCAGAGTGTTGTTCAGCATGGGGGTGAGTAGAAAATGAAGGCTAATCATGTTTTGGGTGTACTACTCCTTTAAGCTAACAATGATTTCCTCTAACCAAATATGTTAAATAATTGCAGTTATAGCTATCAAAGAGTCATTTATTATACATATTTGGATCTGATAACCATCTTTAGCCTTTATTAACTCTAGATAAAGTTAAATAACTGCGGACGTCTGTTAACCTACGATGAGAGCAGAACGGTACCTTGAGGAAGGGGATGAGGTAGGGCTGCGGGGAGGACTTCAGCTCATCCTGCAGACGAGACGTGAACTCCTCAGGTTCAATCTTCGCGTCCTAAACGCAGACAGATGTGTTAAAGTGTAAAGAAACGAGTGGAACGGAGACACACACGTCCATGCACATGAACTTTTAAGATTTAACCTCTTACCAGCAGGTCCTGAACGAGGGCCTTCACATTCTTGGATGTCTCGGGGGACGGGGAGTTGTGGGACGCCAGCTTGATGAGGGTGGACAGGAAGTTCTTGCACTTCTTCACGTTTTCCTGCATCTCCTGCTAGGCACAAACATGTGTGAAAAACCTGGAGAATAACCCGGAAGAAAGACAAGAACTTTGAAGGGGCCGACCTGTGACACCACAGTCACCCTGGCGCCGGGCGGGGCGGCGGGAGGGGGCGTGACGGCGCCGGCGATGGGCGCCTGCTTGGCTGCGGGTGTCACTCCCGCTGTGATCACCGTGGAGGCCTTCTGAGGCGCCGCCATTTTCACAGCTCCGGCAGGAGAGACTGAGAGGGGCTTCAAGAGACAGAAGAAGACGGTCAGAACCATTCGTAGAGCTTTGAACCTTCAGACCCGATCTAAACAGACTCAGAACCTGTAGAATGAGTAGAATCAGTGACACTTGGTGCAGTTTAAACTCAGTATTGATCCAGATGTTCTCTTACATGTTCTTTTAAGAACATTGTTAATGGAGGAGGATCATAAAAACAGAGGAGAAACTTAAAATCTTATCTCCATATTTTATGGTGCTATGAAGTAATAATAAAAGTGACAACAAAGAAACAAACACTTCATTAGTGTTTCTGCAATATTTCTAACGTAAATGCATCCCACAGCAATCATAAAAATCAGCCACATTTAAAACAGGCACTTCTTAGGACACTCATTAGATAAAGCCTGGTTGTTCTTACTGAACACCCCAAAGTAGCTGAGTTCATTGCATCCTTTGAATTTATCGAAAATGTTGTTCTCGCTCCTCCTTTACCCAGCATGCATCAGAGCAGACTTGTCCGTTCTTAAGATTGACAGCTGTCCCAGCATGCACTGTGGTAGCAGCAGCTTCCAGTGGAGCACTCACTGAGCTCAGAGTAAAGGGCAGATTAAACTTCTGCATCCGCACGCATCAAATGTCGCTTGGGTCTGGTCGCTTCTGCACCATCGGGTCTGGAATTTCTAGGGACGCACAGCAGTTTCTCGCCAAAGCGCAACGGGGAGCCTATTTGAGAACTTGTGAGAACCTCGGCAGATGGTCACGAGAACTTCGGCAGCGCCGGCAGGAGTGTTTATCTTCCAAAGATGGATCTAGAGTTGCTAGACATCGAAGAGGTTAACAGGTTCTGTTAATGGAGTTGGCAAAAAGACCGATTAACCTTTCGTCGTTGTTGTCCATTGTAGTTGTTCTTCGGCTTTTAAAATTGGCGCGCCCCGGCACCGAATCGAGAAGCAAGACCACACAGACAGCTGGAAAGGCATACCAAGGACCAATCACAGCTGCTTTTTGTCTGCCCACTTCCACTTGAGATCTGCGCGGGTTTGTGACCGTCCGAAACGATTTTTTTGAGGTGAGCGACAACTTTTTCAGAACTTCAGTTCCTTTTTTTTTTGCGGTTTTTATGGCACTAATTGCTTGTTTTTCTGACAATAGCCTAACAGGAAAGGGGGAAGAGGTAAGCGGGCCGGCTTCGAACCCGGGTCGCCCACGCCGAGGACGTATATGGGTCATGCGTGCTAAACACTGCGCCACCTGCACGCCCCGTGCACAGAGACAGATTTGACGGTTCCAGAGGCTATGCGTCAGAAGCATAAATCGGCCTTAACTCATCTGCCTTCCTGAGGCGTCTGTTTTTATGTCGGACCCGGAGCTGCGGCCTGTTCTGTTGTCACAGCAGGAGGACTTACCTGTACAGAGGTGGTGGTGGGAGACTGGACTATTCTGGTCGGAGCGGGTGAAGCCAGGCGGACTGTCTGGGGGGGCCCGGGTGCCTGCAGACCACACAGACGAATGACGGTGATGATTTTCAGTCCAATTCTGATAGAATCACTCAAAAGCCTAAACAACACTGCTCTGATGGAACCAAACTCACCGTGGTGGCGGTGCTGACCCGGATGGTGGATGTTGCCAGCGGTGCCGTGGGTCTCTGGGTGACCACTGTCTGACCCTGCTGGAGCTTGGCCTGAGCCTGGGCCAGAGCCTGCTGGGGAACCAGAACCAGCTGACCCGTCTCAGTCCGGACTAGAACCATACCTGCAGGGGAGGATCACAAAGTAGCGTCATCCTGAGGCGATGATCCCAGAAAAGGATCCAACTGATCTACAGAACCGACTGGAGCAAACTGAACAACCATCAGGATGAAACCCGAATTGATCAGAACTGTTTACGGCTAAAAGTTATGGAATAAGGAACAACAGGGATGTTTACAGTTAGAGAGAAAATGAAGGAATTCAATCATTTCTGTCTGCAGAACAGAAGCTCATCCCTCTGATGAAGCACAGACAGTTCAGATTTAAGGTTATTAGAGAGGAACCGGTCCCTGCAGTCCATTTCTCTAATCATATGAGGTAGTATCATGGTATGGGATGGTATCAGTTCCCCTAAAGACGTTCATTTCCACTTCTAAGACAGCAGCGTTAAAGCAGAAGGATCCAGCATCTATTTCAGCGGCTCTAAGATCACATCTAAGGCAGGAAGGCCCACATGTTCTGCAAGGAGACACGGTCACCAGATCTTTTATCTTCTTCTGAGAACAACCGGGTCTAGTTTTAAAGTTCTGGGGGAGGAACTAACGGGTTCAAAGCAGAGAGGGAGCTGCTCCATCCAGCATCCACCCAGCTGCAGCTCAGAACGTTCCTGAATCCCCTTCAACCAGGCTGAGAGAAAAAACGGCTGGATTTAAAGGAAGTAGCAAGATGACACTGAATCTGGCCTCAGTTTATGATAAAGAGCCATGAAACCGAATAAATTAGCATGAACCCAATAATTATTCCCCAAAAAAAAAACAAAAACAGAATTTTCAAAAATTGCATCATAAAATCTCAGAATTTCCAAATAAAAACACCTTTAAAAAAAGAGACACTGACGCATCCTGGCAAAGCCCAAGAAATCTCTATATTCTAGATTAGAAATCTCTAATCTGTCTATACCTACTTTTATTCTTTATTTTATAGTGTGGCTGTTAGAAAAGTGATCAAGTGATATTAATCAAACACAGGTTTATCAGAGCCATCAGTTTGTGGAAGCTCAAACAATTAACAGCAATAACAATTAACTGGAAATCTGGAGCTTTTAGAGGATCTGGACGAAGTGAACCGGACCTCTGTTCCCCACGTCAGCACAAAACAATCCGAATGAAAAGGATGTAAAACAGAAATACAAAAGGAGAGCAAAGAAATAAAGAAAACAAAAACTGTAAAAAAAAAATCCACATGGCGACTGATCCGATGACCCAAACCTGAGCTGTTATTAGGGGTGTGAATCACACCCATCATTCGATTCAGCATCAATTTCCTGACCCAAAGATTGGATTATTTTCGATATTACAGAATAAGTGTCATGAAAAACATTATTCTGGTACAACATAACATTAAAGGCATTAATGATGATACTGGCATTTACATTTTTTTAGTTTTATAAACCTAAATGTAATTGTTAACTAGACTTATTAACTTTTTAACTTTACGTTTTAACTTTTCAATTAAATTTTAATTTTTTTTCTTTGCTTGTTAACTTTTTTCCCTTTCATCTTAATCAACAGTAGGTAATATATAATTTAATGGCTCATCTAATTGGTCAAATGCCAAAATAAGCTGTGCAGCCATCTTTGCTGAGTGGCTGCATACAGATCTTGTGCTTCTAGATCTCACTGAGGGGGACTCCATTAATCAGGGGTATGCCAGTGATCAGATACTGTAACTTGCCCTATAAAGGTAAGTGTGCCCACCTGGAGGCATGGTGAAGCCGGGGGGCAGCTGGATGGTGGTCTGCTGCTGAGGCCGGACAGCCAGGGTGGTCTGAGGAGCAGCAGCCCGGGTGGTGGCGGTTATCAGCCCGGCTCTCTGAGGCTGGATGGAAGTGGCCCCTCCAGGGGGCCTCACCACCGCCACCCCAGGCTGAGCCACCCCGTTGACGGTTGATTTGACCGCAGAGCCGGTCTGGGTCTGGATGATGGAGGCCTGGGCTGCAGCTGGAGCGGGCGCGCTGGTCACCAGCATCTTGGTGTGCATCAGAGGGTTGCTGTGGTTCAGGACCGGAGCCGCTGGCAGAGAGGGGGAAACCTTTGGCTCCAAACCGTTCTGGGCGGCACTGATCACAGGGCTGGGGTGGCCCTGCAGGGTCACAGCGGGGGAGCCCGCCGGGGACTGAGGGGGTCCAGGCTGGGAACCCAGGGAGCCGCCGGGTGGAGCGGGAGCAGGTGAGCCCTCCACCTTCGCGGCTACCGGGCTGCCGTTTAGGTTTTGCAGGCTGGGAGAGGAGGTCCGGATGGTCTCCGCCGGGCTGGGAGCCAGGACTGCAGCCCGGGGGAAGCTAGCAGCGGGCTGGCTGCTCAGAGTTACCGGTCCGGGTAACGCGCTCAGAGGGGGGGCTCCCGCCGCCTGCAGACCGGCCCCGGTGTTTCTTATTGTCCCGGCGGAAGAAGAAACGGTCTGCCCGGATAAAGGCAGGCTGGCGCCCGGTTCCCGGGTCGACCCCGCCGTTTGGTGCCCTTGTTGAGGCTCCGAAGACCCCGCTTTCCCTGAGAGGTGGCCAACCGCCGCCACGTCCCGTTTCCCGTTCGGATCAGAAGAAGCGGAGGGTTTCCTGTCGCCCAGCTGGGACTCCAGGGAGCCCACCAGGTCGCTAACCGCCTTCTCGTCCACCTCGGTGGACAGCATGTCCTCCAGCGGGTCGGGGGCTCCCGCCATCTTTGATGCTTCGCTGTTGTGCAAATCGGTTTTTAGAATATGCGCATGCGCCAAGGATCCGGCTGCTTTCCGAACATAGATCTAGTTCTACTAAACTTTATTCGAAAACTGGGAGAAGCAGCGTTTGAACCTTGTTTTTCTGACACGATATCAACATTATTGATTAGATTTAATTAATAGAAAGGAACATTCAGCTGATGTTCCAAATAAGACGTCTGAATGTGGTATAGCTGTAAACATAATGCCAGTGAAATAAAATTAATCCGATTAATAATCACATGTAATATTTCATTTATTACATTTGGAAACTTTCAATATAGTTATTTGCGTAAGACCCAGTGATAATGCAATTATTTTAATATTCAATGTTATGTTATATTGTTATAGACTTGAATATAAAACACATTTGTAAAATCTATTATCAAATAAAAATAAATCTCGCAGTTTTTTTTGTCTCTAAGCAGATAATTAACAGTTTAGTCTATCCATCTTTCACGCTATTTTTATTTATTACTATTTTTTTTTACATTGGAAACTTATTTTTCTGTATATTGAAATGCGTTGGCTCAAAATGGTTCTAATTGACATATCTCTATGGTTTACGGCCCGTCGAAGTCACGCGATACTCCAAATCTCGTTGTCCCCCCGCGCTCAGAGCGGTGCCATGGAGGTGGAGGCGGCCATGTTGTAATTGCAAAGCGGCGTCAGCTTTAGAAGAAACCGAAACGAAACGCACTGGAGAGTTCCTCCCGAGCCCATTCTGTTGACTGAGCTGCACAGAGGCATCCGCCCCTTCCACCTTCTGTATTCTGAGTCGAGAAGCGGGAGCCACCATGAGCGGCGGGACGCCTTATCTCGGTAGCAAGATCAGCCTGGTCTCCAAGGCCGAGATTCGCTACGAAGGGATCCTGTACACCATCGACACAGAGAACTCCACTGTGGCCCTTGCTAAAGGTAAGAGTTTCACCCAGGTTAAAGGTGAGCCGGAGGCTTTGTGTTAAACCTGCAGGGGGTGTAAAAGGAAACTTAAGACACCCGAACTGCCCGGAGACGGCCTGAAGTTAGTTTCTTATTAGTAGCCCAGCTGTTAAAGGCGTATGAACCTATTTTTTCTTTTTTAAATCTTAATCGCATCAGACCAGATTTTCTAGCCTGGGCAGTAAATGCATGTTAAAATAATAAAAATCTTTTTGTTTTTCAAACAAAACACAGATTTCCTTTGATCTTAAAAAGTTAAAGCAAATGGACTATTCTTAGAATAAGAAGTAATCTGCTAATCTGTTATTAGCCTTTTCCCCATATATTGAAATCAGTGGTTTGGCAGCAAACAGACCCCTAAAGCATCCCTGACCCTGGTGCTCGAGGTGTAGGGTCAGAAAGAAGTTAATAACAGTGCATTTTGAATTATTTCCATTAACCCAGGTGCTTCAATCAATCCGGAATAGCCCTTTACTGAGGTGCCGATTCAGAAACTACGAATCAGACTCTGACTTCAGCTTCAATTATTCGCTTTTCAGACGTAAACACAAGCACCAAGAATCTGTATCAGCACTGAATCTGGCCTCAGTTTATGATAAAGAGCCATTAAACAAAATAAATTAGCACGAATACAATAATAAAAAAAAATACCCATATCAACCAATATTACATCATCAAATTTCCAAAGAAAACACATTTAAAATAGAATAAGCCAAATAAATCTCTTTTATCTTTACGCTATTGTATGTTGATACAACTTTGTAATTTGTAATATTGTACCTATACTGTAGCTTTTGAGTATTAATTGATACTGAAGGAGCCTCGATATGATATCTGCACAAATCATACCTACTTTTATTCCTTATTTTATGGTGTGGCTGTTAAAAAAGACTTGATCAAGTGATATTAATCAAACACAGCAATAGTAAACAACAATGCGTATTTGAACAACTGACTCATTTATTATTATTGATCAGTGAATTACTTAAACTTAAAACAGAGGGGGATAGAAGTTAACTATTTCTATCAGAGATTTTAGATGCAGGCCGGTGTATCCAGATATTCAATTATAGGCTGATATCAATTCCATATTAAGAGATCTCTAATTCTAGCTTTAAGTTGTGTTTATTTAAATGTGTTCAGACATGGTAAACATTGAAAAAGAAAAACACTAAAAGGAATAATATTCATGATCATTTGATGATTAAAAGCAACTTTACTTACCTACTCACTATAGGATATTTTGTTTTTAAACATTTTGCTAACTAACGTCGAAAAATCATGTACACAGGTTGACCTCAATAACTAATATGAGGTTGGTTTATATTTATTCTTTCATTAGCTTTTATAAATATTTTACTCTCCCTGAAATTATAAACAAGTCTCTCTCTTTTTTATTAAACCTTAAATATAAATGGGAAACTTATTATTTTTTATGTAATACATACATTATGCAAAACTTTTAGATGAATAGACCATCTAAGCTGCAGAAGCAGTGTTGTTTTGTCAATTTGAAGGATAAACAACATAGAAAAAGTCTTCTAGATCAACAGTCTCACCTCCATTATTTCGCAGTTATTTCAAATTTAATAAAAAGAAAACTATCAATAGAAAAACATGACTGGGTTTGATTTGCAGGTCTGTGTGAATGTTTTGATCAGGATGCCAACCATAAACTGCATCATTTGGAAACTAGCATAGCTTTCCATCTGGGTTGGCCTCTCCTAGCAGCACAAACACCAGCTTCCTCCATTTGGTCCTCCTCATCATCACCACCTCCTGTCTTTTCTACGTTCTTATCGGTTTCAACGCGTTGCAGTTCAAACTGAAAAGGTTTAACGTTAGTCGTCACTGTTTTGGCTGGGAGGAGCTAGCGCTACAGGACCTAGCATATAACCCTGCATGCATTGCAGCGTAACCGACAAAGCGACAATGTCCAAGGGACATTAATATTTAAATTTATAAAATCCAAACAGCTTACAGTAGTTTTACTGTATTGCTTTTACGTGTAAAATAAATGTTCCTTTAATAAAGTCTGTTGTTGCAAGTTATCACGGATCCATTTAAGAGTAAAATAAATTGGTATAAAAGCTGTAGACCTCTCCAGACTTTTCTCCCTTGTCTATTATCTAAAATCTGTCCATCTGTGGATCCTTTCGTCTATTTCTGCACCCATCTGTCTGATTCTTCCAGTACTGGAACTTTCCCATTAAGATGTAGGAACCCTGCTTATAGATGTCAGACTTTAGATCAATTTCTCTCACATCTGTTGTTCTGCTGAGGACAGGACCTGCGTGAATAAACGGCTCTGAGGACCTACTCTCTGCACCGATGCACATTTATCTTTGATCGATCTGAGAAATTCACCAATGTAAAGACAAAGAACCAGTGTTTCCATTTTGACCACCTCCCACTGCCCTGATTTAATTAAACCACTGCTGTCTGGATGTGTTTCCTTTGCCTCAGTCCGCTCATTTGGTACTGAGGATCGCCCAACGGACAGACCCATTCCCCCCCGAGACGACGTTTTTGAGTACATCATCTTCAGGGGCAGCGACATCAAGGACTTGACGGTTTGTGAGCCGCCCAAACCACCATGCTCTCTTCCCCAGGACCCCGCCATCGTCCAGGTAAGCTGCTCTCAATTCTTGCTGCTGAGAGAGAAGTCGGTTCAGGTCCGAGGTTTAGTCCCTGTTCTTAGAATGACATTCCTGTCAGGGTCAGCCTGTCAGCTGTTGTTAACCTCCAGAAGAGCTGCAGGCTGCTGTGAGCTCCTGTTGGGGGGCTGCCGTGCTGATGGCTGTGCAGACTCTCTGTGGGATTTAGATCTGGGGTCTGCAGCCTTTTAACTCCAATGAGCCAATTTCCCCCGTGTAGGGCTGACTAAAGATTAAGAGCTGCAAATAGTTTATAACATAAAAAAAACACTTCTTACCATTTATTTGAAGTAGCTGATAAAGAAATTGTTGCTTTTTCAAACAGTCAACAGTTTATTTGTATTTTTAGCTTTTAAAAAAAGGACATAAAACATTTCATAGAGATGAAGCGTGGGTTTTCTTTCATTAGATATTATTTGATGTAACATAGCAATACCTTGGGGGCGAAATTAAAGCTATGTAGCTTTAATTTCAACCCTCTACTTCGGGGGGGTGACCTTTATTTAAAGGGCAACAAAGTTCAAATTGTGAAGAAGCGGTAAAACAACAAATAAAACAACCTAAATATTCACAGTCGGTGGGAGCACACAGTGAGCCAGTTTATCGGTTATAAGAACACATCCCCCTGATTTTCCAAAAGCTAAATCTGCATAAGCAGTAAACTTGATGAATCACACAAACTTGGTTACAGATCGGGGGTCTTTGTTCCATCAGTACCAACGGGGCCGAGCTCGACTCATTGTTTGGGTTTTTCCATCGATAACTATGACATGGACTCGACATTAACAACAAAATCTTAAGTCATCTTGAAACACTCAGGAGAAAATACTCTTTGGACAAACCAGTTTTAACCAATATTTACAAATAAGAAATGTTGTTAATTTAAAAAATAGGCCAATTACTGACAAAAATATAAACTTAATGGACATTTTTATTAATGCCTATATATCAAAAATTAAAGGGAAAAGTGTTTCACTTATCTATAAAAAAAACAATGGATCTCAGAAACAATTCAACCCTACATATCAAAGCAAAATTGGAAAGAGAGGGCAATTTGACAAAAACAGAGAAATATTATTGGACATATAATAAATCTCTACAATGGTAAGAATTTGAATGGAAAAATCTGTTGTTTTTTATCACACCTGCTCAAAAATGCCACTATGATAGAAATCCCCCCACATGTTGGAGGAAACGTAGAAATCAAAATGCAAACCATTATCATGTCTTCTAAGACTGCCCAATTATAAAAGAATACTGGAAATGGATAAATAATGCCTTAAAAGATATTTTTAAACAGAACATTCCTTTGGAGATCAAGCTTACGTATTTTGGTATACTTCCTCAAGAAGCCTCAAAAAGAAATAAATATTTAATGACTATTTTATTAACAGCAAGTAAGAAAAATATTACAAGAAAATTTTTATAATAAAAACCAACTTTAGACAACTTGATTGACATAACATTTAACATATATAAAATGAAAAAAATAACCGCCTCTCTCAATCACAAGACTGAACAATTCTGTCAGTGGTGGCAGATTTGGGTAAACTATGTAAAACTTGAGTCAATTCTATTCAGTCTATTTCTATTGCGCCAATTCACAACATGTCATCTCAAGGCACTTTACAGTTCACCAGATCAAACAGTCAAATTGATTCAAAGTTTTCTATCTAAGGAAAACCAGTTGATTGCATCGACTCATTAACTGGAAGGCAATCCCTAACCCTAACAGTGGAGAGGAAAAACTCCCTTTTTAAAGATCTGATTTCAATTTAAGAGACCAATCTTGATTAAATCTCCTCGACAATCCACTCTCCTAATATGTTAAATTGAATAAATTTTTTTTTCATTGTTATTTCTTATTTAGTTTTTTGTTCTTGTTCTCTCTTTATTTCTTGGTTACAATCCTTCTCAGGGAAGGGAAATCCCTGCTTTGTTTGAACTACTATAATGCAATGCCTTACTTGTTCACCTTATTTCATATGTTGGAGTTAATCTTGTGAAGTAGAGCCCTGCGTCTATGTAAATGATACTTTCATGAGAATCAATAAAGATAAAAAAGCAAAAACAATAATAGCTGTGATGTGAACGTCTTCATTTTTAGGACCAGATTGCTGAAAGCGTGACGTCACTAATGTACCATAGAGTGAGCCACTGCATAGATAGAACTCCAAACAAATGACTCTTTATTGGGGATGTTTCCCTCAGAAAACAGCCTAAACCCGACGATAGGCGTCTCTAGGGTACCCTGCAGGAAGTATTTAATTACATGTTATTTTAAGAAATGATTACGTGGAACAAAAGTTTAGATTCACATCTGACTTTGGCTTTTGACGTCTTTTTGACTCTCTGCGCCCGTTCGGCGGAAACGCCGCATAAGCAATCAGCCAGAGACGCTTAAAGTAAGCAGCGCAGTGCCGGTCACGTTTAAAATTAAAATAAATTAACATGAATAAAGTTCAAACAAGGAACCGACAAATGGTTCACCTCAGGGCCAAATGATTTAAACCGTTGTGTTTTGCTCCATGTCAATCACTGCTTTAAATTATTCAGTTTTCCTTTGCCTTATTTTTGGAGGGGTCACTTAGCATTTAGCATCTTGTCTGTTTGCTGAACGAGGAGCTTTCTTGAAGACTGTATGCCCTCTATCTGGCTACATCACAGTTAAATCGGAATGTTAGCTTGGAGGCAAAACAACCTGACATCTGGAGGCGGATATACAAACCAGCACAGTGAGCTTAGCATGTTGTATGCATATTCAGATATAATCGGACTTTCTACAGCTGTATTTTATAATGCAGTGGTCTGTAACAAAACTAGCTAGATACCATGTTAAAGCGCTCAGGGAGGAATCTTTCTGGTTATGTTCATACTGCAGGTCTTGATGCTCAATTCCCATATTTTTGTGAAATCCGAATTTTTTGCGTTGCCTTTCACATTTCCAAATATATGCGACTTGTATGTGACCTGCTGTGTGAACTGCAGTCATACAATGTAAGTGTCCCGCATGCGCAGTAGAGGACTCAATTATGGCACAATCTTTTCAAGATGGTTAAACATAAATACTGCTCTCCGCACCATCTTGCTGCTTCTACATAGCAAGACGCATAATAGTGACCTTTGTGGGGTATTAATGACGTTCAGACGATTCAGCCTCTGTTTCTAAATGAAGTGGATATTAAGAGGTTAAAGTTTTATTTCAAGGGAAGAAAAATTAGTCTTGAATTTAACTTGGCTTATGTAGTAGGATCCCTGACTAGAACCACATTAGGTCATCGAATCGTTTCTGATTAAATTCACTTGTTTAGAAGAG
This sequence comes from Cyprinodon diabolis, assembly GCA_030533445.1. Taxonomy (NCBI): domain Eukaryota; kingdom Metazoa; phylum Chordata; class Actinopteri; order Cyprinodontiformes; family Cyprinodontidae; genus Cyprinodon; species Cyprinodon diabolis. Next base: position 8,926,916 of record CM060063.1, on the reverse strand, counting down.
GTTTAGAAACCAAAACAGCAAATGATGTTCAGAAGCAACTTTTCAATGAGATGATGGATTTATATATTTTTATTAAGATTCATAGATTCATCCTCATCAGGGTTCCTGTTTTCTCTAAATCCAAATAAAAATGATCAAGATTTGTTTTTTGTTTTTTATCCCAAATTATGTCACAAGAGCAGCATCTGTCATTGTCTATATATTCTACTTCTATGATGGACCTGGTTCCTGTGTCCTAAAGGGAAAACCTGAAAGGTTCTGTTTTTTCTTCCAGTCCTCCATCAGCACCAGCTCGTCCTCGGCGGCGGCCTCGGCTCCTACTCCGTTCCAGTCCTCTGGTTCCTACGGCCTTTTCAGCAGAGCTCAGGTTCCTGCCTACAACCAGTTCGGCACCAGCCCGCTGGTATCACCCCAGTTTGGACCCGTTGGTGTTGGTAGGTGGGGCAGTGGGTCAGGAATGGGTATCGGGTCAGGATGATATCCATGCAGGTTCTGGACCAGGTCCTCATGACACAGGATGTGGGGAGGTTTCGGGTTAAGGCCTTCGCCATCTCTTTGACACGTTTTGTGCTCGGTTGGTTCTGTGAGAGCAGACGGGTCGGTATCGGACCGTACTGATGAAACTAGTTCTAGTTCATGTTCAAATGAAAAGTTCCAGGACCGTTTGGTTTTTCTTTTCTAGTTTTTAATTTTTATTGTTTTAGCCTGATCATCTTTTGTTGGTGCACCCCCTGGTGGAATGGACCACGAATGACCTGAGTGGATGGGTTCTGTTTAGGGTTGCCAACTCCCTGGAAAAAAAGAAAAAAGCACACCTTATTTGCGCGCCAGCTGACCCGATTGCCTTTACCCCTCCAGGTGTGGTGTTTTTTTTTTTTTACCCCTTTTTGTGTGTGAAATTATTTTTTTTTAACTATTTGAATCAAATCTGCATTGAATTAGATGCATATTTGCAGTGGGATTTATATTAGCGCTGACTTTTTCCTCCCAGGTAATTGTTTTTTCCCATTCCTCTCTATATTTCTGCATCTTTTTTTGTTTGTTTGTTTTTCGGAGGAGGAGCATCGCTATTCGAAGGTGCACTGACCCCAAAAGCAGAGTCAACATTTAAATTAATCTGTTCGTCCCCCATCCTGCTCTGTCTCCCGCTATCATCTCCGTGAGCAACACTGGTCTCGACCAATGGGATGAGTGGATTCTGGATCGTTACAGATATGTTGTCAGTTCATTGGTCACAACGCATGACAGGGCCCGGGAAGTAGTTTACCGTAGGTTTTGTATCAAACGTGCCCTTGTTCTTCATTTTCCATTAGCTTTTTACTGACTATGTTTTTACTCTCACAGTAATACAGGTACTGTGAGACAGGTACTTCTATTTCTAAATACAGAAAATTTCAGTTTTTCAAGGAACGGTTGGCAACTCTAGTTTTGTTAATCTGCAGCTTTAGAACCTCATGTTCATCTTAGAAGCTAACGCTACAAAAACTAAAACCCTTGATTTAGTTCTGGCATGGGGTACTGGTATCGGTACCGCCCAGCGAGTTCTGGGTGTTCTGGTGTCAGTTCAGCCCAGCAGTTTCTGCAGAACGTCCCGGTCACAGTTCTGTTCTCCCACACAGGGCGCTCCTCTGCCTCCTTCGTGAACTCTGGTCTGAGTGGTTCTGAGTCGCGTTCTGTGGGGACTTTGACTGAAGGTAACGAAGAGCAGGAATTGGACCTGCGGTTCCTCCTCGCCTGTTTTTCCTGTCCTGCTTCTTTTCTGTCGGTGTTGACCCACAAACACTCCGAGGGTTTCTAGCTGTCTGACTTCCTGCCTCCGGCTCCGATGGCCTCTGTAATCTAACCCGTCCGGTCGGATTGGTTCTGCTGCAGACCCTCTGGAGCCCAAAGCTTCATCCCTGTTCAGTCGCTCTGCTTCACCGTTTCCTTTCTGTCCAAAATAAAAAGATTCAGGGATGGATAACGTTAAGGATTTAACAATACTCTGACTTATTTTATCAAACAAAAGGGTAAAAGAAAAAGGAACAGGAATGGTTTATTTGTTCAAATTTGTAGGAAAATAAACACGCAAAGTAAATTAGGGTTACAAATTAGAAGCTTTTTGTATGATTAAAGCTTTAAGTGATAGAATCAGTACAAATTACTTTATGTTTAAACACCATCTGAAATAAAACACTTTATATGCAATTATAGAAACACAGATCCAATATTAATCTCTGAAACTTTTGCAGAAAATGTTAGATCAGCTATTGATTTAGATTTGTTGAGTCTGTTTCTATAATTAGTTGGGTTAAAAATCTTTTGAAAAGCAGGAAAGTTGCTATTCTATGGAAATCAGGCTTTGATTTATTAAATCCAGTCAATTTGAATCTTTAGAGCTGATATTCGTTTTCAGGCTGAAATCTGTCCTGTTAACATGATTTACTGTTTATAAATTCCTGTTCTAAACTCATGCTAATCTAAAGCTGCCTTTAGGAATAAACATGTTTACATTCAAACATACCTGCATGTAGAGAGGAGTTTATTACAGCCTCTTAAATCACAGTTATAATGAGAACATCAAAGCAAAAAAAGATCTGGTATTAAAAAAAAATAGTCTGCAGGATCCAAATCTGAAAAATGTGGATTGTTGCATCACTCTTAAAAAAACAAAATGCTTTACGGAAAAACTCTATAAAGTAATTTGAGGTATTCCACCCAAACTACAACCTAATGTTTTGTTATGTAATCATATTTAACCAATAGACGGCAGAGGGCCCCTAAGTGGACGAATCAGTTATAGTTAGGATCTGATGAGAGTGGGAGCAGAACCTTAGCCCCTCCCACAATTCTTTTGAAGGAGGAGATTAGATTAGGACATTGGCTTCTTCTGCAGCTTTATGTCAGAGTTGTGCTGCAAACCAGAACCTCGTTCTGCTCCTGCTGCTTTATCTCCAACAGCTTCTTTTGGTTCTGGTTCCGACGGAATCGGTTAAACTCATCAGATTGGACGCGGGCTTCCTGAGCCATCATCCCTGCAGAGTTTCAATCTGGGTCTGGAGCAGAACTAAAACAGTAATGATTTGGTGGAAGCGGTGGATTCCCAGCAGACCCTGAAGGCAGCGGCCGGGGTTCGGTTTTAGAAGTATGAAGCAGCGGTTCTTGGTTCTCTGTCCCTTTGGGGTCCAGTCACTGGGTTTCTGGATCACTGTGGTTTGGTTCCATCTGGGTCCGGTGACTGTCTTTAACCCTGTTCTCTGTGCTGCTTCTCCTCAGGCTGCGGCAGTCCTGGTCTGGAAGCTCTCAGAAAGAGTCCCACCCTGGACCAGGCTATCCAAAGCGGCCCAGCGGTCCCGGCATCAAGCACCACGGCTCCAGCGCCCGGTCTGGGACGTAGGAGTCCAGTTCATGGTGGTCCGACCCCCGCAGCCCAGAGCAGTCAGAAGGTTCAGCAGCTGGATAGAGGAGACCACATGAAGGGTGAGAACCTTCCCCCTCTCATACACTGATGGACCATCACCTACCGGGTCTGGGTCCATCTCTGGGCTCATGTGCTGACAGAACATCGGTTCATGAGTTCAACGAAACAGAAAATGTAAAAAGCTTAACTAGAAGCTCCTTATCTGGTCCAGGTGGAGAAAATCCCTCCTGATCCAGAACTTGTTTTAAGAAACATTCAATTAAAGGTTCTGATAAAATAGAATAACCTTAAAGTTCCTCTGCAGGTTGACATAGTTACAGTATCTAGAAGATATCAGTCTATGCTGTAGATTTTTTTTCAGCAGTTCATGTTTCACACATGATGGACCTGACGGTCAATCAGAGCTTATCTGGTTAAAAGCTCAAAATTCCTCTGGATACAAGAGAAAAGTGCAGATTACCAATGAACCATTACTAAATCAATAAGATCAGTCAACTCTTAATGCTAACTTTTGTTAGCATTAGCGCACCTGGCTGGCAAACCTCTGATCTCTATTTATTTACTGATTGCATGAAAAAAGTGAAGCCACAGGCCGCCATGTTGGTATTCCCCACTCCCACGGAGATGCGCAGTAAAAATACCTACTTGTGTAGAGTTTGACTGCAAAAATAAGCAGTTTGCCGGCTGTGGGAAGATGTTCCACAGGTAATTTCCCAGTCATTGGATGTACTTACCAAGAAGATCCATATATACGCCACACCAATGTATCCCATAGTATAGTAGGTAGCGTAACATTAGTCTGGCTATCTCGGAATGACTCGAAGATATTCACTGAGTTGGCCGTGGACATTGTGTCTAACATTAGAAAGTAGAGTAAAAAGAAAGTATTTCACTGTGAAATATTAATGTATTAATTCTTAATTAACTGGATAATTTTTGTAATGTTGCGTATATTAGCTGCGACACGTGAATTAAGATGCTGTGACTGAAAAAATGTGATTGACAGATGACCATCTATATATGAAGTAGGTGTACAAGCTGACTTATAATTAACTGGCCTGTATAAGATAACGAAAAAAAACAGACAGGACAATATCATCTGATAAAGAGAACATTTATATACATGTTTAAGCCAGAATGATTTGACATTTAAACATGATTTCCCTATGACTTTAAATCAGTGTAACTGAGGTTCTGCGGATGTTCTATAGCCTGTCTATTTAATTTGGACAGAAACTTATTTCAACAGAAGAAAACTTTTGACCAAAGCTGTAACAAGAGAAAGCAGAGAAGGTGTTGAGTCTAAAGTTAGCAGGTTTTGGCATGTTGGACAGAAGCTGCAGGAATCCAGCCCATTCATGAAGTTCTGCAGAGTTCAGTGGTTCAGGACTTAGTTTGTAATGCAGTAGGAAGAGCAGCTGCTCCCTGATTAGTGCAGAAACTCAAACTGTGTTGCTGTTCCAGGATCAGACGTCCAGAGCAGAGCTGAGGGCGAGCAGGCGCGAGGCGAAGGCAGAGAGCCCAGTAAACGCTCCACAGGTTAATGTCTGCTCCTCTGCAGTCATCCTGCATGCTCTCCATCTGCCTTTCAGACCTCATCTGTCTGCATCTCCTCCATCGTTCAGTGTCACTAACTGAAGCCATGCTGCTGCTCTTCATTCTCACCTCCATTGCTTCTTGTCCTCCTCTTTGCCCCCCCTCCCTCACCCTCATGGCTGACGCAGTGCTTCTGTCTCCAGCAGGCGGCGGCGGATCGGCCAACCGGCGCGGCCAGAGAGGCGGGCACCACGGCAGGGGGCGCTTCAACGTGCGCAGAGACGGGCCCATGAAGTTCGAGAAGGACTTTGACTTTGAGAGCGCCAACGCCCAGTTCAACAAGGAGGAGATCGAGAGGGAGTTCCAGAGCAAGCTGAAGCTGAAAGGTTGGGCCGCTACTGGTTTTACTGGGAAATTTAAGGGAAACATCAATCCAGTGAAACATTTCCCTGTAATGTTTTCATAAAGATCCATCAGAACCAGACTTTGGTTCTCGGCTGTTCTGCAGCTGAAATGTGACTCTGTCCTGTTCTAGATGAGAAGACGGAGAAAGCTCTGAATGGAGAAGACAAGGGAGACTCTGGGGTGGAAACCCAGAACAGCGAGGGGAACAACGAAGACGAGGGTGACCCGCTGGGCCCCAACTGCTACTACGACAAGTCCAAGTCCTTCTTCGACAACATCTCCTGTGACGACACCAGGTACGAATCTCAAGTTGGTCGTTCGCCCTGAAAGGCTGGAAGAGGTCAAAGGGAAAGTCTGGTCAGCAAGGAATAATCAATGGATCATTATTTATACCTAAAACTTTTTTGCAGTGATTTGATGAATTTAGCGTTAATCGGTAAAAAAATAAAATAAAATTTCGTTGCAATCACTGAGTCCGGCCATTTTTGCCCAAATATAGTAACACCTCCCTCTTGACATCTTCAAGCAGAATCAATGGGAACTACTAGACATCTGCAATCAACAACAATTATTGAAGATTTCCAGAGGACTTCACCATTGAAATTCACCAGAGCTATAGTTACACTGACAATGCCCACGTGCATGGCAGTTGGATGTTGGAATACATCGGGTAGAAGTTTAAAAAAAATGTATTATTTCTGGCCAGAGAAAAAACAAGGTACAGGGTTTCCGCGGGTGATTAAAAAATCATTAAAAGTCATTCAATTATATTTTTAATTAAGGCCTTAATTGGCATTGAAATTCATTAAATGTGATTGTCAGTTTTAATGAAAGTTTATAAATAGGATTTCATCAGATGTATTATATTGCGATATATTTGTGTGGAACTGCTTCCGGTTGATCGTAAAGCCGTATGTTTGGAAAAGAAGCTTGAGACGAGAGAATGGGAAAATGCTGATTTCAACAAAAGTGGCTGGAAAACGAGGAATTCAGAACCTGGCTGCAGCCTGTTGACGGTGTAGATGATGAAGGATTTTTTTCTGTTTTATACATATAGGTATGAGAGTCATGGGTACTTGTTGATGGCATTAAAATTATTTCTAAGAGCAATAAAAAGCATTAGTTGCTCATTCCTGTATAAACATTCTTCAAAGACTGGGTCACTGACTGCTGGGATGTTTTCCCGCCCTGATCCTGACTTTTGTGTTTCTGTGTTTTAGGAAAGCTGGAGAAAAGTCTGGAGCCTCAGGTTTCCCTCGGTGAGTCCGTCTCATCCAGGAGCTGCATCATAAATCAGATCTTTCTGCTCAGAACTCAGATCTTTGCTGTCCGATCAGCAGCTTTCTGTTGTTAATAGAACCAGGTCAAACCAACCAGGTGAGATTGGATTCCCTCCCCGTGAATGAATGTTTCCTCCTGCAGGGAGCGCCGGCAGACCTGGGCAGAGGAGAGGAGGATGAACGCAGAGACCTTCGGCATCCCTCTGCGTCAGGGCCGAGGCCGCGGGGGCTACAGAGGCCGTGGGGGGATGGGTTACAGAGGAGGGCGGGGACGTTCGGCCAGCCGAGGGTCCTTTGGGCCCCCTCAGGGCGGTGGCTACAGGGGAGGTTACCGAGGAAACCAGGCAGGGCGGGAATTCGCCAACTTACCATTCAGGGTGAGTCTTCCATGCTGCAGCATCAGGAGTCTTCCTCCAAACCGTACATCTATCATGCTGTGTGGAGCGTTAAGCTGAAGCAGAGAAGCTAGTTTCACAGTGTTGTTTTTTCGTAGCAAAAGGAAGATCAGGAAGTATATAAGGTTTATAAATAATACTGGTAAATTGTTGCCATATTGGTATCAGGCACCAATATGGCCAAAGTTTACAAACATCTGAGTATGTTTTTAATTTGATCAGTTTCTTTTGTCAAGTGTCAATTAGTCAGCAGACTGCATGCCTTTAAGTATCGACGCTAACCTGAAATGTTTCTGTCTTCTGATGCAGAAGGACAACAAAGTGGCGGCGTAGTGTCGACAGGAGGCGGCGGCTCTGGAAAGCAGAAACTTCTTCCATAAAACACAGCAAGCTTTGGTTCCGTTCTGTCCACCAAATCCCTGAAGACTGTCTCCTCGTTGTTTCCGTCACCAGCACTGGAGTAGACTCTGTATGCAGCTTAACGTTCCGTCTGTCTCAGACCACCCCGATAATGAAGAGTTCATTAGAAAAGTGATTCCCTCTAAATGTTTTAGCGCCTCGGCTGTGGACGCCTCCTGTAGCTCTATCAGGGTTTGCCTGTAGAGGGTGCTGCACGCTCTTTGTAACCTGGATTTTTCTACTAGTATGGCCAACGCACTGAGCTCCTTCCTCAATCCTTCTTGGCCATTAGAAGTTCTCTTTTTCACTCGTCTAAAATAACTGGTTTTACTGGTCGTGGTTTTTCCTTCCTGACTCCCAGTTTTCTGTTTGGGTTTTTTACTGCAGTTTGCTTCAGTTAATCCACACTCAAGATGTTTGGGTCAGAATTTAACTTTCAGAGAAATGTTTAGTAAAGATCTACCGACAGGAGTAGATCTGTACTAAAACCATCTCCATCATTATCTCCAGATAAATTAATTTCATTTAAATTATTAGAAATCTTTCAGATGACCCAAAATAACTTGCTGTAAACCAATGAATCATTTGCATTTTAAGAGCAATGTTTCCTCCCGTAGGATCGGGTCGTTTAAGCATGTCATCTTTTCAGTTTAGATTTGTGTCCATTTGGATCAGGAAGCTCCCGTAGCTCCGTCTGAACAGGTTTTCTTCCTGGACTCTAAATCCTCCTGGAGCCTCTTGGCCGGCCTCCTTCCTCCCCCCTCCCCATCACAGAAGCCATTGATGTCGCACACAGACCGGCAGATAGACGGCGTGGCCGCTTTGTCTGTTTAAAATCTTCCTGCACTTTGCAACAAGTTTAGGCCTGCGGATCTTTTAATGATCAGCAGTCTCTTGAGTAGGTTCCACTGGGCCCGACCCAGACCGCAGCGTGATCAGAACCTCGTAATAATGTCAGTGGAGAATTTAATGTTGCTTCTGCTAGCTTGGATCATTAATGGGTCTTTAACCTGTGATCAGGTATCAGAACTTTCCGGCGAGCGCGCTGACATTTAACGACTCGAATAGCTCATCCAATCAGAACAGTTAGATAAATTATTTCAGCTCTGAACTCTGTCTTTTTCTGCTTCTGATTCGGACAAACCTGTAGATTCTCCTGGAAAGACTTCCACGATCCGACACGCAGAGCCACCTTTAAACTGCTCAGGAAACGGAGAGGACCAATTCCAAAGGCGGTTCTGTTCAGACGGAAAGAACTGTTTAGAGACATTAAGGTTCCTAACTGAATGTTGGTTTGGGTTTGCAGGGGAACAGTTTTGTTTGGTGGGTTTAGTGACGGGCTTTGGTTCCAGTCTGGACCCACGCCTGGTAAAAAAGTGAGCTTTTAAATGATGCATTGTAAAATAAGAAAAAAAAATGGAAATAAAGACACTAAGTTTGCAGAAAAGTGCCTTTTGTTTTACTTTAATGGTTCTGTTCTACCAGCTTGAACATCAGAAGCCTGTGAGGTCACATAGCACATCTGAACCATTCCAATCCGAATTTAAAAAAAAGTTGCGTGGTTAATGATTCACAATAGTTGACTTACATTTATTTAACACTTTGGTAAGTCATAAATAGGATGTTGTGTTACAGAAGCTTGGTGCTGGGTCGGTTTGGTTCTCAGCAGTAAAGCCAGTTTTCATTATAGTCTTTTAGAATTGATTCCTTCGGTACGGAAGAGGATTAGGGCCACTGAAAAAATAAAAAAAGTTAACAGATTTTTACATTTTATTTCAGTATAATATGAGGAAAAAAAGTCAGAATCCTGACTTTTTCTCAGAATTCTGACTTTATTCTAAAAATTCCGACTTTAATCTCAGAATTCCGACTTTAACCTCACCTCAGAATTCAGATTTTATTCTCAGAATTCTGACTTTATTCTTAGAATTCTGAATTTAATCTCAGAATTCCGACTTTAACCTCAGAATTCTGACAGCTAACAAACACGTTAGCATCAAGCTGTTGCCATGTCTGTTTTAAAGACTAAAGTAGCTCTCTTGTTTTAATCACCTTCTGCCCTTCCATTAATTAAATAGCATCTTTGTGTTAAATAGCTTCACGTAAAAAGTCGCCTAATTCCGTAATTTTTCACCAATGTGTTACTGGCCCTAATCCTTGTAGCTACCTAGAGGCTATAATGTTTCCTGTGAGAAACAGCCAATCACTGCAGAGCTTGAAAACATTGGGTGGGATGACGTGTTGAGCTGTGCTGTGATTGGTGGAGTACAGTTCAGGCCTCCAGCCGCCCGTCAGCTGGGTCATCAGAGCAGCCTGGACCAGAGCAACTGGCGTATCTAACACCGACACCCTGCTACAACAATGGCCCTGAACGCTGACCCGAACTTCAAGAAGCTGGAGCAATGGTACCGGAGCAATGCCAACAGCCTGAACATGAGGGCCATGTTTGACAGCGACCCGGACCGGTTCGGGAAGTTCAGGTGAGACAACCAGAGCGGCGTTATTTGACAGGTCTGGACGGGACCGGTCCCCTACAGTAGACCCTGGTTTCCCCGGAGACGCCGTCAGCAGGTTCCGGTGCTCACTAAGCCGCTGTCGGTGGTCCTCCTGGCCGCCACAAGGTCACCTCTCTGCCGCTGGTTTCACCCGTTTATCTCGGCCCAGAAGAACAGTCCCATCCAGTCCTCAGCTGCCCTCCCTTCACCACATTCCTCCAGTTAGGATTCGGTCGAACCGAACCAGAGAACCTGCAGTCCCGGACTATTGGACCCACCTGGCTAACGGTTAGCCCGCGTGCTAATGTCACAGCATCCATTATCGGACTGGGGCGTGTTCGGGTTCCGCGATATTTGAAGGTCTTAATGGGTTCATCATACGAGCCATGAACCGAACCCCAACTCATCAGAACCTATTTATATATGTATATATACTGTTCCATATATGTTATATTTTATCTGACGCCCACCTGTTCCAGTCCAATCTGAAGTTACCTTAAGTTTAGGTTATGTCTGTATCGATCTGGTGGCTCCCCGAACCCAGCAGCTCCCATCTTCGGGTCTGAAACCGGGTCCGACCTGTTTAACCCAGTGAATGGATCGATTTAAACTAGTTTCTGGTTGCAGAAAGAAACTTAGAACCCAGAGTTCCTGCATTTCTGCGGTTTGTGCATGCAACAGAACAGAGCCTTTGGATCGGTCCCGTTGGGTTCTGTTTAAAACCTACTCTATCGGAACCACCGGGACACAATCAGTAGTTTTTATTCTGCAGCGCAGCGGCCCGGATCGCTCCTATCGCTAAAAGGAGACGCACGGGAGGCTTTTTGCGCATGCGCAGTGCGCTGAGAGGATGCAGCAGACGTGACTGAGCGCAAACTGATGATGAAGAGGAGGATGATGATGCGTCCCCTCATGGTGCTGAGGACCACATGTTGAAACTGTATTCTGTTCAAAAGGTTCTGGTCCTTTTGAGCAGTTCTACTGTCCATTTCTGAACGGCTTCTCCAGGGTTCCTCTGATATGGACCAGAACCAGACCTCCTGCAGGACTTGAATGAATGTTTGACTCCAGAACATGATCCTGTTTAAAATGAACGCTAAGTTACTGCGTCACATGACCAATTTGAAGTTGTTTTTTTTTCACAACCATGAAATTATCAGATTATGAGGAGGATGAACTCGTAGCTGAGCTTTGCAGGCTTTGACTGGTAATCTGTGATACCAGGCATTTGCCTGGTGGGCCGGTACCAGTGGTGTCAAAAATACACACATTTGTTACTCAAGTAGAAGTATAGATACTGCAGTTTAAAAACACTCTGGTAAAAGTTAAAGTATCAACTTGACCTCTTAACTTAAGTAAAAGTGAAAAAGTATGTGCTCCAAAAACAACTAAAAGTATAAAGTAACCTTTAAAAAAACAGCCAGATGCCACTATATGAATTGAAAGCTCAATTTTTCAACTATTTTGACAAAATTGTTCTAGATAGGGCCAAGGATGAGGGAGGTCTTGTTGGTCTCCGTCTCCTGATACGCTCCCGCCTGTGTCCGACCTTTCAGACATTTCAACATCTTTTTCTGAATCCCACATTGTAGCATGGCATAGATAATTCATGTTTGCAGTTTGAAGAACACCTGCTTGCTTCTGATGATTTCCTTTAGCTAACCAATGAGTGTTTGCTTTATATGACTCATCCAATCACACTAGTTTTCACTAGATGTGCATGGAGCCAATGATCTGCATTGGATGGAGCACATAAGGTGAAATAAATATTTATAAACATTAAACCGAAGCCAAGAGTAACGAGTAACATTTGTTTTTAAAATGTAAGGAATAGAAACTACAGATACTTGTGTGAAAATGTAATGAGTAGAAGTCAGAGGTAGGAAGAAAAATAAGTACAGTAACAAAGTATTTTTACTTCATTACTTGACACCTCTGGTCGGTCCTCATTTCAGGGTGTGAGGGCCGGCTCTCCTTAAATCATACCGGCCCCAAACACTTACTCTCCGGCCAAAGCTCCTACCTATGAGAGTGAATAACTCAGGGAGCTCAAGAAGTAATGTGTTAACTACCTAAATAATGCATGCAGTATATACAGCCATTCCTTGTCATGCACATCCTTGTGACGGTTGGCATATGGTGTCATTTTCTATTCAAACTGTTAAATCCTTGCAACAAACTAAATTATAATAAAACTAAAATGCTTTCTCTTATATTTGGAGAATTTATGTTTGAATATTTTTCAAAAATATGTTGCGGTGCATGATGGGATTTTGCATCCGTTTACATTATTCCATTTCATTGCCCACATGCCATTTAGACTGGCGGTGAGTGCTGACACACGGCTGAGCTTTTATGTATTCATTCTTGAAGAACTGCCTGTGTGCCTCTATATTGTATTGTTTTACGTTGGTGTTTTTACAACACTCGGGCTTACATTGTAGACCTAGGTTGTTCTAATGAGGGAGCGGGCCAATTCCAACTATTTATCCTCCTTTCGGCTTTACTGATGTCCTGGCTGTGATTGTCTCTGATAACGTCTCCCTGATTGTCTGTCCACAGTACGACCCTGAAGACGGACGACGGAGAGATCCTGGTGGACTACTCCAAGAACCTGATCAACCAGGATGTGATGACCATGCTGCTGGCCCTGGTGAGGGTTCAATCCTACATGCTTTTACTGACTGACACTGATTTCTGTTTTCCTTTGGGCTCTGTGAAGTGGGACTCGTAAAATTAGGAGAATAAAGTCACAAAATTACGAGAATAAATTAATAAAATTACGAAAATACAGTCGTAAAATTACGAGAAAGTTGTCGTAAAATTACGAGAAAGTTGTCGTAAAATTACGATTGTCGTAAAATTACGATTGTCGTAAAATTACGAGAAAGTTGTCGTAAAATTACGATTGTCGTAAAATTACGAGAAAGTTGTCGTAAAATTACGAGAAAGTTGTCGTAAAATTACGAGAATAAAGTTGTATTTTATGACAACTCTTACATGAAACACAGTCTTCACTAAAATGAGGAATGTCACGCCTCATGTGAAGTTATTCTTTGGCTCTGTTTTGACAAATAAGGAAACTTTTAGCACCAGCATCAAATTGGGCAGCAGGTCAAAGTGAACTCGGGTTGCTGATTGGTGGAGCTGGTCGGCCGTCATCTGCTGGTCAGAGCTCCAAGCTTTGTTTCTGAAATGGGTTGTTATATGATGACTGCATTCTTGTAATATTACGACTTTATTCTCGAAATAGAAGAGAAAAAAATCTCTAGCCTGGCCCGAAAACTCCGTCATAAAATACAATTGCTTTTAATTAATGTTAATAATGAAGCAACACCAGATAACCTTAGACCCCAGTTAGCTTTAGAAATTATACAATTACATCATAATTTAAGAGATTGTTTTAAGATTTTTTTTTTTAGGTTAACATTCAGCTCTTGCTGCGTATTTATTCTCCCTCTATGCTGCTCCCCTCATAAACTCGTATTTAACTTGAGAGGCTCTGAATGGGTCATGTGACCCAAAGCTCAGTTAGTCTGGAAATTATTTCCAATTTGCCTGGCAGGTGTTCATGTGAATTCAGTGTAGCGTTAGCAGCTAGCCATAGTTTGTTCACCATTGCTTCCTGGTGTCTGACATGATTTCTAAAAAGCTGCACCAGAAGCAATACTTGGTGACTGACTGCAACTGAGTCCCTTATTGGTGGAATAGAGATGTGGGTGGTGATAGCTATACAGGCTAATGTTAGCATCCTTCCATGAGTTTCTGAAATCAAAGAACCAAAATCTTTCACACTGCAAATATTTTAGCAGGTTTTAACTAAAGACCAAGACAGGTTTTACCATAGAAACGTCAGACCTCCTTGTGATATAAATAATTGCAAAGCAATATAATTTACAAAGGAATACTATTGTTAATTGTTAGTAAAATATTTCCTTGCCTAGCAGGTTCTAGAGTGAAGAAATATGCAGAGATAATCTCTACAGAAAACCTGTTTGCCTCATATGAACTTAATTTTGTTTTGCGTCAGCCGATCATGTAAAGATGCTGCAGGACGTTTGATAGAAGAAACAGTTTAAAATCACGAAGGTTTAAACTATTTTCTGGATCAGAGTCTTGGTCCTTACTCTTGGTTTTGCAGAGCAGAGGATGTTAAAATTTAGTTGTAAACTTTAGATGTTTACTTACAGATCATTGAAAGTTATCCTGATTTACAGCTTATTGAAACTCAACAGTAAACTGGACTATTTTAGTGGGATCTTGACAGGTCACAGAACCATCTGATCCCCGCTTCTCTCAGCAGGTTTGAACCTGCATGAGGAATGCCTGAAATGTCCCAACACGTCTTATCTGAGCTCAGTTTTCATTGTCGGAGACGGTGCACGAGCTGCAGGAAGCAGGAACATTACAAAACCTCGTGTTGAAAGAGAAAACATGTTGAGCCACAGGCAGGCGGGATGTGAGGAAACGAAGCTTAGACTGAAACCACTTCCTTTATCACAGAAGGCAGGGATGGAGAAACCAGGTTTCACCATTTGCTCAACTATCACAGTTTCTGTTTGCTTTAGTAGGAAGCTAATAATGCTGCAGAGTTTCCTCAGAACCATTCGAGCATCAGGAAACATTCAGGGGAAAACGATAGAGTAGCTCAGACACAATCAGAAATTATAACATGAGGTAAATTGGAAGCTGTGGTCTGAGCTTTATTAGCCGGTGTTCTGTAGAACCAAACCCAGTAGAACCCTTTAGGATCATCCCTGCTGTATTATCCATGTTCTTAATGCCGGTTCTTTTAGCTGTGGATGCTTCAGTCATCCTGGCAAAGTGGTTCCGATCCATTTTCATCATCAACAGAAGCTGAATATGGAAGATGAATAAACTGGTTCTGGTCTAACTTTGTGTTCCTGCTTTCAGGCCAAGTCCAGAGGAGTGGAGGAGGCCAGAGAGAAGATGTTCACCGGAGAGAAGATCAACTTCACTGAGGTGCAGAGCTTCCCCAGTATAAGCTGTCAGCTTAAGACCGGCAGATTTTCTAACCTTGGAGTCGTTTCTGTGTCCAGAACCGAGCCGTGCTCCATGTGGCCCTCAGGAACCGCTCCAACACACCCATCCTGGTGGACGGGAAAGATGTGATGCCTGAAGTGAACCGGGTGCTGGACAAGATGAAGGCTTTCTGCCAGGTGTGATAATGTTACCGCATTAGGACCTTTTCTGGCGCTTTTCCTAACCTTCTGGGGACCAACAGGCCCAGAGTCCGGTTCGGATGTGTCACACTCCTATTTTATCTTTTTTTTTTTTTTCTTTTTTCCTACAAGCTAGATTTTCAACAACAACAAAAAAAGAAACAGAATCAGAGCAGGGCTCAGCAACAAATTACTTTTGCAATATAATCGCAATTAAAGGAAATAAAATGGTCAAAACGCAGAGGCACTTAATAGGAAAGATAAACGTCCACTTAGCATGCAGGTCTGTGCATGCAAGCAATAGTAAGCACTTTTCCAAACAAAAGGTTAAAGTCCTGCAACAATTTCTATTCAGTTTATTTCTATAGCGCCAATTCACAACACATCATCTCAAGGCACTTTACAGTTCAACAGATCAAAATTTTAATAAAATCGCAATGTTGGTTGAAAATGATCGCAATTTAGATTTTTGCCAAAAGCCTTCAGCCCTAAGCCAGAGACACTGTAAGAAGAGTACAGGAAAAAAATAAGGTTTTTCATGTTTTCTATGTACCTATTTTTCTTCGTTACTCCCAAATATAAAAACCATTTATTTGAACATGTTTTGATATGTGATGAAACATTCGACGGCCTCTTAATGTTGGGAGTTTGGTTCAGATCCACAGTGTAACCACTGTCCACCTGATTTCTGCGTTTCTAGAAAGTTCGCAGCGGAGACTGGAAAGGCTTCAGTGGGAAGAGCATCACCGATGTGGTGAACATTGGGATTGGAGGTTCTGACCTGGTGAGCAAACCCACTCGCATCAGGATTCAGTTAAAACCAAACCCTTTTCTGATCCGTTATCGGAGATATCGTGACTCTGTGGTGCGTTCAGGGACCCCTGATGGTGACCGAGGCTCTGAAGCCCTACTCAGACGGAGGTCCAAACGTCTGGTTCGTCTCCAACATCGACGGGACTCACATGGCCAAGACCCTGAAACAGCTCAACCCAGAAACCACGCTCTTCATCATCGCCTCCAAGGTCTGTGCACGCTCACTCTCGTGTACGCTCACACTTGTGCACGCTCACCTGGCCTGCAGGTGTGAGATCATCAGTCACTGTTGTTTCTGTTGTTGGGCCCATTTCAGACATTCACCACCCAGGAGACCATCACCAACGCCGAGTCAGCCCGGGACTGGTTCCTGCAGACAGCCGGGGATGTGAGTTCTGCTCGCGGAGACCAGAACTTTCTCTGATCCTTTGACCCGTTTGGATTAAAAAGTGACGCTTTGTTCTTTGTTTTCCTCAGAAATCTGCAGTGGCAAAACACTTTGTGGCGCTGTCTACCAACGCGGTGAGTAAATGGGCCAGAACCGGGTCATAGATACAGCCCACGCATCAAAGCTTGGGTCAGACCTGCAGAATGTCTAGAACCAGTTAAACTCTGCTGGAGCCCATTCTGATAATTCTGAGTTTCCACGGGTCATTAAAAGTCATTAAATAATTTTTTTAAATTAAGGCCTTGATTGGCATTAAAGCTCTTTAAATGTGATTATTGCGGAGTGCTTTGGTGGCGCAGCGGTTAGCGCACAAGACCCATGTAGGGATGCCTTAGTCCTCGACGTGGGTCCTCTGCTGCATGTCTCTCTCAAAAAACAAGTCACTAGTGCCGTAACAACTCAAAAAAAAAAATTATCGTGGCATTCAAAATGCCTTTTTAAAAAAAAAAGTTTATAAAAACAATTTCATCAGGTACATTATATTGAGATATATTTGCGCAAGACTGCTTCCGAATGATCGTAAAGCCGTATGTTCAGAAAAGAAGCATGAGGCAAAGAAAAGGCTAGAGAATGGGGGGAAAATGTAGCCTATTAATCGAGCCCCATCCGCCAGCGGCCTAAATCATTTTGGCCTGCGAAGGGTCTAGCCTCGATCAATGCCCCAGGCCCTAGAACTGGCGGGCCAATCACAACGCAGAGATGTGTTTTGAATTTCTGGATGCAAAGCGGGCGGGGTTTTGAGGGTGTGATGACAAAGCTGCGTGATGCTGGAAAATACAACAAGGAAGATGGCAACAACTATTGAACAGTTCTCGTTTGACTCAGCTTTGGAATCAGATTTGAAAGGATTAGACTTGGGGTTTTGGTTGAAACGTGAGCAGGAAGAGGCTCTACGCTCATTCATTTTTAAGAAGGACATATTCGCCGTTTGTTTACACTCCCCCACCAGCTTTCTGTGGCTCTTACTACGTCACAGTCAGTTGCGCTCATTGGTCAGAGCGTTGGCCAATAGGCACAGACATGGTTTGAAAAACAACGGGTTGTTCTCATCAACAATCTTCTAATGTCTCATTCATCGCGGCCAGACTAAATTACATATTTAATCTCACATTTAGCCTGGTTTATCAGGCAAGGGAAAATTCTAATTTCCACAAAACTGACTGGAAAACGAGAAATTCGCGACATGGCTGCAGCTTGTCGATGGTAAAGATGACTAAGGATTTTGCTGTGTATATATGAAAGTTATGGGTACTTTTTGATGGCATTGTAATTATTTCAAAGAGCATTAATTAAGAGTTACTCATCCCTGTATAAACCCTGTAGTAATTCGACCTGCAGGTTCTGACTGGTTCTTGTCCTCGCTGTCAGTGCAGTTGCTTCTCACCAGTCCCGGTGGTTCTGGTTGCCTAATCAGTCCCTTTGTCTCCTCAGGCTAAAGTGAAGGACTTCGGTATCGACCCGGCCAACATGTTCGAGTTCTGGGACGTAAGTTTCTGCTGGTTCTGCTCAGGTTCCAGGAATCGGACTCTGCAGCAGCTGTTTGACGCTTGAACCTCAGTAGAACCTCAGTGGATCAGTAGGGTTCTGTTCATAGAACCACCGACTGCCACGGGGTTCTGAACTAACCGCTGAGCCTGCTGATGCTTTTATTTTGAAGTGCCTTGCTCTAATTGGTGGAATGACTGTGTGATGTCATGTCTGCTCATCCTCAGTGGGTCGGAGGTCGTTACTCACTGTGGTCGGCCATCGGTCTGTCCATCGCTCTGCACGTAGGTACGTCACCGCAACGGGGGGGCGGGACTGGGGGCGGAGCCGTCAGTGCGGGTCTGATGACCTCACTGACGGATCCTGTCTGGTTCAGCAATCTAGAATCTTCAGCTGAGGCTGCTTTCAGAACTGAGGAGGAGAAACATGCAGGTTCTGTCAGACAACTGGGTTCTGATCCAAAGAGGTAGAACATGATCAGGTTCTGAAAGCAGCTCAGAAGGAGATCTGCATGAAGCCTGTAGAGACAAAGATTCTCCTCAGTTTGCTGGTTCTGCTGTTATGTCATTTTGTTTACGTTGGCGGTTCTGGTTTTAGGTCTCGGGTTCTGATTGTTCTCCAAATCCTAACAATCTCCCTCTGTTTGTGTTTCAGGCTTTGAGAACTTCGAGCAGCTTCTATCAGGAGCTCACTGGATGGTAGGAGAACATAACTTTAGAACCTGAACAGAAATGCTTGAGGTCTGTTTGGATGAAGGGAAGTTTTATCAGGAAATAAGCAGAACTCTGGTTCTTGGCTGTAAACTGGCTGATCTCTCAGCAGTGACGGATCTATGGATCTAAGGTTCTGATTGTTCTAAATGAAGCTTTTATGGGTTCCTCTCATTAAGGAACAACAGGCTGGGTCTGGCTCTGAATTTTATCCCAGTTCCCCTCATGTCTGCAGCTTCATAGACAGCTGCCCTTTGCAGCACAAACTAAACTGTCCTATGAACCAGAACCGGGTCCCTGCTGTCTAAAAAACCTTGGTTTCTGTAAAGGTTCCTTTTGAATTTTTTCCTTTTGAACTATTCAGGTTTGGGGCTTTAATAAAAACATACAACTTTTCTTTAGATTGTTTGGGAAAAAAACAAAAAATTTTTTGACTTAATGTTTAAACTGCTGCGGTTCTGAGTTCTTTTCCAACCAAAACCTCTTCTTCCTCCAGGACAACCATTTCCGCAGTACCCCTCTGGATCAGAACGTCCCGGTTCTGCTGGCCATTCTGGGCCTCTGGTACATCAACTTCTTCCAGGCTGAGACTCACGCCATGCTGCCATATGACCAGTATATGCACCGCTTCGCAGCTTACTTCCAGCAGGTCAGTGCATCGCCGGCAGCTCTCTGAGCTTCT
The DNA here is from genome assembly GCA_030533445.1 of Cyprinodon diabolis. Classification (NCBI taxonomy): domain Eukaryota; kingdom Metazoa; phylum Chordata; class Actinopteri; order Cyprinodontiformes; family Cyprinodontidae; genus Cyprinodon; species Cyprinodon diabolis. The sequence goes on along the minus strand of CM060063.1, from coordinate 8,907,685 downwards.
GTAGGGTCTCAGACCTTTGACCTGAACCCCCCCACCCCCCGTTTCCAGGGTGACATGGAGTCGAACGGGAAGTACATTACCAAAGATGGCAGCCGTGTGGACTACCACACAGGACCAATCGTTTGGGGAGAACCGGGCACCAACGGACAGCACGCCTTTTACCAGCTCATCCACCAAGGTGACTGACTAGGTTTACTGGGTTTACTGGTCACTGGCTACCCATCACTGACCACATGTTGGCCCTGCAGGTACCCGGATGATTCCTGCCGACTTCCTGATTCCCGCTCAGTCCCAGCATCCAATCAGGGACAACCTGCACCACAAGGTAACAGCAGCGACTCCTCCTGTTCCACTGGACTCACATGCAGGACCTTTACTGTGGATTAAATGTTAAAACATTTGGTTGACTAAAAACCTTAGAGTGAAAATATTTGACAAAATAAAAATAATTAGAATTGGCAGTTTTTGATTCCTATTTTTAAATTTTTTTTCTTATTTTATACAAAAAATTTGAATAGATAAAACCTGTTAAGGCCACACCCACCAGCAGCAGTTCACCGGTCCAGCTTTAGGCAGAAATCGGACTGTAATGGTCATCCTGGGCTCCTGTAGCTACTCTGTCTAAAAAAGAAAAAAACAGAGTGAAGCATTAATGCCTCTTTAAAAAGACTAATCTGTCACTCCATAAACCTTCAGATAAAATGAATAACTAAGAAATTAATTTAGACATTTTAAAAACAAAATTATAGTTTTATATGATGTAAAAAAATGGATTTATAGATTGATTTGAGAGCTTTAAGGGTAATTTTGCTTCGCTCAGCCAGGAGGCAGGAGCTCCAGCTGTGAATGTTCTGCTTGTTGGATTCTAGAAGAACCTTCAGGTTCTGACTGAACGTTTTACTTCCACTAAACGGTCAAACTACGCCCCCTGCTGGCATACACTGGAAACTGTTGAGTCATTCTGACTTTTCATTTTCATCATTTCACTATTAGAGGGTTAAAAAAAAGTATAAAAACGTGATTATTTTACTAGCATTATCTTATTTAAATTTTATGATTATCATTTTAAGTTGTATAAATTTTTTTCCCTCATTGCTAAAGTTTTAAATATTGATGTATTGAATGTTTGGTTATGTGGACATCAGTGTTGGGACTAATGCATTAAGATTTAGAAATAGACAAACTTTATTGTCGTTTTGTATACAGTGTGTACAGTAACAAAATTTTGTGTAACGTTTTACACTAACTCGTAGTTTTCCTGTAACAAGCACTCTTAACTAATTACTTTTAAAGGACAGTAACCTGTTACTCATGACTACTTTGAGTTATTATTTTTAAGCTTCTTACCTATTTTATAGCCTTTTGAAGGCTGCTAATGTAAAGAAATATATACTTTTTTCTTTTATTAATATTAAACATCATCACATCTACATAATCTGGTTCATTGCACCTGTCAAACCATAAAATAGTGCTGATTAGTGTTCAATAGTGATGGGTCAAGAGGTATCTGTGTCACAGAATACTGACACCTGCTGGACATTTAAAGACATTACAGGTAGCTTATTTGACAGCCTAAACTGAATTGATTTAATGACCTAATACAATGATGTAGTAGAAGTTATTGTAGGTTATATTATATCATATCTGTTTGAATTGGAAACATCTTTGATTTTTTTAGATGCAGCCAATAAATAACGTAAACGTATATCATAACGTGAAAATTTAGTGGGGGGATGTGAATGAGGATGCTTGTGGACAATGTTTTTAAATCAACATTTCAAAACAATAAGTACAGTCAAAACAGTAAATAAACTGAGTCAATTCGAAATTAACTTTAATTCAGATAAGTTGAGTGATAACTGAGAGAAAAAGGATGACGCAATGAGGAAATTAAAATAAAAATGCAATGGCCGAAAGGTTCCTATTCCTTTTAGACTGCTCTAAAAACCTTGATAATTAAATGATAAACAGCAAAAGATGAGTCATTTTAGCAGATGCATCATGGTGACAGATACGTTTTTAAACACAGTTTAGTGAGTCAGTCAGTTAGAAACAACTCCTGAATCGGTCACATGACTTTCTTGAAACGACACGCTCACCGATAGTGTTTTGCTCTATGGGCTGGATGCATCGGTACTGCTGGACCCATCACTATTTACTGTGTTCAGAGCCATTTATTTATTTATTAATAGCTATCACCTTATATTTCATAGTTGAATCACTAGTTGTATTTAAAACTCCAACAACAGGATATTTTGTAAAATTCTTCAACAATTTAGGTAATAAAAGTACCTGAGTTACTGAGTTGGTTCATTTTTTTGAAAAGTAACTAGTTACTTTTTTTTATCTAACTTGACGAACTCTGGTGTTAAATGCTATTAACATGTTGTTATCCAGTGGCTTTAGTGCAAGAAAGTGTAGCTGCAGACCTGAGGTCTCCTGTCAGAATGGGAAGTTCATTCGAATCCTTTCAAAGTAAGGGCGAAGTTGATTCAAAGCCTTACTAAAATAAAAGCAAGTATACCGGTGTAGGTACCAGATCTGCTTGGGGCCCTGCCCTTTCTTATGACGTCCACATATGGCAATTCACTCGGACAAACTATATTGCACCCGTTTCTTAAGAATCAAATGTCTTTTGGAGTCTCAACATATTATGACCTATATTTGCTATATTTTATCTTTCATTGGTGATCTAAACCAGCCGAAAGTAGAAAACATTAATTTTAAGTCTTGAAAGAAATTACTGCATTGAGCTCTGCCATTTAACAAGATGCGGAAAAAAAATGTTTAGCTTATTTTTATTATTTATTGTAAGATTTGAGGTCGTATGTTTTACATTATCACTGCCGCTTACCTTTAGACATTTTCATCTTTTAATGTGCAGCCTTGATAAAGAGTTGTGAATGAAATTTCTTTTTGTACACACTTATGTGTTCAAAATGACAAAGTCTAAGTCTCCAAGCTAGATCCTTGACCAAAATAGACAATGACTTCTGTTTGTTTTCCCACAACACCATAGAAAATGGTAGACACAAAACAAACCTTCAAATGTCAATTTTATTTAGTTGGAAGTGTTTTTATTGTCAAAGCAGCAGATTTCACAGCATGACGCAGCGTTTAACTTTTGGTGAAATGACGGCGGGAGTCACAACTGATACATGCTTCTGTGAGAGATGCATAAGATTGTAATAAATAATAGAAAATCACCCAAAAAGTAAATGATAGAACGTGGTTTTCTTGGTCTTTAAGTGGGGATCATGTTAGCGGATCACAGCTTGAATGCTTGATTCATGGCGGCATCTGAGCAGGAAGTCGGCTGTGATCTGAAATGTTCTGTTGGGTTTTTGATCACGTCTCATTTTGACTCCTACTTATTGCTGTTTATGTAGAGATGCTCTGGTCTGTGAGACGGCTCCAGATGTTGATGATCCTCTGACTCTTTTTGCAGATCCTTGTGGCCAACTTCCTGGCTCAGACCGAAGCTCTGATGAAGGGGAAAACTTCTGATGAGGCTCGGAAAGAACTGGAAGCAGCGGGAATGTCAGGAGACGCTCTGGAAAAGCTGCTGCCTCACAAGGTAATCTGTCCCACCGTAACCCTTCCCATCAGGTCTAGATGCTTCTCAGCGAAGCTGTCGGTTCTGTGGTCCAGTTTTGCCTCTGCTTTCAGTCCCATGACAATAAATGGACTTCTCTTCTCATTTAAAGGTTTTCCAAGGGAACAAGCCGAGCAACTCCATCGTTTTCAAGAAGCTGACTCCGTTCATACTGGGAGCGCTGGTTGGTGAGTACTGGGAGCTAAGCAGCACGACCCGGATAGATTGGTACCATGGATTGGGGGCAGGCAGCAGCACGGGGCTGAAGGTCATGTGACCTCTCCTGTCTTTCAGCCATGTATGAGCACAAGATCTTCGTCCAGGGCGTCCTGTGGCACATCAACAGCTACGACCAGTGGGGGTAAGTTAAAGACTTTTACTCTGAAAGGCGTTGACTTCCTGCAGCTGCTTGAACATTTGCTGGTTCTGTTGTGATTCTGCGGGCAGGTGTGGGCACCAGATCTGCTGCCAGTGATGTTACGCTACATGATTGGCTGAACGTTGCCACATGATGTAAAACATTGTGGTTTCCCAGGCAACGATATCATCAGACGGTGTCAGTGTTCCGAGTCGGGAGCATCTGTAGCGTTAGCGTGTCTAATGACGGATTAAGTTTTATCTGATCGATAACAAAACTGAAAAAAATCTGTTTATGGTGAATAAAGTAAGTGCAAGACCATAAAATAAAGGGGGGAGCTGGGTAGCGCTGTGGCTAGCTGTGCTTAGTAGCTAACAGGTTAGCCTCTTTTAGCTTGGTCAGTTAGCCATATTAAGCTGCACTACTTGTAACTTTGTGTCAATAACAACAGTTTGTTTTCTACAAGTAGAATAACTTATGTCTAAAATCTTTACGAACGTCATTTTAAAAAGATAAAAAATAAAATAGACTTTTTTGTCACCTTGTTAAATGGCAGAGCTCAGTCTGTCTTAGAAGGCAGTACTTTCCTTCAAGACTGACTATGATTGTTTTCTACTTTCTGCTACTTTAGATCGCCAATGAAATCTAGAATAATAGCAAATATAGGTAATATGTTGAGACTCCAAAAGAGATTCGATCCTTAAGATGGTGCAATACTGTTTATCTGAGTGGAATTTCTTGTGACACCATCCTGGAGAAAAATATCAGCTTTGCTGCTGCCATAAACACCTTTGTTTATAGATGTTGGAGATCGGCCTGTTTTTCAGTGTGGTCCTGTTTCTCTGACTTGTGACTGGCTGGATGTGCTCTTTTCATCCTGGGATGGGATGCAAAAAAACATGGGAGCTGGCTGGGAGCTCGTCTGCCTGGCTGTGTGTTTCCTGGATGGAGCCGCCTTTTACAGCTGCTTTTTGTGTCTCTGCTTCCGTCTCCTTGAACCCCAGTCGACCTCGGCAGATGGCCGCTCACACTGAGCCTGGTTCTGCTGGAGGTTTCTTCCTGTTAAAATTGAGTTGTTCCTCTCCACTGTCACTACAAGCATTCTTAGTGGGAGGGATTGCCTTCGAGTCAATGAGTCGATGCAATCAGCTGGTTTTCCTTAGATAGAAAACTTTGAATCAATTTGACTGGATGATCTGGTTGAACTGTAAAGTGCCTTGAGATGACATGTGTTGTGAATTGAATATGTTGACGTCATAAGAAGGGGTGGGGCCCCGAGCAGATCTGGTACCTACACCAGTCTAATGTTGATGCTCTGGAAGGTTAAAGCTGTTCCTGAATCTGTGACATCATTTTTTTGCCCCTCCCCCCCTCAGGGTGGAACTCGGGAAGCAGCTGGCGAAGAAGATCGAACCGGAGCTGAAGGACGCCTCCCCGGTCTCGACTCACGACTCGTCCACCAACGGCCTCATCAACTTCCTGAAACAGAACTTTGCCTAAGCCCCGCCCATCCATCTGTCCCCGCTCTGTGATTGGCTGAACCACTGTGCTTTGAGTGTTAGCGAGTTTTCACCTTTTGCTTTCAGTGTTGATCTGTGCAGATGTTCCTGTAGGCCATCCTGATAGCTCAGACTTTCACAATAAAAGCCCTGTCTGTCTGTCACTGATGTAGCTTGATTCTTACGGTCTGATGCAACCAATCACTTCTGTAATAATCAAACCCTAATGAGACGTGGCGACAGCTCATCTTAATATCAATATAACATATCAAACCCTGGATGATCCGAACTGTAATAAAACGGCTCTGAGGGGAAGAAAAAGAAAACTGCTGCTTAGAAACACACTGATGCATCAGCCAATGATTTCCTTTCAGTGTCAGCTGAGCTGATGCGTGCACCAACTCTCCGACTTATTGGTGCATTCAGCAGCCATGCTGAGATCAGCCGGCACTCATTCATCACCCCTCCATCCACTGCTAATATTTTACTTCATCTAAGATTTTTTTTTGCTCAATATTGGACTTAAGAAAAATTCTGCACCTGCTTTTTGTTTTATCTTCTCTTCAACACAACAGCTCCATCAGCAGCAGGAGGTTCATCTAAAACTGGGACCGAGTTTTAAAACGAGTTTAAAAGAAAAAATCTCTTCTGGGACGTCCAATAGATGGAGAGCTTCAAGAGACGTTAAGCCCACTGCCACTAGATAAAATGGAGAAAAAATATTTGGTACAACTAATTTGACCGTTAAATATTCCAAGATGCACCTTTTTATGACCATAACTAAATTTCTCATTGCTAGACGTCCAGAGGATTTAACCCATCAATCCATTTTTCTTTACACGCTTAATCCCAAGTGGGGTCGCGAGGGGTGCTGGTGCGAGATCGCCAGTCCATCGCGGGAGGATTTAACCCCTTACACCGAATTCCCACATCTTCCGCTACATCCTGCCTGCGAAAAGCAAGGCCTCTGCGGTTCCTCCTGTCTTGCTTCGCTCTGACTTCCTTGGAGCTCGAGGAGAGCATGCGTGATACTAATTCATAGGAACACAATAAGAGCTTAATGTAACGACGTAACTAAAATTCACCATCAGCATCCATCACACATGCAGTTTCTGCCCCCCCCAAAAAAAGGGGGATGGTGTTTTTTTTTTTTTTTTGAAGCATACATGGTCCAATTAATATATTCTATTAACCCTTTATAGGGCACTCAGTGAAATCCTTTGAGAATCCATATTTCAAGCCAATAGTCTTATTGGAATTAAGGACAAGACCTTATAACCTTTGGAACATTTTGATAGCAAAAATGAATGACAATGTAATAACAAACGCCAACCTGCACAAATATATTAAGAAAAATAAGTGCTTCTATAAGAAATAAATAAAAAACACTCAGAAGGTACAACATAACCTTAGAGGAATTAATGCTGATACTGGGAGTTACATTTTTTTGTTTAGAAACCTAAATATAATAACTTTTTGATTTACCTTTTTTTCTTTTAGGAAATATATCATTCAAGGGTTCATCTAATTGGCCAAATGCCAAAATAAGAATCACAGCCATGTAGCAGTATCTTTGCTGAATGGCTGGATATAGATCTTGTGCTTCTAGACCTCACTAAGGGACGGGGGGACTCTATTAGTAAGAGGTATGCAAGTGATCAAAAATGGTAACTTGCCCTTTAACGGCTTAACCTAAAGCAATATGCATGGTTTGGTTGCTACATGTCAGGTACGGCGGTCATTGACCTTGACCAGGGCACCTTACAGTAGAGCTGCAGTCCGTCCCTGGACTGGCATGGCTATCACTGCCCCTACAGAGTTAGGGACTAATTTTCCACTGGGATCAGCTTCATAGTCATGGTAGGACACTTCTTTGATTTGATTTATTATGCTCAGGCTAATAAGCCCACCAAATGTTGAAAGTACAATATTATTCCCATTACCTTTAATATATAGTAGTACATATACATATTCAGTAATAAGATGTCACGGGGGATGGTAATTAAAGAAGGGGGAGGATTTTAAAGATTTTAAGGGGGGGATGACATCCCCCCTCAACTCAAGTACTGGTTGTGGATCTTTGTAATGGGGATAACTATGATCATACAAAATTAGTCTTTATCTACTTCCAAAATCTGTATCTTTTTGTCCATTCCTGCAAAGAGTTTGGTTTAGAAGTTATGTGATACCCTCTTGGAAGTGATTGGATTTGACAAATCTTTAATATTTTGATCAAGATGACAAAGCTGCTTCCTTGTATGTTGAATGAAGTACAACTACTTTGGATCCAATTCTTTATTGGGAGTATATACAATCATGCTCTAGTATTTATTTACGGATTTGTCGTCACCATATTTTTGACAAATCGGTTCTTTTTGATGATCCTTTTTCCCATTTGGTGAGATTGGAATAACGGATCTTGATCTGGTCGACTTCCAGCGGACCGGAACAAAAAAATAGCTTGGCTCCGTATCTTGAGGGTGACGTTCGGAGGAGCAGCAGTGGGTGTGCAACAGTTCTCGATTAACATGACTCTGCAGGGTGCGCGTTAGCCGGGCGGAGCGGTGATGGAGGCTGAGGAATCTGGGGATTAAAATCACTAGGATGACGCCCACCTTCACCATTTGTTACAGAAGTTTTTCCCTGAAATAAATCTATGGTTCTCCTGGGTTTGAAAAATAAATTTCATGGTGTGTTTGTTTTTACTGATCAAAAAAAAAGTTTGTTTAAACAGAACTAAATAGGACCCAATAACGGCTGTGATACTGGTTCAACTGGGAAAATATTTTACCATCATACTGGCACCAGATGGCTGCATGCAGACCTCATAACTGTGGAGCTGTTCTTTATTTAAAGGAATAGTGGAGGATTTTCTTCTTCCGGGTGGATCATCAAAATAAGTGGCCCTCCAATCCTGGTGATATGTTTAGGTAAGGCCGTCCCCATTTTCACTTAGCGGTGGGGAGTCTGACATAGTGGAAAATTTGCAAATCTTTTGGAAAGTAAACTTGTATGAGTGATGCAAACAAACTTTTAAACAGAGCGTGCACGAGGAGAAATGAGCTCCTGCACGCATTTAATAGGCGTTCCCTCTCGGGAGCAGCTACAGGAATGTGCATCGTTTTTAGAAGTGGAGAGGGCGGGTCTTCACGAAAATCCTGCACTATACCTTTACCTGTTTGTAAAAATCTTCAGGGCTTTGCTCTCAGCAACCTGAACATCTTTGAATCCCACAGTCCAATAGAACTTCCTGACACAGGTCATTGAGGTTTATTTAAAATGACATCAGTTTGCTTCGTCAACATTCCATTTTTCAAACGTCTAAATAGAAAACCAGAAGCGTTGCAGCAGCAGAGATATATAACAAAAAATAAAAAACCCAACAGATTTTAAGCAATTTCTTTAAAAAAAAAAAAAAGTACTAAAGAGTACTGAAATCAGCTCAGTCCAAAGAGTCTGGTTCTGAAGCAGCTTCACTGTAAAACATCAGGAAGTCTCCAGAATCCGACCCGATTCTGGTTTGGTTCCCCTGGAGATTCACTGCAGCTTTGCTGACATCAGAGCTTCATGAGGTTCCAGCAGCTGAAAATCCCAGCGAGTCGCTACATCTGAATCTCCAAACACACCGCAGCCTCTCAGAGTCTCACCATACACCAGGTCAGATCGCCAACAGCAGACGTCCAGCAGGCGAAGAATGATTAAAACGAAACGCCGCTGAGTCCTAACAGCCAAGATCTGGTCAGTCCTGAGGTTTGAGGAAAGCTTTCTTTGAGGTTTTCTCAGCCACGTTCTGATTGACGTCTTCGCTGCCCAGCGCCGCTCGCTCGCGCTTTTTTGCAAACTTCTTCTTTAGGGTTCCCACCAAACTCTCGTACCTGAAACAGAAACAGGAAGCTGTGAGTCCAAGTGGACCAATCAGGAGGCGAGTTCCTGCAAACACAGCAGAGAGCTTTTAAAATTTAAGCAGAGAGTCTGACTGAAGCTGCAGAGATCAGCGCCTCCTCTCTGACTCCACGTCTGCCAACAGCTCAGAGGACAAACCCTTTGAAGCTGCAGGTTCTGATCATCCAGATTTTTACCTCAGAGCCATTTCTTCATCTGTGACGTCTGTCTGCATTCGCCTCTCTTCCACCTCCTCCTCTTCCTCCACTTCATTTTTAGGATTCAGAGTTGCCATCAGTTTCTGGGAAGGAAGCAGAAGGTTCAGACTTCTGTCAGAGAGCAGAGCATTAATAAAAACCTAAAGCGATTCTGTGGAGGCTGCTGGTTCTGATCCGAAGGTACCGACCTCCACCTCTGGATTAAAGCCTTTGAAGGAGATGCGGCCGTAGAGCAGGTCCTCACAGGGCACCAGGCTCTTCTCCTCTATGATCAGATTCCTGTAACAACATCCAGAATGAGCTGAGAACCTTCAAGAGCAAACAGCAGCTGGATAATCTAAACGGGTCAGACAGCCAGAACCTTTTTGGATGGAGCTTATTTGGACCCATCTATGAAAAGTTAAAAATAATCATTGTACAAGCGCCTCTTAGATTTAAAGAGGTCAGTGTCATAGAGCTGACAGCCCTGCAACAATACTCTTAAACAGTAAAAAAAATATAAATCAACAAAATGTATTAAAGAAATGACTGAGGAACGGTTTGTTTTTGATCTTTAGATCTGGTCACATTAAGCAAATATTTGCATCTGATTTACTTTTTCCCTTCAGCCTCCTTCTCTAAGGTTTGTGCCAAACTGAGCGTTTCTCTGGGATCCAACAGGTTTTTAAAACCTCAACAGAAACAACATCTATTGTTCTCCAATAGCACTGTAAAAAACAACATCTAAATAAGTCATTTTTTCTTAAAATAACTGCATTTTTTTCTTGAATTGAGGAAGTGAGACACAACAGGACATTTTATACTAAAAACAAGAAAACAACTACATTGTCTTATTTAAAGAGTATATTATCTAATTATTTTATTCCAAGATTAAAACAACTCATTCCATTGACAAATTATCTTATTAACCTACTCAAATTAAGTGTAAATACACTAAATTTAAGAAATTTTTACTATTTCTTGATTGTTTTTGCAGTGAGAAAATAAGCCTTTGAAATAAATACCACCTCATCACTTATTGAAATCACATTTTAACAACATGGCCAATTCACACAAATCTGATGTGGCCCCAATTTAAAACTGATCCTGTCAGAATAGGGCTAATCTAATCTGACCACTAGAGGTCACTAAAGTGCCACAGAAACTTTAAAAGGCTGAGTGTTGAGTTGAACCTCCATCTTCATCTGTAGTAAGACAGATTTTATAGAAACTAATTAGTTTTAATATATAATCTCAGATCATTTAATTATTAAAACTCATATCTTAATGAAGATGTGACCTCTGGATGCTGTAAAAGCTGTTAATCACATCCATTAAAGTTCCTTCCTGGTTCCTTTGTCAGTTTGACCATCTGAAAGCAGAGTTAAAACCAGCCTGAAGCTTGTTTATCCAAATTCATTGATGATATTTAATCAAACAATGACAACCAGGAGCTGATTCCAGATCAGCAGCTGATACATACTCTTTGGCTTTGAGCTCCGGCAGATCCAGGTACCAATGCTCATCACTGATGATCCTTTTCTCATCCTCTTCCAGCTGCTTCTTTGTCTCAGCATCCAACCCTCTTTGCATGAACTGGGGAACAGAGAGAGAGAGAGACATCCGTTAGTGCAAAATGCCTGGAATAAAGTCTCAGATAAAACATTTATGATCCCTAAAACCTGTGGAACCTGAATTCATTTACTAAAGAACCAGTTAAAGCTGCATCCTCTGGCTGCCGTTCAGTAGGATGGATCTCAGGTTAATACTCTGGCTGTCAGATCCTGAATATATCTGATCAATATCACAGGTTCTGAACTGTTTTGTGTTTTAATTCAGGCCGCGTGTACGATATATTTATGCTAACATTTATTCTCAAATACTCATCAGTTTCTATTTGCTCCGGGAATCCTAACAATCACACCCTGATTGTGAATCAGTCCTCCAAACATGGTTATAAACTGTCCTACTTTGCACAGATGGTCACTGATTGGCTTTTTACTAGTGATGAGTGCACCAACGCCGATGCGTCGAGCCCATAGAGCAAAACACTGTATAGGCATACGTGACATTTCTAGAAAGTCATGTGACCGATACAGAAGGTCCTTTTAACCGACTGATTCACTAAACTGTATTTAAAAACGTATCTGTCAACATAAGGCATCTGCTTTAAAAAAAAATGTCAAGAGCAGCCTAAAAGGAATAGGAACGTTTCAGCTGTTGCATTTTTATTATCATTTTCCCTTTGTTTCATCCTTTTCCTCTCAGTTATCACTCAACTTATCTGAATAAAAGTTAATTTCAAATTTATGGGGAAACCAAGATTTTACTCATGGAAGATCAGATTCTGTATTTAAACAATGGGCCACAAAGGGAATAGATCAAATTCAGGATTTATATCAAGCAAATTCAACTTACATGATGTCTTTTGAGGAATTCAGGCAAAAAGTTTATATAAATTGCTTTTACCTTCAGCTCAGTAGCTGTGAATACAGTTAACTCATACTGAAGGTTACTGCTATACAAAAGGTTAACGCGAATCTATATTACACCAGTCAATTTAAACGGCAATAATCCTAACATACCAGATATGTGTACAAAATGTTTATATGAAAAGGGGACTTTGTTTCATTGTATCTGGGAATACAGGAAAATGCAAAAATTTTGGAGAGCAATAAAACAAACTATAGCACATCTTGTCTCTAAGGATGTTGCACTGGTCCGGTTTTCCTAAATTTAGGTTTGTATCCAAAAAATTATTTGTTTACCACATGTGAACAATTATTGATTGATATGTGCCTACTACAAGCTAAAAGACTGATGGCACAATTCTGCAAGAAAACAACAGCAGCAGGTATCAAACAATGGACCAGGCAAACGCTGAAGACTTTACCCCTGGAACGCATAACAAGCCTCCAAAAAGGGAAAAGCAAATTATTAAAAAGAAAAACATTTGGAGACCCTTCTGGAATTTTGTTGAAGGAGTGAACTTGTCTCAAGATGAAGAACCCAGCTAAAGACAAGATTAACCTTGGACCATAAGATTAATCAAGGGAGCCTCAGAGATGGTCTGTCATCTTCTGTATACTTAAAGGAATTGATGCAAATATGTGTCTAAGAGGGCGTTCTATTGTTGTTGTTGCTGATATTGGTTATACGGCAAAAAAATATAATAAAAATATTGTTGGGGGAAAAAAAGTTCATTTCAAATGTACTCTTAGTTTATTTGCTGTTTTTACTGTACTTATTGTTTTAAAAATTGGATTAGAAATCCTCGTCCACAAGCATCCTCATTCACATTTTCCCTTAAATTTTCGTTATGATATATGTTTACATTATTTATTAGCTGCATTTAAAAAAAATATCAAATACATTTTCTATTTAAACATAGAAATGAAATAATACAATATAACCTACAATATTTTAATTATATCATCATATTAGGTCATCAAATCAATTCAGTTCAATCTGTCAAATCAGCTGCCTGTAGTGTCTTTAAATGTCCAGCAGATGGCAGTATTGTGCGACACAGTATCAAGGCTGTATCAATACAGTTTGGCTTCATGATGCCTAATTAACCATCACTACTTTTTACTGATAAAGACAGCTAATACAGTGACTTTAAAATAGATCAAGTAAGTTAAGTAAGTTTTTTCTTTCACTCAGCTTTTTGCTAAAAAATTTAAACGTGGCTTAAACCCAAAATATAACGTCGCTTTTGACATAAAACTAGACGATGTGTCATAAAATCTGTATAATAATATGTACAATCTGTAATGTGTAACATGCCACTGTGTATGGTGAGAATTTATGTATATATAAATGCTAACTCTTACCTTCATCCTTAGCAGGTTTTTAGACAATCTCACGGAGTCACCAGCCATCTTTAAAGCGCGCTCGGGAGACAAAATTATTATAATTACTCTAAACTAACGAAACACAAAAAAAATAATCAAATTAACTTGAATTATTGATGTTTATGAGCCAAGCTAACGACACGAGCTTAAGCACACTCCACTCAGTCGAATTAATCAATCCCCGATCCCCGAGCACCAGCAGCAGCAGTTACTTTAATCGAACAGGATTAGCTTCCGGTTGTTCCTGTATGTGCAGCGCCCCCTCCTGGTGTGGAGGAGAAAAACATTTTGTTGATTCAATTTTAACCCTTTAAAGGGCAACTTACGTTTTGATCACTTGCATACCCCTTACAAATGGAAAAAGCAGCAAAGATACTGCTACATGCCTTTTTTTATTTCTTTTTGATACTGCTACATGGCTGCACATCTTATTTTGGCATTTGACCATTTATTACCTACTGTAAGTTGAAAATAAAAAGAGTTAAAAAGTCAAGAAAAAAAAGGTAAAAAGCTATTTGAAAAGTTAAAAAGTTAATAAGCCTACTTAAAAATAATATTTAGGTTTATAAACTACAAAATCTATGTGCCAGTATCAGCATTACTGCCTCTAAGATTATGTTGTACCAAAAAAAAAAAAAAAAGTGTTTCTTTCACTGTGTTTTTCATGAATTTCTTATAGGAGCACTTTTATTATTATTTTTAATATATTCATGCAAGTTTGCGTTTCTCATTATGAAATTGACATTAATTTTTGCCTTCAAAATATCCACGTCATTTGAATATTACAAGGTCTTGTCCTGGACTCAAGTAACACATGTGCCCTTTAGGGTTAAACCAGGAGAACTGGAGGTTTCTAACAACTGAATAAACTACACGTAATTGGAAACTTTTAAAAAGTTTCTCAGAAATTATTCTTTTGATTTAAATTCTGACAGTTATTTAAAGCTTGTAGAGGCACCACTCTAAGGAATGTTTGAGCTCTTTCTGTTGCAAATGATGGAAATCTTCCTTTCCCAGCAAAGTGGCCTAGTGCTTAGAGCAGTGCACTTGTGCTCTGAGAAGGTCACAAGTACCTGGTCCCAAAGCCTCCAATCTGGTTTCCTGAGCAAGACCCTTAAACTCCACACTGCTCCCTGGGCGCCGCACAATGGCAGCCCACTGCTCCCCAAGGAGATGGGAGTGAATTTCCCCATTGTGGGACAATAAGGGATTTACATTACACTGCATACACATAATCATTATCAGATTAGATTTCTCCATGATTTTAAAAAATTGGGTTTCAAAAGTATGACGAATGAAAAAATAAAATCCCACATTTATAGTTTTCTAACTGTATGATAGGAGAAACGAATACATTAACCAATCTTGGAAGCAGCAGTAAAAAACATTTTATTGTAATAGGACTTTTATATTAATTTTCCAGTCATTTCTGTGAGCTTTTCTCCTCCCAGCTTCCTCTTTCAAAGTGTTTACTGAACATTTGCGGGTCCTAAAGCTAAGTAAACTAACAGGAGGTAAGAAAAAAAAAAAAGATTGGGGATTGATTTTATAATAAAACAGAACAGAAAGACTGGTTTACTGTGCAAAACAGGTCAACCAGATACCTTTTATTTGGAATGTGTAAAGAAGATTGATCAAATGGAAATTATAAAGGATCCATAAAGAAGAAAATGTGAAAAAGATGGCAAACAAAAGCATGAGAAAAAGAAAAGATGGTTTTACAGAGTAGAGAGATGATCAAACACAGTAGAGAAGAAAATAACTGGGGAACAGAATAAAGCTTGTTTAACTCTTTTTTAATGACAGGACTAAAGCATTATGCTGGTTAACAGTCTTAAATCAAATACGCTTAAATACAGAAAACTTTGTAAACTCCGGACTATAAGCCGCCATGCTTTTAACCATGCGGTTATACGAAGGTGTGGCTTTTCTGTAGATTTTTTCCTAACCACCAGGGGGTGGAAGTCAAAATTTGAACAAATGTCCCAAATTCACACACTTGGAAATTTATTTGTTGCATTAAAGCCGTCGAACCAATGAAGAGGCTCCTGCAGAGCTGAAATTAAGCTCTGACTCCTGCGAGTCAACAAGGTAACGCTGGAACTAGCATTTATCTTCTTCCCGACTCTAGAAGTGATATGTAGAGCTTCCCCTACAGGTTTAATGGGGAACTGTTTAGTCGATATCAGCGGCTTATAGCCCGGTGAGCCTTATACTTATATGTACGTTTTCGGTAAAAATAAAAACTTTGTAGGTGTGGCTTATATTGAAGTGCGCTCTATAGTCCAGAAAATATGGTATTTATATAATTCAAGCTCTGATAAATTATCTTCAGATAACGTGTTTTTTTGAAAGTATATTAGATAATTTTTTTGTTTACCATACGACAATGTGGTAGCATTAAAAGAAATATTATGATCTGTCTGTTCCAGAGCGTGTGAGCAGAGCGGATTTCAATTCAAAGGCCGGAGCGAGGATTTCGCCCCACTCCAGTTCGCTCCAATCAATTAAAAAAGTTGGATTATACAATTTGTAAAATAGCATTTATTTGATTTAAGTGGGATTTTTTTCAACAATGAGTATTTAAAAAGGAAACGTGGGGCAACATGATGGAGCGAGGTGTTACGTTCACAGCTGGGAAATTTAACATTCCCTTAAATATGACAATACACATGTTTCAGTCACATCATTAAATCAAACGCTGTGTGTCCCAGAGCCCTGGCAAAATTACATGAGGGAAAAATGCCTTCTCCTGAAAATTTAAGCGAGTGTGGAGCGATTTCGTCGGAGCAGCGGGAAAATGATGGTGAGCGCAGAGTGGATGAGCGAACATCGGCCTGAATGGGGAGCGGGAATTGTGCGGCGCTTCGCTCCATTCACATGCTCTGGTCTGTTCTTGGGAATAAAAGTTGATGTTTTAGGTTGATTTTTATATACAGGTGGTGGTCATAAAATTAGAATATCATGAAAAAGTAGATTGATTTCAGTAATTCCATTTAAAAAGTGAAACTTGTATATTATATTCATACATTACATACAAACTCATATATTTCAGATGTTTATTTTGTTTAATTTTGATGATTACAAATGACAACAAATGAAAATCTCAAATTCATCATATCAGAAAATTAGAATATTACTGAAGACCAATAAAAACAAAGGATTTATAGAAATGTTGGCCAACTGAAAAGTATGAACATGAAAAGTATGAGCATGTACAGCACTCAGTATTTAGTTGGGCCTCCTTTGGCCTGTATTACTGCAGCAATGCGGCGTGGCATGGAGTCGATCAGTCTGTGGCACTGCTCAGGTGTTATGATAGCCCAGGTTGCTCTAATAGTGGCTTTTAGCTCTTCTGAATTGTTGGGTCTGGTGTATTGCATCTTCTTCTTCACAATACCCCATAGATTTTCTATGGGGTTAAGGTCAGGAGAGTTTGCTGGCCAATTAAGAACAGGGATACCATGGTCCTTCAACCAGGTACTGGTAGCTTTGGCACTGTGTGCAGGTGCCAAGTCCTGTTGGAAAATGAAATCTGCATCTCCAAAAAGTTGGTCAGCTGCAGGAAGCATGAAGTGCTCTAAAACTTCCTGGTATGTGGCTGCGTTGACCCTGGACCTCAGAAAACACAATGGACCAACACCAGCAGATGACATGGCACCCCAAACCATCACTGACTGTGGAAACTTTACACTGGACTTCAAGCAACGTGGATGAAGTGCCTCTCTTCTTTTCCTCCAGACTCTGGGACCTTGATTTCCAAAGGAAATGCAAAATTTACTTTCATCAGAGAACATGACTTTGGACCACTCACCAGCAGTCCAGTCCTGTTTCTCTTTAGCCCAGGCAAGACGCTTCTGACGCTGTCTGTGGTTCAAGAGTGGCTTGACACAAGGAATGCGACAGCAGAAACCCATGTCTTTCATACGTCTGTGTGTGGTGGTTCTTGAAACACTCACTCCAGCTGCAGTCCACTCTTTGTGAATCTCCCCCACATTTTTGAATGGGTTTTGTTTCACAATCCTCTCCAGGGTGCGGTTATCTCTCTTGCTTGTACACTTTTTTCGACCACATCTTTTCCTTCCCTTCGCCTCTCTATTAATGTGCTTGGACACTGAGCTCTGTGAACAGCCAGCCTCTTTAGCGATGACCTTTTGTGTCTTGCCCTCCTTGTGCAAGGTGTCGATGGTCGTCTTTTGGACAACTGTCAAGTCAGCAGTCTTCCCCATGATTGTGTAGCCTATAGAACTAGACTGAAAGACCATTTAAAGGCTTTTGCAGGTGGTTTGAGTTAATTAGCTGATTAGAGTGTGGCACCAGGGGCCATCAATTTTGAACCTTTTCACAATATTCTAATTTTCTGATATGATGAATTTGAGATTTTCATTTGTTGTCATTTGTAATCATCAAAATTAAACAAAATAAACATCTGAAATATATGAGTTTGTATGTAATGTATGAATATAATATACAAGTTTCACTTTTTAAATGGAATTACTGAAATCAATCTACTTTTTCATGATATTCTAATTTTATGACCAGCACCTGTACAAGTTTCAGCTGCAGAAAACTTCATTTTGCATCAAAGGTTCCTGTTTCAGGTTTCCAGAAGGCCTTAACTTCTGATTCTCAGGTGATTCGAAGACTACCTTTTCAGGATCTTCAGGAAATTAAAAGGTTTGGATTCAAGGATCTCAGGAGACTTAAATATTTTGTGTATAGATGTTCGAGATCAACCTGTTTTTCAGTGTAGTCCTGTTTCTCTGACTGTGACTGGCTGGATGTGCTCTCTTCAGCCTCTGACATCGGGGTTGGCTTGGAGCTCGTCTGCCTGGCTGTGTGTTTCCTGGACGGGGCCGCCTTTTACAGCTGCTTTTTGTTCCTCCGTTTCTGTCTCCTTGAACCCCAGTCAGCCTCAGCAGATGGCCGCTCACACTGAGTCTAGTTCTACTTCCTGTTAAAAGGGAGTTTTCCTCTCCACTGTCACTACAAGCATGCTTAGTGTGAGGGATTGCCTTCAAGCCAATGAGTCGATGCAATCAACTGGTTTTCCTTAGTTAGAAAAGTTTGAATCAATCTGACTGTTTGATCTGGTTGAACTGTGAAGTGCCTTGAGATGAAATGTGTTGTGGATTGGCGCTATATAAATAAACTGAATTGAAATGATTTCAGAGGTAATTCAAACATAATGTTGTTAGGTTTTTCAAGTGATACTTAGGTTCCTTCTATCTAAGGCCCTCATTTGATGAGCGGCACGGTGAAGCAGTTTGTAGCAGTGTTACGTTGCAGAAAGAAGGTCCTGGGTTCGACTCTTGATCCTCATGGAGTGGAGTCTGACATCCTTCCACAGTCCAACAACATGACTGTTATGTTAGTTGATGATTCTGGCGTTAGGTGTGTGTCTCTGGGATATACCGATGACCTTTCGACCCGATAGAGAAGCAGTAGAAGATGGTTGATCTAAGTTGGTTTAAAATCCTCATGATTTTCTAACTTTTCCAGGTTCTCAGGTCAGTCTGGGTTCCTCTCAGATGAACTTGTGGATCACCAACTCTTTCAAAGATTGGAAGGACACCTCTCCTCTCTCCCCATTTCTGAGGGCCGTCAGCTCGTCCTGCAGCTGAGCCACGGGACGTCCCAGCTGGTAGCCCAGGTCCACCAGCAGCTCCAGCAGCGCCGCTCTGTAGTGCTTCAGTCCATATCGCCTCACTGGAGGGAGCGCCCTCTGAGCGGTTGAGAACGCCTGCTCCGGCTCATCCAAGTCGCGGTAACACACAGCGACGGCTGACAGGGTGGGGACGGTCAGGGTGGAGTTCTGCCACGGCAGCAGCTTCTCCTGGATTTCCAGCACCGTCAGCAGCAGCTCCAGCGCGGCCTTGAACTGCCCTGCTCGGAGCAGCACGTGGGCCTGCTTCTGCTCCTGTTCGGTGAAGAACTCCGAGAAGAGAGCCGAGTGTCTGACACAGCGGGTGGAGAACAGCTTGGCCAAGTAGTCCTGCAAGGCTAGCCGCCGCTGCGAAATTTTCTCCGGGTTGAAGTTCCTCGTCAGAATTTTCCGGGGCAGAGAAACATCCTCCAGCTCTTCATCAAACTCCTGCAACAGTTTATGGTGAAGCCGGAGGAAGTCACTGTAGCGGCGCTCTACGGAAACACGGCGTGAATCGAAGCTGCCAGAGCGAATCACCACGATCTGAAACACCTGGAAACAGAGAAGGACACGTCCAGCATTATTCGGAGATTCAGACAGCAGGTTCCTCCTGAGCTTCATATGCTGTGGGTTTTCATTTCTCCTGATGAGTTTTTATTCTCCGTCGGAGCTGACTCCTTTATTCTGCCTCCGATTGTCCCCTTGGACCCTCCTGCCTGGACTGCTCTGTGTTTCTACTGGTTTTCTCACCACGTGTTTGTCCAGCGGCTGCTCCACAACTCGACTCGATGGGATCTCAAACAAAAGCCGAACTGGACGCTCTCTTTGCTTTGCCAGCTTCCAGTTCTGCTGGAGCTCCCTAGTGGTTAAACTGGAACAACTGGGCATTCCACCTAACACAGAAAGAGACAGAACCCAATCATTTACCCCAACAGTCAGAAAAGATTAAGCCCATTTGCCCATTTAAATGTGGGGGAACAACAGTCAGAAAGGTTTAGGGCAGGGATCTTCAACGTTTTCCAGGCCAAGGACCCCCAAACTGATGGCGAGATGGAGCGGGGACCCCCTAATTATATATATTGTATGAAATTGTGTTTTATCAAACTGGTCCTATATTCACTCTATTACAGATGGAGTCATGTAACGAAAGTAATTTCTCCCTGGGATTATTAAAGTATTTCCGATTCTGATTCCTGGTTGATGGGACAGGTGTTGTGAATGAAACGGTGCCCAGCTTGAAAGAGCTCCTGTGTGTCGTTGAATGTGTGAATTGATGACTGAAAGACATCTTCTGCCTCCATTTATCTGTTTACTACAGTGTGTTGAATTCAGGTTAAAGTGGATTTAAAGACATTTCAATTAGTGGAAAAAATTGCAGGAGGGAATATATGCCATCCAGCTTCATCTGATCCCTATAGAGCTTTGATTTATTGAGACCTGAAGCTGAACTGCCCCTTTAAAAGAAATCACAACACGAGGCAAAAACATCAGTACCTGCAGTCGGATCACTGTCATTCGGGTCATCAGAGCCCCTCCCTGGTTCTGCCATGGGGTCTTTGCAGCTGATCCTTGAGCTGAGAAAACCAGAGGTCAGATGCAGTGCTGAGAAATGTCAGGGTTCCTCTCATTAAACTGGGTTCTAGGATCAAACAGGTCTGCTAGACACTGAAAAGCTCACACCAATTCTCCTGACATCAAGAATTCAGAACACGTTTGTGCTCAAATGAGGAAGTTCTACAGATAAAACAGGAACCAAATGAAGGGAACCAAAGTTCATCAACTCAATGGCCAGGGAGCGCTTGTTTATGGGCTGCTGACACAGCAGAGGGGTGGAGGTAGTATCAATGACTGCAAAACAATCTTTGCTTCTGCAGCTTACAGTGTAGTCAGGCTGTCTGGCAGGCAGAGGATGAATGGAAGGAGGTTTGGATCCCACCTGCACATCTGGGTGAAGTCAGAGCTCCAACTTTGTCTAACCAACTGGGAAAGTAAAATGGAAAATATCTGAAGAGCCATCAGACCCTCATGGGAGAAGAGGGGGATCATCTCTGTAGTGGCTGTCACAGAGGGAGAACTACAGCTCCCAGAATGCACTTCTGCAGGAAATTTCAAAGCTATGTTAGAGTAACTGAATAAACATTTAGATTAATAGTTGGTTAATATAACAAACATTATTATGATTAAAGCATCTGGTTGGGATCAGCAGCTGCTTGTAATGGATGTGAGAATAAAAACTCTTCAATAGCTGCTACACAAAACAAAACATAAGGAGAAATTATCCTTTAAATTATCAAGTTTTATTCTTTTTGTCTTAAAAACATAAAAAATGTATAAATTATTATAAAAAATATATTTATTTCACCTTCTTTCGTGGTGTTTGGAGAAGCAGGAATGAACAGTTACCTGTTAGAACTTGTTTTCTGTAAATCAGCGCCCCCCGGCGGCAGGAGATTCAGGAAGACGGTCCTCTGGCTGCTCACTGCAGCTTCAAGGTGAGTTCTGGTTCTGGTTCTGGTTTTGGTTTTGGCTCGGAACAGCTTCGGACACCTCGGGGGCAAAGGCATGGGTGTTTTATTGTACATGCACGCGCGCCCCGCGCTGCAATTAGGCGCGTGCAGAAGTCTCGTTACTGTTTGCTGCTTCTGCGAAAAGTGAAACTATGAAGTAACAGGAACTTAATTTCATACTAATAGCGGATGTTTCTTAAATAATTATTAACCGTTTATAGTTTCTTTCTTTTTTTTTTTTTTATAAAAGATGGAGTCTTTTCTGTTGGTTGTTTGTAACATCCGGGATAAATGACGGGTCTGCAAACCTGATTCCAGCTGCTGCAAAATGACTTTTCAGAGGAAATCTGCCACTGAAGTCAAACAGCCTGATAGATCACCTTATTGCTCTGACTGAAGGATTCAAAGTTCCAGAACAATCTCTGTCGGTTACAGAATATCAAAATGAAACTAATACAACCAGAGGATTTAACTGATTCAGTTTAAAAATAGAATAAAGAGCAAATGAGTTTAGAGCAGGAAAACAGGAATAGGTGAGGTATGAGATCAGGACCATGAGGACTCAGAACAGGTTTACTGTGAACTGTCATCTTCTTCTTTCCCATCAGGTGAACATGGAGGAGGACAGCAATGTCTTACAGCTGCTGGAGGAGTACTGCAAACTGAGGTCCGGCGGTCCCAGGCCAAAGGTCACTTATGTACTGCAAGGGGGTTATCTAGAGTCATCCCATAATCTGTTAGATTCCGACTCCTTTCATCGATCTGCATCTGTGGAAAAAGGTGGGACCCATTTAAAAAAATACACTTGGTTTTCTTGTTCATGCAGCAGCGTTTAACTTGAATGTTCCAGATGTCTGTCTCACGGTGAAGCAGGTAGCTGAATGTCTCCATGGAAGCAATATCTAACAACTCCTCTGATTTTTCCACAGAGGTCCCGACACTGTTGGCGACAATTGTGGATTCGGTGCACATCGCAGATTCGCCGACGATCGCGGAGCAGAACCTGCAGACGCAAGACGGTGAGATCCATCAAACTACCTTCTGTTCCTCAGCAGCTGGTTCTGTTCCTGATTCTTCTGGGTTTTATCCTCAATCGTCAGGTTCTGGAAACAGAATTGGACAAGGATAAAAAAAAAAAACATTCTGAGAGCTCAGAGTATCTACAGAAACATCTGGAGGTTCCTCCATCAGCAGATGGATCAGAGCCTCAGGTTTGGAGATAGAAGGAGCTTCATCAAAAGTTTAGATCACAGAACCAAGTCTGAACCGTTAACCTCCTTCAGAAGATCATCAACCAGTTCAGTGTTCTGTAGTTCAAGGGCGAAGCTAGAAGGGGGGCCAGAGGTGGCCAATGATTGGCTAAGGGTAGCCATGCCCACCCCTACCATTTTATTCTCTCGAATAATCAAGTGGAATATTTAAAACATTTAAATTTTTCATATATTACTTACTATTTTTTATCAGATATTCATAATTACTTGATAACAAAAACAGTGTGGATAATTATGCACATCAATATACTAACATTAAAGATGATAAGTACAGAATTCATGCTCTTTTCAGAGCTAGATTTAGTGTTTTATGGGGTCAAGAGAAAATTATGTGTCTCTGCATTCATTTAGGAGTCTTAAGTGAAATCATAGATAAATAACTATTTTAACAAAAACTATTTTATGTAGATAATAGAACTTGTAAATATCCATTTTATGCAGGAGGATTATTGATAAAAGTAGGTAATGACAATGGAAAAGATTTTCACCCCAGAACTCAAACCTGAAAGAACTGTATCCACTATACCATTTATCTAGAAAGCTGTAGAAAGCATGGATGTTTACATGTATGCTTCTGTTTGGCTATAGGAAATTAAGGCTGTAGGAAAGTATAGTTTGTCATTATTTAGAAAATATGGATGTTTTGCTCATTAATTGTCCTGTTGGAACAGCATAGATTGACCCTGAGGTTCTGGTTCCTATCCACCCCTCAGTAGTCACTGGTTATTACCTGGGCACCCTTATAAAGATTTTCTGGCTACGCCTCTGCTGTAATTTCCTTTGAAGCATCATGAAGCTACCTTTAAGATGCCTTCAAAACACCTACAACCAGGATTTCTCTGAAGAATGGGTCATTTGCTTGGTTCTAAAAGATTACTGAACATCAGGTTAAGAGGACATGATGGGGAGACTGAGTTTTTAATCATTAAATGCTATTAAGTTAAACGAGAAAGAATTTGAAGCAGCCTCAATGCCCTGTAATTGTTTTACTTGATGTTTTTTTATGTACCTGTCATTTAATTTAATGTATTTTCTTTTAATATGTAACTTTGCTGCCTCTTGGCTAGGACTCCCTTGAAAAAAGAGGGTTTTAATCTCAATGGGATTTTTTTTCCTGGTTAAATAAATAAATAAATAAAATCTCTCCTCTGATAGGAGAATCTTTCAGAACCGATTAGGTACCAGAAATCGTTCCATGGTTCTGTCCTTGTGTCTGGGTTTGTTTGGATGTGGGAGGTTTCTGATCAGTTCTGTGTTTCTGCAGAGATCATCCAGAGACTGGTCCAGCTGTTGATGACATTTGGAGATGACATTGAAGCGAAGGTGTGTTCTGTTCCAGATCCAGAACCAAACCACGGGTCCAAACTGTCTGATAATCACAGTTTCTATTCCCACTCAGCTCAAACAGAACCCTGCGCTGCAGCAGCAGCTTCAGAACCTGAACTACAATATGTTTGAGAAGCTGACCTCCACTGTGCAGAACCTGCTGGTGCCATCGGTACCGGGCCCGGGCTCTGATGGCCCAGTCCAGCAGCAGAGGATTGCCTGGGCCTTTGAAGTGACCAGCAGACTGTCAGCGGTCCACGTGGTCCAGCGTAGAACAGTACTGCACTTTGGAGCCCAATACATCGAACAGAACCATGCTGGCTGGGTCCAGCAGCATGGAGGCTGGGTGAGAGGGGTGGTTCTGATCCGCTTGGATTGTCCTGAGCTTTTCTATGCAGCAGACGGTGATTAGAGGGATTTCAGTCTGGAAAATGTTTCTGGGTCAGTTCTGGTAGAACAGTGAGGGTAACGCCCACTGACAGCAGGAGCCAATCAGAGGTCAGACCATCTTAGATGGTGACACTGTTAAAATGTCTAAAATGAGAAGGTGTTACAATTCATCCATCAGTTCTGATATAGCGATTAATTAAGTATAAAAACATATAGATGGAAATGAAAATATCTACCCCATCGCCATCTTTTCAATTCACCAACATTAAAGCGCCACAATATGACCCGTTGAGGTTCTTTTAATATTTTCCAATAAGAATAATGCTTTAATTTAAATGTATGATTTATGATATAGATTATTGTATTAGATCAGCAGACGATATCACATCATATTGCCTACCGATTATTATAGTAAATTAACTTATTATTGTATCATTAATTAATATTAGCAGACACATGGTGCCTTTAATGACACATAAATGTATATTATTAGCTATGCTGATGAAGATTCTCAGTCATCCAGGTCATAGTCATTCCATAAAAGTTTAAAAACAATCTACGAATCAATTTAAATGTCATGACATTTGAACTGAGAAAGCTTCCTGGAGGGGAAGCGAAACGTCTTCAAATCTTGGAAACCAAGTCCAGTGGATTGTTTTTAATTTTTATGTAATAATATTAGCTACTTTTTCAAGCAATTGTATATCATTAAGTCCTTCATTTATTTCTTTATGTATTTTTAATTATGGCAGGATTGGCCCTCCATACATATGTTTCTGTTACAGATATTATATCCAAATGTTTTTACTGTTTTCTTTCCGTGTGCTTAATTTTGAATATGCTCTCTGATCTTGTTTCTATGTGTCCAGGACGAAGCTTTCGACTGATCTGCAGATCTTATGGATGGAGGCTACCAAACTGTGAACGATATGCTTTTTTTTTTATTTCCTACCTCCTTAATATTCGTCTTTATGTTTCAAAATAAAATCTAAATGATGAAAAACCTGACGATTACAGCTGGAATAATTGAAAATCTCTGATAAAGAAAACTGACCACTTGACCCTTCCTTCCTTCCTTCCTTCCTTCCTTCCTTCCTTCCTTCCTTCCTTCCTTCCTTCCTTCCTTCCTTCCTTCCTCTGCTGAACCTCTAGCAGTTGTTCCAAAGAGTGAAATCACTGACATGGTTTTCAAACATTTTCAATCAACTGCTTCGACGGGAAACTCACTACTTAATAGATTGATTTAAAAGATGTTTACAGAAGTTTTACTGTGTCAGTACAGAATTTTATTTGAGGAATTAGGAAATACTAACTGACAGATGGCTGCTGTGCCAAGCTGGTTCTGATCTTAGTTGCTAAACTAAAACCAGTTAGTTTCATCTAGCTTTGTTAAAGTTAACAGATGAATATTATAGGGAGTTCCACAAGGCTCCTTTCTTTGTCCACTGTTCCTCAGCATACATCATTATCAGTTTTAATGGCAAAGATTGTTTGTATAAACAGATTGTAATAACATCTGTTTCATGTTTACACCTTATAGATGTTAAGCATTAATATATAAACTTTTAAACCGCCATGTTTTACATAGAAAAATAAAAATAGAAAGTTAGGGTATGGCGGTGCAGATGTGCTTGTGTATTTCACAGCAGACGACTCAGGCTGTAAGTTTTTTTATTATGAGAGACTGTCTAAAAGGAGAAATACTTTTTGTGCAGCTGTTTTTTGCAAATACGGCTCTGCGGCTCCAACCTGTAGGAAAATGTCTCAGCAGATTGGCTCGATAATATGTTTGGTCAATGGTGATATTAGCTGGCATATCCAGGATTCTAGACCCAAACATGTCCTGGATGGAGGATGGACCAGCCTCTATCATCCTCTCAAATAGACCTGCCTGTTTACTAAACTGTGTCCTGTTTCATGGCTGAGTAAAACCAAAGAGTGATGGATGTGACAGGCAGACTGAAAAAGGATATAGAGAATGACAGCATCTCCTTTGGACAGTTGGACTCCTGTTACCAAGTTCATTCTCTGTTAGACCTTTTGCTGAACAATGTTTTTTTTTTGTTAAAACCAGCTCAGGTCCAGAGAAACGGTGGGTTCAAGTAACTTAAATTGATGGAAGGGAGCAATCTCTGCAGTCTTGATTAGGTTGGGCTCGCCTGAATCTGTCTCTAGTTTGACATCTTGTACCGTATGTCGAAGAATCATATCTCTTTATGATCACTTGGCCAGAGACCATTATAATTACAGAGAGGTTGTATCCCCAGTGTCAATAAGTGGAAAGTTTATCCCAAACCAGCACCAGCAAATGTCTATGATAAAAGTGATATGATGATAAAAAAAGATCCCGCAGATCAAAGCACACCTTGTTGCTCCGGGCTCTTCAGCAAAAGGCAGCCATGGGGTCGTGTTTAGTGATTCTATGTCCTTAGTGGGTTGCTCCCTTCAGCTGACTAGGCTGTTTTTATTTCATTAGAAATATGTCTAAACAGAGAAGACTGCTGCTAAAATCAGATATTAAAATAATAATGCTTTCATGTTGCTTTACATTGATTATTAAGATTCTGCTTTTTCATTTAAAGTCGTAGGGAAATGGCTGTCCCAACCGTTGCATTTCCGAATTCTCCCCAGTGGTCCCCGACTTTACATGAGTGAATAAAATGAATAAAGTGAGTAAAAGTGAATAAAGTGAATGTGATTGATCGTTTATCAAGATGGCGGGGTTGTTGTGGTGGTAGGTTCGCAAGTATGTTTGGTTGTGGCTGGTTTGTCGGAGGCATCTTGCTAACCAGTTAGCAACTTAGTGCTAGTAGGTTCCCAATGGGAAATTTGGACCAAGTAGCACTAAATTGGTGACTAAAGGCCAATGTATGCGTCTGACGCATAGCCTCTGCACCCGTCAAATCTGTCTCTGTGCTCAAAAAAATCCTGAATGCATGTCGAATGGTCGCAAACCCATGCAGACCTCATGTGGAAGTGCACAGACAAAAAGCAGCTGTGATTGGTTTCTTGGTATGGGTATGCCTTTCTCGTGATCAACCGCCGAAGTTCTCACGAGTTCTCTAATAGGCTTCCTCTTGCGCTTATGCGGGAAACTGCTGTGTGTCCCTAGAAATTCCAGATCGACTGTGCAGAAGCATACCAGCAAAACTGGTTCGCGAGCAGACCCAAGAGACATTTGATGTGTGCGGTTGCAGAAGACTAAGCTGCCCTTTAGAAACGACACTGTCAAGGAACGCTATGGACAGCGGAAACATGCAAGAGGAGGAGAGTTTTGTGTCGGAGGTCATGGATGAGTCTCCTCCATCATATGTTTTGTACTTAGACGACAATGGGGACAAAGATGTTATAGAAGAGGACGCCAGGGCGGGAGAAGCTTCGTCTATTGTCCATTCATCAGGCTGT
Organism: Cyprinodon diabolis; assembly: GCA_030533445.1. Classification (NCBI taxonomy): domain Eukaryota; kingdom Metazoa; phylum Chordata; class Actinopteri; order Cyprinodontiformes; family Cyprinodontidae; genus Cyprinodon; species Cyprinodon diabolis. The sequence goes on along the minus strand of CM060063.1, from coordinate 8,879,751 downwards.
AGCCCCCAGACTGGGATAACTTGCTTCTGTCCCTCTGTGTGGATGACTCTATGGAAACTTTTAAAATACAACAAAAAACTTTTTTGTTTAGCAAAGTCTTTGGCTAATATATTCAAACTTTTTAGGTATTTTATGAATAAATTAATGCATTTATTCATCCCACTATTTTCCTTTCTTGTAGTATCCTTTGTGACTTATCTGGGTAATGATTCTTATCAGCTCCTTTCTCATCGTCTTATGAATGTAGGAGGATCGCTTCCATGCCTATTGATTCATGAACTGAGGATCGGTTTCAGGAAAAACCATCAGAGTGGAGGAGATTCTTCACTTTATTTTTTACAGCAGGAATCATCTGAAGACCATTTACATGAACAGAGCATACAGGACCACATTAACTTGATGAACTCCGACGTGTGGACAGGAGGAACCCTGGACTGAAAGTTACAACAAACACTTGAAGCAGCTTAGTAACCTGGAAGAGACTGGATCAGATCCACCTGTTTGGACCCGATCAGAGATTGATTGATTAATGGATAAAGTTAAACAGGTGAAGCTGACCAAAGAAAGCTCCTGGTTGAGTGGGTGATTTCCAGGGCGTTCACTGGAAAAAATCGAAATCTGGATAAGTCATTTTTCTTAAAACAAGTGTATTTATTCTTGGATTGAGGCGGTAAAAGAGACACTCTGCCAATGGAACAAGACAATTTTCATTTAAAATAAGAAAACACAATCACATTGTCTTATTTCTTGTGCCCATTATGTAATTTTCTTATTTTAAGAGTAAAAATACCAATATTCCATTGGCAAACTATTTCATGTACCTACTTAATTTAAGAAATTGTTACTTATTTCTGGATCATTTTTCTGGTGTTGGCCTTAGATGCCCAGGTAGGTGTTCATCTTGCCGAGGGCGTCGCAGACCGTGGTGAGGTCGCTGCGCAGGTCCTGCACCACATTCTCAATGCTTCGCGTGTCTTTAAGCAGGTCCACGCTCTGCGTATAGGGGTTGTAGTACACAGAGAATGGCCTCTTTATGGATTTGGCAAACTCTCTGTGGGAGAGAAAGGATGTAGATCGGGAACGTTGTTAGTCCTGAGCCTTCAATCAGGTGATACAGTTTCAGGACAGAATAAATGGATCTGTTATGTCTCAGGAGGTCTGAAACAAACACCACCAGTCAGTTTGATAATTTTTTAGCTTAACTCAGGTTTGTTTAGAATGATGGACATCTCATAGTGACACTAAAAGCTAGAGCCTTAACAAAAATACTCTTGATTTGTTTCAGGAAGTAACACCTAGAGGTGTTTAAACTCATGGGTAAAACTCCTGAAACATCTCTCTTTCTGAGCAGCTAAAAGGAGCGAGCTGAACATGTAGAGCCGTGTTGGCTGCGCCTGTAGGCAGTGGCTTGTTACAGCTCTCTGTGATTTTGTAATAGCTTTTTCCCCACCGCCATCAGATTTCTGAACTGTTGAAAAATATAACTCTAAATCAAGTCACAAATTGAGACTCTGCATCACACTGATAAAACCAAACCAAAAAGACCTCAACTCGAAAAAACATTTTCTACTGCATTTTCGCACCATATATATTGTTGCACTTCTCTTAGCTTCCATATAAATGTCTTTTGCACCATGTTCTTTTCTCCCACACTGTTTACATTCGATCACTGCTGCACTTTATGAAATGGAAATGTTAATTTCACTGCTAAGCTGCTGCTTATTTACATTCTGAAAGCAGTACAAAATGAAATTTTGTTTAGTTTACACTCTGTATACAAAACAACAATAAAAGTTGTCTAAAAGTTGTCCACACTGCAGTCTATAGTGACCCAAATCCAATTATTTGGCCCATATACACCCTGTATCTGATCTTTTTATGGCTGTCTGAACAACACAGATCCGATTTTCTCCCGTGCGATCCAGGCCACTTGGCTATGTGGTCCTGAATCTGAATACGAATCAGATCTTTTCAAATGCAACCTGTGTCTGAACGGTCAGGTCGCATTCATCCGACCCGACAAAGGTCACTATTCTGTGTCTTGCTATGAAGAAAGGGCGAGAAAAACAACAACCATTGCAGAAGATGATGCGGAGAGCAGTATTTATGTTTAACCATCTTGAAAAGATTGTGTTTTTATGGTTGGGAAAGATCGCTAGATGCGCTCTGGCGCTACCATCCATATTTACTTCAAACACAGAGCATGCTGGCCTGTGATGTCATTGCGTCCTCTACTGCGCATGGGGGACACTTGCGTTGTATGACTTCAGTTCACACAGGATATCACATACAATATAATAATATATTTGGAAATGTGAACCGCAACGTAACGAATTTCACAAAAAAATTGGAATTGAGCATCAAGACATGCAGTGTGAACGTAGCCTAAATCTAAGTCAACTCCTGAGCAGATGATTGCTCCCTCTTTATCAGGGAGTTTTCTACAGACATTAATGTGTTTTGCTTTTCACCTCATCTTCTCCTTGGCCTCCTCGAAGCTCTCCGAGACAAAATAAACCTCTTGGAAGGTGGTGATTAGGCACTCCTGGTTGCATGTCGTCTTTGGATCAAACATCTTCACACAGGCTTTATCAGACAAAGCATGCTGGGAAAAAAATATTCTGATCAACATTCAACAGAAACCTAAAAATTTAGAATTCAGTGATGGGCGGGTTTTTAGTCATATGTGCAGCAATCCTCTGAACCAGAAAAAACAAGAAGAGACTCCAGAACAAAACCCTGAGGGACGCCATGTGACACAAAGTCAGATATTCAACAATATGCTGTTACATGGAGCTATGGTTCGGTAAACCTGAGACATAGATACGTCTGGATAATGGTGCCTATTATTTTGAATGGAGGGAAGGTCTTTGGATCCCTTTGTAATTCTGTCTTTGTACCTGTACTTCTACTTGCAGCTGGGTGAACAGATGCTGTTTGTATTTTACAAGTAATATAAAGTGAGGATCTTTTTCCGATCCTCACTTTTTTCGGCAAAGGAGTCAGGTTTAGGGCTTGAGGTGTGAGTTAGCTATGTAGAAATAGTTTAAAAATAAATTCCATTAAAGTCCAGAGGAGAGGATTAACAAAGCTATTTGTAAAAGAGAGGAAAACACCACAGGTGTCTGATTAGTCCATTGTTTTCGCTTTCTCATAACCATGAAGGTTTTGGAAGTAAAAGAAACTTTCCTCAGAAAGAATGTAAAGCATAGATCTGTGTTTAGTTCCTATTAAGGTATATTTTTGATATATCTACTAGGCCTCTAAAGGCTGATAGGCTTTATGGAGAGCGGCGCTCTCTTGGCGCTAAGCAGGTACCATGTTTATGTAAAGTTAAGAGTGAGAAATAAACTGGTTTTAGGATAAATGTCAGAGTTAAGCAAAAACACAAAGAATAGGATTTTGAACAAACTTTGTGTGTCTGAATGGTTGTCCCACCCTGAGCTCTCCAATAGACGACAGTAATCCAGCTCCATAAGCCCTCAGCTGACCGTCCTGTTTGCAGAGTCCAAACTCAATGGTGAAGAAGTAACACTGAAACACACAGAACCAGCAGAAGTCAGTGTTTTTGAGCAGCGTCACCATCAGGCCACTGTGTGTAACAGCGGTTAGGGAGATGGAGACACACTTATGGTGGCAAACTACATTATAGCCACAGCTGCCCTGGGGCTCACTGACAGAAGAGAGGCTGCCGTACTCTGGTGCCACCGGGCCCTCTGACCACCATCAGTAGGCAAATCAGGGGAAGTATCTTGCCCAAGGACACAACGACATTGAAAGACGGAGCTTGAACGGACAACCCTCCGATTGCAGGGCAAACTCTTGCACCCGACGCCACTGTCGCCCCACATTTTGGTTTCAATAGTCAGAAAGAAAGGAATAAACTGAAGCCAAACCACCAATCTCTTGATTTAATAGCTGACAGCACCAGATGGTTCTGATACGATCAGTATTTGTTCTGATAAATGATGATTCACGATTAAACTCCCTCACCTCAGACTTTAGACAACTTCATGTGGTTGGTGCGTTAGGGTGTACCGACCGACCCACCCTCACTCACCCCCACCTCACCGTAGCAAGTTTCTGAACATCCTCATCGGTTGCTCCCAGTGAGGCCAGGCCAATCTCCTGGGAGAACTGGGCAAACTTCGGGTCAGCCAGAAGAGGAACATGACCCAGCAGCTCGTGACACGTATCTCTACGAACACAAAGAAAAGATCATAGGTTTGGACCTCAGGTTAGACATTCTGACAGGGGTTGTTCAGCTTTGGAGACTGTTGGAACAGATGTATATAATATCTCATATTTAATTATTTTATAATACCTTTTATACTTCTATACTGAATATCTATTTGTTTCCCTTAAATTGCAATGGCCTGGTACTTATTTCTGTGTTGACATGTTTTGCAGAAGTTGAGACGGGGACTTGAAGAATTCTTGTACCGGTCTCCATGCTGGGATGGTATGCAGGGAGTTAAAGTGGGGGTGACAGAGAGCAGCTGTCTCCTCACTCTAGACAATTCCCTTTGTACATTCCCTTTAAAGTTCTTATTATTAGGTAAATTTATCATGAAAATAGTATTGCTGCTGTTTTTCCCTTTTCCTTTAGAGTAGCAACATCCATGTAACTAGGGATGTCATTTAATCAAATATAAAGAGAGGATGCGGCAGATTGGCCGTGACTCCATCCTGGAGAGAAATATCAGCTGTGCTGCTGCCATCAACACCTTTGTTTATAGATGTTAAAGATCGGCTTGTTTCTCAGTGTAGTCCTGTTTCTCTGTCTGTGACTGGCTGGATGTGCTCTCTTCATCCTCTGACAAAATCAGTTAAATCGATGCAGCAAACTGCTCTATAGATGTCGTGTTAATCAGTCTGTTCTAAGGAAGATGTCCTCAAATGGTCATCACCATTTTATGTAGAGCAGTAATTAGAAGCATGATATAAAACTTTTTTTTTCACAGGATTTATAAACTGTTGACATCCAATACAGTATTTATAAACAAAATCTTTAACAGAGCTGTGGCAGATTGTCAGAACTCAGCTGCTGATCTCTTAGTGTTTATAAACAGAACCAAGTTTTATTCCAGCTTTCAAACAACAGATAGGGATATATAAAGACTCCAAACTGTTTATAAACTGAATCACTACCAGAGTTTCAGCTACGGTTTATAAATACCAACAGATGGTGATAAAGGCTTGTAAACAGACACTTTTATCACATTTGAGCACATGATAACGGATCAGTGTTTTTATAAACAAAGTGAACAGAGTATCAGAAGCTATATGGGATGTGAAGGAAAAGAGTGAAATGAAAGTGAGTCAGACTTCAGGTTATAGGGACTTACGGTTCTGGTGTGTAGAGTGGGTCAGTGCTGTGACGGATGTACTGTGTGCAGTTAAACACTCTGTAGGCCAAACCAGCGAGAAAGTCTCTGGGAGAAAGGTAACCTGCCACAGGTCGCACCGTAAAGCCAGAACGCTCTGAAAGACACAGGAAGTGATATCAAGGTCCTTCTTTATATGACAGGACAACAACATGATAATTAGCCCCACTTTTAAAGACAGTTTAAAACCTTCATATTAATGGGTATCTGAGGTTATCAGGAGTTATCACTGAAGTAATGCTGTTTTCTGCTATTTCCTCCTACTACTCTCCCTTAACTATGTTCTCTCTGTGTCTTTATTGTTCCTATAGAAAGTAACACCAGCCCAGAACGTTCTGTCTGCTTTCCGTCCTCTCAGAATTATCCTGTGTAATGGTTTTGGTTCTGTTTAAGTTTTCCTTTTGAGTTTTCGGTTTCACTTTGATCCATGTTTTTCTTTGTTTTCTAGTTTTAATGGTTTAATTCCTGTTTTGGGGTGTTTTTTGGGTGTATTTGAGTTCTTAGGTTTTTCTTGTTTTCCATCTGTTACCCTTTCTGTGTCAGTTTCCTTTTCCCTAGCTCCCTTCTAGATTCCTCTGTTCACACCTGCTCCCAATCTGCTGATTAGCCTGGTCTTTGTTTCTCTCTCCCGTATATACACCTCCTGCTGTGGCTAGTTTGTCATAATTTCTTTGCCCCCTTTTTGTGAGTTTTCCTGGTTCTCAAGTTTTTTTGGATTTTGTGGATTTATGTTTTTTGTAGTGATGGTGAGATGAAGCCTCATGAGGCATTGAACGGTTTGGCCAAATTGCTTAAAGGAATAGTACACCCAAAACATGATTAGCCTTCATTTTCTACTCACCCCCATGCTGAACAACACTCTGGAGTACTTTTTTGATATCTCAAATGCATCTGGAGATCTGGGAGGCTTCTTGCTGTCTGCTGACATTCAAATAATGGAGGTTATGGCGCCCAAGGCAGAAAGGTCCATAAAAGTCCACAAAAAACGTGTCAATATTCCTCCATACTGCTCGTCCAATGTATTCCAAGTGTCCTGAGTGGGTAGCGTCCATAGTTTACGAAGTCATTTAGAATGTTTTTAGAGCATAAACAGTAGTGTATAGGATTTCCTAAAAGCGCGTTCACGAGCCTACGGAAACCGCAGCAGACCAAACCAGACGAAAGTGCGCATTCAGCTCGGCAAAGAACTCATGCCTTTCCTCAACACTGAAGTCCTCAGACATTTTTCTTTCGTTGTTTCTTTCTTTGCACAGGTAAACAGCACATTTCTTCTTCTACGCTTGCATTATCGGCAGAGCAGACGCTGAATGCGCACTTTCATCTGATTTGGTCTGCCGCGGTTTGCGTAGACTCGTGAACGCGCTTTTAGGAAATCCTATACACTACTGTTTATGCTCTAAAAACATTCTAAATGACTTCGTTTCTAGTAAATTATGGACGCTACCCACTCAGGACACTTTGAAAACATTGGACGAGCAGTATGGAGGAATATTGACACGTTTTTTGTGGACTTTTATGGACCTTTCTGCCTCGGGCGCCATAGACTTCCATTATTTGAATGTCAGCAGACAGCAAGAAGCCTCCCAGATCTCCAGATGCATTTGAGATATCAAAAAAGTACTCCAGAGTGTTGTTCAGCATGGGGGTGAGTAGAAAATGAAGGCTAATCATGTTTTGGGTGTACTATTCCTTTAAACGGTTCCAACAGTGTTCATGAAGCTTCATGTGAACATGTCACCACGAACTGGTGGAGTGCAGAACTACGGTTAGTAATATAATCTTAGATTTTTTGCAATTGTTGTTTTTTTTTTTCCCATTTAAGTTCCTTTGAAATTCATGATTGGTGTGTATAATAAAAGCTTTTGTAAGTTTTTTTCTGTAAAATGCCTTAGAAGAGAAAAACCATTTAAGGTATAGCTTATCTGCCAATTTAGTGAGATAAGCTCAAGCAGACAGTGAAAGTGCTTGTGCAAATCAAAATGAGTAAAATGAAAGGCGTTAGTCATTTTATTCAAACATAATAATTTTTCTACAGTTTTTGGATTTAATTGGGTTGAAAATTCTGTGTTCAACCAATCTTTTGGTTGAAACAACCAATCTAATTTAATAGTGATTTTACCAAATCTGTATTTGTACTAGGGCAAACAATACAAATTAGTCACATTAGCCAAAATACTTGTGTTATATCGCAACTTTCAAAGGTCGGTCTTGAACCAACAACCTCAGGAGTGGAAATCCATATCATTCAGCTAATGCCACTATCAAGAAGACCGCTCTTCAGAAAGCTATACTAATAAAACCCATAATATCTGTAACCAGTGGCTCGCTCAGATTTTAATCATTAAATTGATCATTACAATCTCACTAAACTAGTTTAAACCAACTAAATTGGTTGTTTTTCCAACCAATCTATTCTAAACAGCTGAGGCTGTTTAAATGCCTGTTGAAGTTCCGGGCGAGCTGAACCACTTCCCGAAGCGGTCAAGTGGTATGGTGGGGTAGCGAGGCTTCGGCCGTTCCTCCTCCAAATGAAACGCACCCTCCATTACTCGACACACACCTCGAAGCCTTGACTGATCTCATAACATCACTAGTTTTTTGGATTTTTGCTTCCGTTACCCCTTTTTGTTATTTAATCTTCAAGAAACCACTTTAGCTTCAGTTTCTGCATTTGGGTCCTGTCAAATCTACCCCCCCACCGTGACAATCCACGTCAACTAGAAGTTTCCTAGAATTTAAAGGGGTCCTAACTTTAGATCTATTCAGGATGGTCACTGCAGCAAAATTAGGGACAGAAAGTTGCTGTCTGGTGAAAAACCTCTAAGAAAGTGGGAGACGTCTTCCAGCTGTGGGATGTTGTCCTCCCTGTAGCCACAGTGTTTGGTGAGCAGTGGCAGGTTCTTCAGGTACTCCTTGCATGCATGGGTCGGGTACAGCTTTGTCAGCTCTCTGAACACCACGCCCCACGTCTTCACCTCCTCCGGGGTGTACTCGATCCGAGGGATGGGCTGCCCGCTGCCCAGGAGACCCATCAGAAAAAATACATGTCATGGAGAGCTCTACGTCTAAAGGTGTGTTCAAGGTGCTGATATATGTGGGTCAAAGACAGTTAAAGAAAGCATGGATCAGTAGAAGGACACATGAGAAAAAAATCAGGAATTCAATCAGAACTGAGGAAAGCAGATGACTCACAATTTGTAGTTCATGGCCACTTCTACAAAGTACTTCCTGCGCTGGCGATAAACATTGTCCTTAAACCCCTGACAGAAGGGAAAGAGAGGAACAGAGATGAGAACATTCTGAGTCTGGCTCTCTGCAGGATCACTCATCAGCCGGTGATGTGACTCAACAAGAGACCATGCTTTAGATACAGGAGCATCACACAACTGCCATCATAACCTCACAGGATGGTCTGCATCCAGCTCCGACCCGTACATCAGCACTCTGTGGGAACACTGGTCCAACTCCGAGATTTTCATGGGAAACCAGGGAACATCCTCTTCATCTGGAGAAACAAACCAGAAGCAGACACAGGAAACCTGTCAGCGTTTCTGCTTGTAGACGTGGTCCCAGATTTACTGTCCTAAATCGGTTTAACATCTGCTGGAGAAAAAAACTAAACAAAACAAAAAAACAAGTTCCTACAAAGCAAGATTAAAAAACTTTTTATTTTCTTTTACCTGATTACTGCCGGACCTGAATCAATAGATCTTCAAACGTAACTGTTTAAGGAGTTTTCATATCTAAGTCAGGAAAAGTCAGAGATCCTTTTCTAAGCTTTAGGAAGTGAGAGCCACTACCCCAGATAAAAACCAGTAAAGTTCCCCAGATGTAGCTGTGTTTCTAAAATCAATCCAAGAGCATCAATACTTTTTAAGGAGGTCGGAAAATGAGCTGACTTCACATCTGAACCGCTGCAGGCCTCACCTGACAAATCAAGGTTATAATGGCATCAGCCTTTGGTAGAAACGGAGGACACACATTTTCCCTTTCAGACACTTAGACGGGTACAGGCAGGCTCAGACTGGGAACGATTTTCAGTCCTGGCATTTTTCCATCTACACTGGCCCACTTATGGACCCCATTGAGGAACTGCATGTATCATTTAGGTACTTAACATTATATCACTTCTTGTGCTCCCCGAGTTATTTACTGTCATAGGTAGGTGCTTCGGCCAGAGAGTAAGTGTTGGGGCCAGTATGATTTAAGGAGGGCTGCACTGGAAAAACGATCCAGAAATAAGTAAAAATCCCTTAAATAAAGTGTATTTAGCCCCTAATTTGAGTAGGTAAATGAGATAGTTTGCCAATGGAATGAGTATTTTTACTCTTAAAATAAGATAGTAAGTTAACATACACTTGAAATAAGACAATGCAATTGTATTTTCTTATTTTAAATGTAAATTGTCTTCCTCCACTGGCGAAGTGTCTCTTTTACCTCCTCAATCCAAGAAAAATGCATTCATTTTAAGAAATAATGACTTATCTAGATTTTGATTTTTTCCAGTGTGGCCCTCGCACACTGAAATTAGAAGCGGTTCAGATAACCAAATGAGTGGGCTAATGCCCGGTATCACAGATTACCAGTCCAAGCCTGGGTGTGGGGTATTGCATAAAAGAGCCAAACGACCCCCAAACTTGGAAACAAAGTCCAGTGGATTGTTTTTCTTTTTCTTCTTTTAAAATCCATTTGACTTGTTTTGAACTTATCTTTACCCCCTGCGCTCAAACCTATGAACATGCTGCAGGTGTGTCATATTCGTGTTCTTACCTGCCTCAGCTGACCACACATGGGCAGGCGTGTTAAAGGAGATGATGTTGACGTGGTCTTTGAGGTGCTGCAGCAGCTCGTTGAAATCTTTTTTGCTACATTTGCAGTCAGCAAAGATTTCCACCTCATTAGGAACCCGCTTCGACATCCGGGACTCAATGTGGTTCAGGTTGACCCGCCTCTCCTGGAGGTAGAGGTTTGAGATGAAAGGGACTAATTTAGGCAGATCTAAGTGCAGCATATCTGGTTCTGGTTCTATATTAGATGTTGTTCTGATCCTGCGCTTGGTATTAGGTGCGAATAGGGTTCTGGACCTCTTTAGCTTTTGGATCAGATTGCAGTTCTGGTTCTGACCTGGAAGAGTCGGAGAGCTTTGACCAGACAGCCAACCTCATTCTTCAGTGAAAACACCACCGCTGTTTTCCCAGAATCCTCTGTGCTCTCGCCCTCTGGCTTCTCGTTGATTGGACAAAAGGATGTCCTCCTTGACTGAGGATGATGAGGATGAAGAAAACAAAACCACATCATGTTAGATCAGAGTCCAGTTTCTGTTTGGGAGGTTAAATCTTATGAGAACATTTGACAGTTTAAAGAACAAGCAGTAGAAAGTAATCGAGTAAATGTACTTGATTACTTTCAGCTTCCTGCAGGCGGAAATACGTTGCTCTCCTCTGTCGTTCGGCATGAGAACAGGTCAGAATAATCTGATTTTCATCACTGCTGCAGAAATGATGGATTATCCTGGTGAAGATTCTCAGTCATCCAGGTCATAGTCATTCCAAAAAAGTTAAAAAACAATCCACTGGACTTTGTTGCATTTTTGTCTGGTTCAATTTGCATGTTTTCTAAGCCAAAACAAGGCTTTGTATTTAGTCCACTCTATAAAGCCTTGAACTCAACGCTATTTCTGACATTGTGAATTGAAAAAGCTTCCTGGATGGAAGCCAAACTTCTTCAAACTTGGAAACAAAGTCCAGTGGATTGCTTTTCAACTTTCTTGAAATAAAGAATTACAATCTACAAACTGAAATTAAAAATGTCAGACAGCAGTAAAGATCATCAGTAAAACAAACAGACTAAGGATAGATTTAGATTTTATCGTTGAAGATAGAAACCAGATCAGTGTGATGATTATTGTCTCTTTTACTGAGTTTTATCAGTGAAACCAGCTGCTCCTGTTCAGAGAGGAAACCTCCATCCATGTTAGAAAAAGTTTGTAAAGTTTATAACGGTCTGTTTTTCAGTGTAGTCCTGTTTCTCTAACTGTGACTGGCTGGATGTGCTCTCTTCATCCTCTGACACAGTTGGTTCTGCTGGAGGTTTCTTCCTGTTATAGGGGAGTTTTTCCTCTCCACTGTCGTTTCAAGCATGCTTAGTGTGAGGGATTGTATTTGAGTCAATGAGTCGATGCAATCAACTGGTTTTCCTTAGATAGAAAACTTTGAATCAATCTGACTGTATGATCTGGTTGAACTGTAAAGTGCCTTGAGATGACATGTGTTTTGAATTGGCGCTATAGAAATAAACTGAATTTAATTGAATTATAACAAATATTCGAAACAAAAAGTAAAAGATTTAGGAGCATAAAGGTAATTAAACAGTTTACACAAAAACAAATTAATAAAGTTATTGAATGATTATTAAAATTTAAATTAAAGATTAAAATATTTTATTTTAAAGTGGGGTGGTTTCATCAGGCAGTTTAGCTCATCCATGCGTATATTTCTTTTCGGCATTCACCCAGAGCTGGTTCATAGTCACATGGTGTCATGGTACTGCATACTTATATTAACTTATGTTGTTGTTTACTTAGATCTGAGTTAGGGAGAGCATGTCGATTTTGAGCAGGAGGGGACCTTAGATGAACCCTTGAGGAACCCCACATGTGATCTTTGTGGTCTCTGATCTTGTACCAGAGAGGCTGATCCAATTTTCCAGATGCTCTAATAGACATCTGATTCCTTCTTTGAAGAAATCAGAGGTTTGCATAACAAAACCAGTGAAAATGCATCAGAATAATGTCTGACAAAACTAATCTGCCTGGAAACCAACGTGTTCAGGAGGAAAGCAAAGCTTCCACCACCACACTCCAGCCAGGCTTTGGACTCCCTCTTGGTTTCTCTGTGATGATTGAGAGGAAACAGGTTGGAAAGGATAAGCTCAGTCTAACATTGCTGCTTATTCACTCAGTTCACCAGAACTCAATCAAACCAGCTAATTTTTTAATCATGAGGATTTACATTTTCAGAGCTCTGCTCCGGTTTGGTCAGAAACTTTTTTTCAAATGTATAAAAAGTTATGATACCTTTCTAATGTGGGTTTCATCAGGGATTCATTTTACATTTAAAAATCAATGGAAAGGATTTTAAATGGGTCACAGAAATGGGGAGATGTCAGATGATTTGTGGACTGTGGTAAAGTACGACGATCACAATCATTTTGTGCGGCTGCAGATTTTCTTTCCAACCAAACGATAGCACATCAGACTCCATTCATCTAATCAAGGGAGTCTAATCTGAACACGATGACTTGAGGATATGAATGTGGTCTGGTGTGCTATTGTTTGGTTGGAAAGAAACCCTGCAGGCACACGGCCTTTCTGGAACCAGTTTGACACCTATGGTCTAAACTGTCCTTCCAGGAAGCTTCAGGGATTGTTTGCAAGGTCAGATCTTTGAAGGAGTCATACAGGAGAAGCTGGTCAATCATGTGAATCCATCCCTGAGCGTCTCTAACCCCATCTTTCTGCAGGTATTTCTCTGCTGGCGTATTCGTACGTCACTAACATGGAATTTTCCTCATCGGAGAACAATAATGAAGTTCCATGGAATTATTAATACCAGATATGAAGATCAGGGCAGGCGGGGCGAACAGCTGAAGCCTTAACAGAACATGAAGAGGTCTGTGATTAAATGATTTCAGTATTAAAAACACCAAGCAAGACCTTTACTTGAACCCAAACGTCTCAGTTCTGGACAAAGAAACTGAGCTTCATGACAACAGAAGGAACCAATCGGGCTGAGATTTACCAGACAGAAGAGGAGGAAACAGCAGAACATCTCAGAAAGCGGAGCACTGAACCTGGTTGTGGCTTTTCTGCTGGTTTTCTCGGGTAATTTTGCACAGATTCAAACTGACAAACCAACAATGGTCCCTTAAGTTTCCAACCTGCAGCGAATTAGCAGGAAACTGCTGCTCTTGTCTGTTAGTGATGCTTCAAAGAGACGAGCTGCAGCTGCTGCTTCCCTGATTAAACATGGAGATGCTGACAGACACGGACATGCAAACCTTCCGCTGCAGGATATGATCCAGAAATGCTTGATGCCCTACAGCAGGGATGTCAAACTGGCTGGCTGCAGGTTTTCTTTCCAACCAATCAATAACACACCAGACTCCAGTCATCTCATCAAGTGAGTCTAGTCTTAACATGATAACTTGATGAGATGACTGGAGTCTGGTGAGGAGAGGGTTTACTTAGAACAATATTTATAAAAACTGTATTAATGCCTGATTTTCATACTGGTTAATGTTAAATGTAAACATGGAAAATAAAGTGAAACCAGTAACAGGGAACTGAATTCCAAATAAACTGGATCTAAGAAATGAATTCACGATTTGCTGGAACCTACGGCGGAAGGCTGCTGGTTTAAATCCCAATGTAAAGCTCACGTGACATTTCTAATCCTACCCAGGATTTTTTTTTTCCAAATAGAGATCTTCATTCGTATTTTGAAACAAATGAAATCTATCCCCTCAGCTCTATGACTTCTTTTTATTCACTAAGGAATAAAATGAATCAATCGAACTCTCATTTTATCACCATCCTCCTTTTTCTCTAACGTGATCACAATGATAAATTACAGCGTAAAACCTGATGAATATATCAGTAAAAATATCTTAAATTAGGTGCATTTGCTCTTAATTTAAGAAGATAAATAAAATGATCTGAGGATTTTTTTCCCCCAAAATAAAATAATTAGATTTTATCCACTTAAAATAAGATAATGGGGTACTTATCATCTTATTTTAAATGTAAATCATCCTCTTCCATCAGCAAATTTTCTTATTTACCTGCTAAAATCAAGGGAAACTATAGTACAAATAAAATACAGTTAAATAAATAAAGAAAGAAACTAGTATCAACTGATCTGATAAATACTGAATTTGCTTCACAAACTGATTAAATGTATTTTTCTTGACTTTTGTTGGTCCCAGTTTAACCAGTGTCAATAACTCTGAGGAAGCTCCTCCTGACCCAGTGCACCTGAAGGCAGACAGACCCAGAGAGGAGAGGAGGATGAAGAGGAGGAAGAGTCCAGACTCTCACCATCTGTCCTCCGGTGTGTTTCTGCTGCTGCTGGTGGTTCTGTTGGTCGAACATGGCTGAGTCCAGAGACATCCCCCTCCTGGACCAGTACTTGCTGGAGAACATCATCATGGCCGGCTGCATGCGAGGTATCGGCTCTGGCCCGCCGTCCTTCATCACATGGGCCGAAGCCATGGGGAACCAGTGAGTGTAAGAGTACCAGGGCTCCAGCCTGCCGTCCTGATGCTGATGCTGCTGCTTAGGACCAGAATCAACACTGCTCCATTTAAATAATCCCACAGGAGGGGAGGAGGGGGGAGCAGCTCCACCCACTGATGGATGGATGGACCTGACCTGCTGCAGGGGGAGGGATAGAACCACCTCCCTCTACAGGAGGAGCAAAGCTTTGCCCTGATGCAGAGTGTGAAGCTGCCAAACACCTGTAGGGGCGGGGCTTAAAAACATCTGGATCCACCAGAACAAGGATGGGCTATTATAACCTAGATTCATAAATTTAAAGAAATAAGCTCAGAATTGATCAAATATAATATATCAGGACCTTCTGGATGAGACACCTTCATTAACTAGTGGGTCAACTTGAAAGATGCAGCGAATCATAGTTTCAGGAAACAACCGGCAGCAGATCCACTCATCTTACACAGTGTGCTGCCTTCATCTCCATGTCACCTATTTCCACCTTTACACATCATCATCATTCATCCATCTTATCCACTCTGACGCCGTTCTGTCCTCCTCATCTCCAGATGAACACCTGAACATCACATTTTCACCTCATTTAATCAAATGTCCTTGAAAGCCTCTGAGATAAACTAAATTCCACCTCCCTGTTTGCTCATAGTTCTAAAACCTGCGGTGACACAGGCTACAGTTTGGGGTTGAGGCTAGCAGTCAGTTTAACTAAGTGAAGCAGTTCTTTATTTTTAATACATATTTATAAAACTCTTAGATGCCTCACAAAGACAAAATACGTTTCCTCTTTCCGATAAAAAAACAAACAAAAAAAACAGCTTTAATGGAGCATGAATTACTGTATGTTTGTCATGCTCAATGTGAGTGTAGTGATATGTGGCTCTGAGTTTATTGGTAATATAACATATATATATCCCCTCAGGGCTGCATCCTGAGCCCCCTGCTGTTCACCCTGATGACACACAACTGTGTCCCCAGGTTCACCACCAATCACATTGTGAAGTTTGCAGACGACACCAAAATGGTGGGCCTCATCAGTGATGACAATGACCAGAACTACAGAGTGGAGGTGGAGCAGCTGGTGGACTGGTGCAAAGATAACAGTCTGATCCTGAACGTGGAGAAGACGAAGGAGATCCTCTTGGACTTCAGGAAGAACTGGCCTAAACACGCTGCACTGCTCATCAACAGCTCAGCTGTAAAGGTGGTCAGCAGCACCAAATTCCTGGGGGTGCACATCACAGACACCCTCACCTGGAATGTAAACACCACCTCACAGGTCAAAAGGGCACAGAAGCGCATGTAATTCTTGCTGAGGATGAGGAGAGCCCACCTGTCCCCACCCATCCTCACCACCTTCTACAGAAGCACCATAGAGAGCATTCTGACCAGCTGTCTCACTGTGTGGGGAGGAGGCTGCAGCACCTCAGACTGGAAGAAGGTGAGAAGAGCGGTGAGAACAGCAGAGAAGTTCATCAGGGCTCCTCTTTCCATTCCATCCCAGCATTGCATGTCTCGAGCCCGTAACATTATAAATGACCCCTCACCCCCCAACCAAAAACTGTTCTCCCTCCTGCCCTCTGGGAAGAGACTTCGCAGCATTCAATGCAGGTCCAGCAGATTGCAGAACGGTTTCTTCCCTACTGCCATTAGACAGCAACATTTTTAAAAAATGGGGTTTTCAAAAAATAAATAAATATATATATATATATATATATATATATATATATATATATATATATATATATATATATATATGTATAAAAAAACCTGAATGTTGAAAACTATAAATCATATACACTCTTATGTCTACATTTATCATAGTTGCACTTTAAAAATGGAAATGTCTTGAGAGCTGAATGAAATTTCTTGTTGTATACGCTCTGTGCCTACAAAATGACAATAAAGTCTGTCTAAGTCTATAACCAATAGAGGTAATAAGTAGTTATGATATTTAACTTGAGCATTCTGCTGCTAATCTCTGGTTTAGAGTTGCTGAATTACGTCCTGATATCCAAAAAAATCTACAGGTGGGGGTCATGGCCACCCCTCGCCCCTCCCCTGCTCACTGTCACACTTCATGGTCCATTGTTGTGGTCCAAGTGCAATTGAAATCATTTGTCTCCAGAGATAAAACCTCAGGATAGACATGGATTAGTAAAAAATGTTTTAAAAACAGAATATTTGACGTGATGCTATCGTTTCTCTCACATAATTCAGACAGAGGAGCTGAAATCCACATCCTGTTCTCCCAGCGGGACAGGAACCAGAGAAGCAGTCTTCATGCTCAGCACTGGTGTAGCAACTCTGTACCCAGACCTTCAGGTGATGTTCTGATTTGGCTGCTGTATCGGATTAATTAATCTGGGATCAACAGATGGACTCAGTTGAGAAACAACTCTGGATTCCCTGCTGCTTTCATTTCCATGATATTCAGTTATTGCTGCTTTATTCAACACTCTGATGTTTGATTGTTGTACTGTGGCAAAACTTGAGTCTAAATTGATCAGCAGCACACGGTAGAGGTTCCGTCATGGTTCTGGGTTTAATCATTTTGAAAATGAAAGCTAATTGGGTACTATCAGATTGTGACCCATCACGTTACACCAGCAGGATACTTTAAAGAAACTTTGATCCCAAACATACAGCAGATGCAGGAAAAGATTGAGAAGATGACTTGTTATGGATCAACCTGCTCAAAATCAGAACTAGAACAAAGCAGAAGGGGGAACATCCTGATAGAAACATCCAGGGAAGAAATTTTTGTTTTTAAGGTGCAGTCCTGATTATCAGAGAAGGAAAATACAGGAATGTGTGTTTGGTTGAGAAGTCGTCAAACTAAAAACTGATTATTTTATGTTTCTATGATGCTTTTTTTTTTAATCCTTGTCTTTTTAATAAAGTCTGCCTCTAATTTCTCAGAACTGAAGATATTCCTGTTGTTGAGGCGGCCTCCTCTTCCTCTTCCTAGTGAGGATGAGGAGCAGCAGGTCAGGCGGTGACGCTCAGCCTCCTCATAAAGCTCAGAGGAAGCAGCTGATAAGCAGAAGCAGCCGTCAGCCGCCTCTCTCCCAATTTCCTGCAGAACAGGAAATGAAAGGCAAGCGGCTTTGTTCTGGTTCTGATGCGGCTTTATGAGTAGATGGCAGGTGATACTGACGGCCGTCTCCTCCACCTTCAAATGGCTCCTATCAGACCAAGAGGAGGAGGAGACGTCTATCGGAGCCATGGAAGCTGCTCAGCTGACATTTAAAGGAGGCATCAGCTGGTTTGACATTTAAGTTCCTAACGAAGGATTAGACAGAAAAAAAACAGGTTAATAAGAACAGACCCTGAGTTTAAACTGGAATGAGAGCCTCCATTTTCCTTCAGAACCAGCAGCTGGTCCTGCTCACACCAAGGGCCAACTGAGAAAGAACCCTAAAGATGAAGATTGAGCTTCACACTGATGGAAAAATCAGTAAACATGGTTCCATTTGAGCTTCTCTTCACATTTTTAGATCCAGAACACCTCCACCTCTCAGCTAGAGCTATGAGTAAAGAACAACATCCTGTTAACTGCTTGATCTAAAGATTCTTTGGACCAAAGAGATTAATATTCACCAAGATTGAAAAATGTTCAAATAGTTTTCAAGATTAGGGATGTCCTAATTCAATGTACTGGATTATATCGGCCTGCACCGATATAATTCAATTGATCAAAATTTTTCGAAATCTCCATACAACAAAATAAGCATTAAAAGTTTGTATGATTTGTGCTGATATCGTATCAAAAATGGAAAAAGTTGTATCGAAACCTTGCAATTAAAAACAGACTAATCAGGAAGCTCTGAATAATTTTACCTTTAATTGTTTAAAATAAAAGCAACTTATTGAACACAGTTGTGTGTACCCTGGTATACCAAATTTAGCTGTAAGGAATTTAAGGTGGAATTTCTATCTTCAGATGTAATTAAGGTGGAATTTCCCCCTGCTTAGGTGTAACAAGTTAAAGGTAAACATTTAACATCCAGATATAAAAGGGGGTTTGGGTTTAATGCAGAGCTCAAAGGGATAAATCATAATTGGATATAACAAGTTTAAAGTGGCCTTTTTATTTCTAAATCTTGATACAATGTGGAGCTTAATTCGATACATTTAAATTTAACAAGTTTAATGTGGATGTTTTTATCTACAGATATATTGTAGGTAAAGTTAAAGATATTTAAATGTAATGCTTAAGGTTGAACTTAAACATGTTCAGATGTAAAAAGCAGTCCTGTAGTATTTGAGACTAGGCTCTGTCTTGTTCTCAACAAATTTTTTTAAACTCATTTCAGATGTGGGACATTTATTTTCTCAATAAGGAGCAGTGTTGCGCCGATGCTGTTTTTTGGCCCCGATACTGATGCCCGATACCTGGCTGTACAGTATCGGCTGATTCCGATACCATCTGTTTGAAATTGATGTGTGTGTATATATGAAGAACTGCATACTACTTGGATGTAAAATAATGGCTTTGTCAAGCTGCTGCCTACCTTTGTGAAGCAGGAAAAAATCTAATACAAAGTGAATCCAGTAGAACTTTTTATTGCCTACCTGGAATGGGTGACAATAGTTGAATAAACTTTTGGCTCTCAAAATGGTATCGTGACCTTTTTGTTGGTACTCGACGACACCGATACCATTTTAGTGCTGGATCGGGGCCCCTCCCGATACTGGTATTGGAGCAACACTAATAAGGAGCATAATTGCTATATCCTTGTTTTAATGCAGCTTCTACATTCAGGTGTAACCAATAAAATCTTTAATGCTGTTGGTTGCTATTTCAAGCTGTGATTCAAACTTTAAAAGAGGGATTAAAAAACAAGCAGAGGAATAATTAAAGGTAAATAAATGTAATAAAAATAAATAATAAGCGTCGAGTGAACTATGTCTTCCTTCTCCAAATGACTGTTAAATCCCTTAGCAACAGATTAAATGGACCAAAGGCGGATGGTTGTAAACCCTCTGAGGCAGATTGGGTCTCCTTAAACACAGCATTAGTTTAACCAAAATACACTAGAATAACATGAAGCTGAAATGTGTTGAAGAGCTTTTAGCTTCAGTCATCTTTGGTAGCTTTATTAAGAGAGACATATGTGACGAAGCTGTTAATATGAGACCAAAAAGGGCATTGGCAGCTTTTTTAATGAAGGAAGGTAATACACTTCAATTTGGGACAGGCTGAGCGGTTTCAGCAAGTCACTTTGGGCTTTTACACTTTAAAGATGAAAAAAACAAAAGAGAAACAAATGAAAAAAAAAAAAAAAAATCAGCTGATGCGTTGATAATAGAAATACTGATTAGTTGCTGCTTGCAAGACGAATATATTCTACGGCAGTGTCAGATCAGCAGGCGAGTTCTGACTCAGGAAACACGCGTGTGGCACATATGTGAGAGTCCAGGTGAGTCCCCACCTGCTCCTGTCTGTCCTGCAGGTCAGGATCTTAGAAAACATCAGGAGCAGAGAGACCATACAAGAAGTTAGAAAAATAAGGTTCTTAATAATCTGCAATCCTTTGTACATCCTTCTCCATCCACCTTGGAGCTACACAGCGCCCCCTGCTGACCTACAGTCAGTCTATGCGTTAACTACGAAGTGAAGACCCCTCTGGAGCTGTTCTGGGGTCTGTTTTCCTGGTAGTGTCCGTTAGAACTGACGTCCTGCTGCTGAACGGGCCGTGAAGCGGATCCGCAATCTGAGTTGTGTGAAACTCGGCGCTCTGTGTCGAAGCCCAGGATGGTGCTGATGGAGTGAGGAAGGTCCTGCGGAGAAGATCAGAATCAGAACCAGGTCCTGGTTAGCAGCAACTCTTAACATCAGTTCTTAGCTGAACCCTCTGACTCTCCAACATAGATCTGCATATCTGAGCCATGGTATCCATGGCAGCCATCATCCAACCTGTAACCTGCCTATCTGGGCCATGATATCCATGGTAACCAACATTCAATCTGCCTATCTGGGCCATGATATCAATGGTAACCAACATTCAATCTGCCTATCTGGGCCATGATATCCATGGTAACCAACATTCAATCTGCCTATCTGGGCCATGAAACCATGGTAACCAACATTCAATCTGCCTATCTGGGCCATGGTAACCATCATTCAATCTGCCTATCTGGGTCATGAAACCATGGTAACCAATATTCAATCTGCCTATCTGGGCCATGATACCATGGTAACCAACATTCAATCTGCCATGGTATCCATGGTAACCAACATTCAATCTGGCCTATCTGGGCCATGAAACCATGGTAACCATCATTCAATCTGCCTATCTGGGCCATGATACCATGGTGACCAACATTCAATCTGCCATGGTATCCATGGTAACCAACATTCAATCTGGCCTATCTGGGTCATGAAACCATGGTAACCAACATTCAATCTGTCTATCTGGACAATGGTACCATGGTAACAAACATCCAATCTGCCTATCTGGGCCATGAAACCATGGTAACAATCATTCAATCTGCCTATCTGGACAATGGTACCATGGTAACAAACATCCAATCTGCCTACCTGGGCCATGAAACCATGGTAACCAACATCCAATCTGCCTATCTGGGCCATGAAACCATGGTAACAATCATTCAATCTGTCTATCTGGACAATGGTACCATGGTAACAAACATCCAATCTGCCTATCTGGGCCATGAAACCATGGTAACAATCATTCAATCTGTCTATCTGGACAATGGTACCATGGTAACAAACATCCAATCTGCCTATCTGGGCCATGAAACCATGGTAACAATCATTCAATCTGCCTATCTGGACAATGGTACCATGGTAACAAACATCCAATCTGCCTATCTGGGCCATGAAACCATGGTAACCATCATTCAATCTGCCTATCTCAACAATGGTACCATGGTAACAAACATCCAATCTGCCTATCTGGGCCATGAAACCATGGTAACCATCATTCAATCTGCCTATCTGGACAATGGTACCATGGTAACAAACATCCAATCTGCCTATCTGGGCCATGAAACCATGGTAACCATCATTCAATCTGCCTATCTGGACAATGGTACCATGGTAACAAACATCCAATCTGCCTATCTGGGCCATGAAACCATGGTAACAATCATTCAATCTGTCTATCTGGACAATGGTACCATGGTAACAAACATCCATTCTGCCTATCTGGGCCATGAAACCATGGTAACAATCATTCAATCTGTCTATCTGGACAATGGTACCATGGTAACAAACATCCAATCTGCCTATCTGGGCCATGAAACCATGGTAACAATCATTCAATCTGTCTATCTGGACAATGGTACCATGGTAACAAACATCCAATCTGCCTATCTGGGCCATGAAACCATGGTAACAATCATTCAATCTGCCTATCTGGACAATGGTACCATGGTAACAAACATCCAATCTGCCTATCTGGGCCATGAAACCATGGTAACCATCATTCAATCTGCCTATCTGGACAATGGTACCATGGTAACAAACATCCAATCTGCCTATCTGGGCCATGAAACCATGGTAACCATCATTCAATCTGCCTATCTGGGCAATTAAACTATGGTAACCAACATTTAATCTGCCTATTTGAGCCATGGGATTCATGGTAACAAACATCCAATCTGCCCGTTTGGGCCATTGTATCATTGTAACCAACCAGGTTCCCAGAGAGTCCCTGAGAACCGAATCCCCACCTTGCAGCTGCGGATCTGATGGTAGATCCCTTCAGCTTTCTGCAGGATCTCTTCAATGTTGAGCTTCATGGAGAGCTCGTTGATGTGCTGAAACATGAGGAAAAGAATCGCTTAGCTGATTCAGTTTCAGCTCCTGCTTGTTATTTCTTCACATGAATTGTATTGTGGTCAAGCCCTACTTTTGTTTGATTTAGGGATAAGGATCACTGGCTAACGCTAACTGGCTGTTTCTAAATAACTAAAGCTAATGTGCTGCAGCTGACTTGGTGCACCTGATATGCTGAAGCTAACTGGCTGATCCTGTTTTACCTTCAGAATCTCATTGAAGCCGTAGTTTTCCTCCATGATCTTCTGCTTCTCAGAGTCCAGGATGGCACAGCAGACCAGCAGATGGAAGTTCTGACAGGGCAGCCCGGTCCACATGACCTGAGGGGAAATGGACATGTTGTCACTAGGAACCAGATTTGGCAAAGATTAGGATCTAGACTATTGGAACCGGATGGGATGTTTTGGATGAGGTTTATGGGTTCTCTTTTCTGCACAGGTCCAATCTAGCTTTTTATCTCAAACTGCTTGCTGAGGTAAAGACATACGTTCCAGCTGATGTTTCTGATCAGGTCATTTAAGTGTTAAACAGGTTTAACTTATTTAAAGAGACAGAGACTTTACTGCTGCAGGTCCTTCACTCCTTAACTTTAACTCTTAACATTAAATCTGAAAAAACTGAGCACTTTAGATCACTTTTAAAGACTCGCTTTCAGACACTTTATTTGCCATGATGACCAAAATGTTTAGTTTTATATATTTGCTCCTTTTTCAACCTATGTTTGATGCTTTATGTTTATATGTTTTTGATCATTCTGATTAAAATAAAGACAAAATAAAGTTATATCAAGAAAAAAAAGGCTTATATCTTAACATTTTCAGTGTGGATGGTTTCAATGGTGACCATGTAAGCAGAGGATCATCAGGTAGAAGGGGAAATATGATGTATGTCACCAGCATCTAAACAAAGTCATTGGTTCTGAAGTCTGCAGAACTGTGATCCTCTGCAGGCTTCAGGGACCTGCTAGAAGAACCTTTAGAAGATCCAATCTCCAAACTGACCTCCCAGAGCCGCAGAACGTCCTGGAAGCTCAGCTCCCTCTTAAAGCGGATCAGCAGCCAGCGGAAGCAGAAGTAGAGGTAGCCGGAGTCCTGGGACTCTAAGGGACACAGAAACACGGCATCAGCGACGGATCCACGGGAATGTGAGCAGAGTGAGATCCAGAGAGCGCTCCGTACCGAGGTAGTTCCAGAACGCCAGGTCCAGCAGTCTGAGCAGCGTGCTGAGCTGGATCAGCTGCGTCTTCATGCCCTGCATCTGCTCCTCAAAGTTCTGATGCTGCAATACAAACAAACCCAACCTGCATGATTTAACGGCTCAGCCGTCTCCTTTAAATAGAACAGAATTCTTCATACAGACCCGTTTCGCCAGATGGGTCGTCTCTAACAGAACCATGAGCTAAACCTCAGAATCAGAACCCAGATTCTGTTCTACTGGTTTGGTTCCAGAACTCCGGAATAAACTGAGATAGACAGAAGGAGTTCTGACCTGAACTGGGTTTGAAAGTTCTGATGTGTTCTGATGTAACCATTGAAATAGCAGGAAGTGAAGTTCTCCTGACCTCCTGAATCAATTGGCTCCTGAGCTGAAACCAGTGACTTCACATGGATGGTTCTGGTTCTGACTTGGTTTCTTACCATCTGTTCCATAAAGGAGACGAAACACCAGAAAGCGTCAACTTCGTTCTCCATAACGTAAAGGATCGGTGACAGCAGGTCGCTCATCCCCTGAACGTACCCTGGAGGAACATGGAGGGTCGGTGAGTGACAGAACCTCTGGAGTCCAGCAGGGGGCGGCCCGGTTCTGACGGCCCAGAGGGATCAGAGGCATCAGAGTTCATGATGCTGTATGATTGATGTGATGAAGATCTCACCCAGGTCGAAGTCGTACATGCAGTAGGTCATCAGGATGTCGTGCAGCAGAGTCAGGGTGGGGTTGTTCGGACCTTCGTAGAACCGGTTCGTTCGGTCCGTTCGGTTCACGTCTTTCTCTGCAGCAGAATAGAATAAACATATTGAACCTTCTCTGACCTCCATGACATCCTGTATGTACAGCGCTTCCAAAACGCTCCAACCTGCTGGAACTGGAATGAGCTGAGATGGACCGGTACATCGGCCGGCCGATATTTTAGGCAGACGTTAATGTTTTATCGAATTCTATGCGCTTCTGTTCACTGATTTACCACTAAAATAACTTCTGTGTTACATAAAGTAAAAGATTAATTGAATAATAAGACATTATATCTATAATAAAACACTTTGATCGTTCCATTTCTGACTTACTGCATAGAAATATAGGAGAAGACTTAACACCAGTTTTCTTTTTACAAAAAAATCGCAAAAAATAATGTAAGTGGAAGTCAATCCAGAGAACCATCAAATGAGGACAGTAAGGAAAATTTCCTGATTTAGCTTATTACAGTATTTAGAAACTGAACTACGAAGCTCATACATCATGTTTACCAAGTAATATTTAAAAGATATTTGATAAAAAGTATATTTGTTATGATTTAAAAGGGTGTGAAATAATTGTAAAACCAACATTTAGAACCAAAGTACTGAAGGGTTTCTGTTTGTGGGACAATGGAGAAACTAAAAAAGCAAAATGGATTAATGTTTTCAAAAAATACACATAAGACACAATGTTAATAAAAAATAACAAACCGACTTAAACTTTGTGCTGAATGATGATATCTATAAACAAAACGAAGGGTTTAATCCAAGAAATGTCCACAAAGCTACTTGTAAATAAACTGCTGGTTGGCTGAGTTAGTTTCAGTGTTTATTAGTTTAATATTTATAATTGGCTTAACTATTTGTGTTGATATTACTGTGTAAGAACAAAAAAAAAAAAATAATAAATAAATAAAAACTGAACTCAGCAGCCAGACACATCCATCCATCCATTTGCTCTCCGTTATTAATGTTTTTTTCATTAAATCTTGTGTAACATTTCTTATCATTATGTCATTATTTTCATGCAAATGAAGAGAAAGAAAAATATCAGCCTAAATTATTGATTAAAAAATACCTGCAGCCACATCAGGGATCGGTTAGACTTTGCAGAATAATCGGCATCTGTGTCAGCCTTAAAAACCTCTATCAGTAAATCTGTAAATTAAAGTTTGCTTATTACTATGTTGCTGGAAAACAGAGGAGTTCAACTCGCCTGAGGTTTATGGGCCTAGAATTATTCTAATCCTTTCAACAATAAACTGGAGGCTTATTTGGTGGTAAAACTGGACCATTTTCTCCTAAAACATTGGAGACGTTCATCCCGGTCCTATGATGGTAAAAATGTGGTCTCATCCCATCTGCCATCCACAATAATCAGACATATTTAACTGCTGAAAAAGGCAGGACCATAGGTTCAGATAAAGATCTGATCATCATCATCATCATCATCATTAGGCGTCTCTAGAAGCACCGTGATTCTGCAGATTTAAAATGTTCAAAGAAGGATTCTGCTGATGAAAACTGGAGGCCCCTCCTCTTCCTCACCAATCAGACTCCTGTTGTCTCTCAGTCTGGAGTTCCTCCTCTCCTGCTCCTCACTGATGGATTTCCACTGCAGCTTCATCCGGAAGTATTCATCCCTGTCGACACACACAGAGTCACCGTCACCATGGAAACCACAATACATCCCTTAGTTTACCTGTTAATCCCTGACCCGATTCGTTTTCGGATCAGTGATGTTAACAGGTTTGGCTCTAAACGAGCTGCCTCGTTAAAAATCTCCTGAGTTTTTGGGTCTGCGGCCTCCTGGGCTCAGGTCATCAGGTTAGTTGTTGAAGGAACCATTTTTAAATTTTTTTTTAACATTAAAGGCCTGGATTATCTTTTAGTCTAGCTGTAGGGTTTAGATCAGTGGCGGCAGGAGGAGCTTTCTCCAAGAGGCTATAAATTCCAAATAGACGTATTAAGTATCAACGTATCAAGACGTATCAAGTCCAAAAACCAAGTATATTTATATGAATGCCAACAGCAAAAAACAATATTATAAAAACACTTTATAAAAAAAAAACTAATTAAATGTACACGTTTACTTTTTGTACATAAATATTGCCCTTCTAAGGCTTTGTGAATGTAAATTTGTTTTTTGCATGGTCCAATATGGGGTTAAAAACCTAAAAAAATTATGTACCAGTTTAATTATGGAGACGCTATTAGTCAGCTTTATATTTTTTTAATATATAAAAACTATTTATTTACTGAGAATGTGTTTATTTAAGAGAAACTATGCAAATTAACAAACATCTAGAAAAAGTGCACTATATTATATTATTTATATATTATTTCTCTAAAATTACTTATCTCTTAACTCTCCAAAGAATGCTAAAACACATCTTTAAAAAATGTTTTATGACTTTTGTGAGACAATTTTGATGCTTTTTACATTTTTTTTCATTAAACTGCTTCTCTGATCATGGGATATGCTGAGAGCAGTCTGACAAAATATGATTAAACCATGTTTATCTGGATTTTAGTTGTTTCTTTCTTTAGATCACACACATTATACCATGATGTTAACACAAAAGGAAAACATAAAACTAAAAAAAGACTAAATTTATGTTTAAATCCAAAGCCGAAAACGTTAGCTCCTGGAAGTAGCGTAGGATCCAAATACTGGTGCAGATCCGGCAGAGACGAGTGATAAAACAGAAAGGATTTTAAGGCGTTTATTTTCTCAGGAAATACATTATTAACCTTTAACACATTATATTGTAGAACGTTTAATATTTTTGGGGAGGGAAAACGTCATTTAGGTATTTTAAAAAAAATAAAATCGAGGACGAGCCGGATGTATATCTGGATGCGTATATGAGCTGATGGCGCATGTGCAGAACGGATCGTGCTTCCAGGACGGATCGGTTAGTACCAGTGACCAAATACACTTCCTGTCACTTCAGGTCGCTGCTTAGCTGTGTCCTGGGCAGAGATTAAACATTTATCTTGCACATCTCAAAAACATATCAATACAGTATATTTCGAAATATTTCAAATTTCAATTTAAAATTACATTATAAATATATATATTTTTTATGTCTTAATCAGGGTCATTGGGTGGGTGGGGCGGTGCCCTAAAGCCCTCTATTAGGCAGCCGCCACTGGTGTAGATCTAAAGTGGGAACTGATGCTATGGTCGTAGAAACGAATGCAGCTGAATGCGGAGTCCCCCTAAAGACAGGAAGACAAAGATGTTTGTGGGTTCGTACGTTTTGGCTCTCTGCAGAGCCTTCCTCTCCTCCAACGTGCTGCTCCACGGATAATATCCCAGCAGGAACTTCCAGGCTTCTTTCCGGATAGCGTGACACAGACCCTGCAGGCAACAGACAGAACCGGGTCATCTGGTCTGATCATGAGGTCACAGACTGACAGGGAGCTCCTTCAGTACAACATGTTAAAACTTGATTGTAAGAAAATCTAAGCTTCATTTTAAAGCTGCAGGTTCCTGTATGGGCATGGTGCATTATGGGTAAAGTAGTTCTTTATAAAAAATAAGCTGCTACATGTTCCTACAACATCAGGGTTCAATAGCCTGATTCAGCGTGGATGTAACACATCCAGGAAGGACAGAAACAGGCGGCAGGCATGGAGAAGTTCTTTACTATGTCTGTAAGGAATCCTGCTTACTGAGAGAAGGAACTGATTTCTGTGTTGGTTTACTGAGACTTGCCCCTTTAAAGATCCTCTGTCTGAGTGTGGCCTCATCCTCCATCCTGCCCTCGGGATCCTGGTGTTTACTCCATTCGTCTGCAGACAGCGGCTCCGCCCGGGTCACCTGAGGCCTCACCCCGAGGTCGATCTGTCACATTGGAGGTAATGATCATTCAGACAGACTGGTTAAAAGTAGAGATTAAAAAAGATAAATAACTTATGATTTAAATTCATTCCATCTAATTAAATGAAAACGTCTGTTATAATGTTACTGCTACTACTTACTTCCCCTGTTTAATGAACTTTCTGTGGTTCTGTCAAGGCGGGCATACACTGTACAATTTTTTGCCCTTTTCAGGCCGATTTTCCAGCTGTGCGAGAATTTTTCCGACTTTCAGCCTGATCGTGCGTCGTGAACAGGGGGTAACGAGGGGCGATCAGCCTCTCAAGACCACCTCCCCATAAGGAATCGTGAGGTCGGGAAAAAATCAAGCGTGTTTGAAATTCATGGAATGGGTGTATTAACATAGCGCAGACCACACTTCAAAACTAGGCATAAATCAAAAATATCTGTGGCTCATTGCTGTGAGAGTACAACCAGCCCTTAGCCTCTCAAAACCCACTGTTTTAAAGCATTTACATAGGATAACTCAGAATCCATGAAAATTACACTGGTAAAATGTTTACCAATAGACATGTTAGACATCGTTGGAAAGCTTAGATTCACCACAGTTCAACCACCTAGTTCATTTTATGGACATAGCAAGCATAAAGCACAATTAAAGCATCATGTCGAAATGTAGCATTACAAAGCAGCCACAAAAGCAAGGATGTCTTTATTACTGCTGATCAAAAAAGACCTATTATTTTCGAGAATAAAAAAAACTAACTTTGAGTCATGTTAGAACTGATGCAGCTTGGGTGTTTTACTCACCCAATTTTCATGTATATATTCAGAAACTAAAAGGTGTTAAGCTTTCAAAAAACGTATCACACATGTAATTTGGGCTTACAGTTCCTAAGTTATTTGCTTTTCCATTTGGGTATGCAAAATAGGCGAATTTCCCAGAAATTAGGTGGATATTAGGAGGTTAAAGCCGTTGGACGGATTTTAGCTTGATTGCTTCCCTGACTCTTGATTGGCTGAAAGGGATCACGTCTGAACCTGATGTTCCAGCTGCTCACCCTGGTGATGACCTCGAAGCCCGGCTCCTCCTGCTGGTTGATCTCCAGACCTGGAATGACTTCACCCAGAAGGTCTGCCACCTCCTCAGGGGGGCGCTGCTGCTGCTCCTCTGTCCCCCTTAGAGCATCGTAGATGTAGTTGGTGACTTTGGAGAAGCTGCCCAGCGTCGTCACATACGGGTCCCGCTTAAACTTCTGCAGGAGGAAAACCTCAGATTAACGAGATGCTGATAAGAGCCATCAGTCAGACTCTAGAGGGAAAACGGAAACTTTATCTCAATGCTAACAGAGAAAGAAATAGTGAAAACATGCAAAAGTTGCTTTACGGTTCCATCAGAGTTTAAACAGAAGCAAACTAACTCCTGATTAAGGATGAGATTCAACAGCAGAGCAGCGAGCCCTGGCCTGTCAGAGGGCCCACAGGCTACATGGTGTGTGAGTGTTTATGTTCCTACATGAATGAGGCCGAAGCTGTTGTCGTCCATCAGGTTCTCGAAGGACTGGGACAGAGCTTTGTTTGGGGTGCTGACCAGTAGACACGATTCATCATCAGGACACCTGGAACACACAGACCCTCAGTCAGCTCGGTATATGCGTAAGCAGAACATCCCTCTGCAACAGATCTGGACTCAAACATCCGGCACTGACGCAGCCTTTCACTGAGACGCAGATAAGAACTTTAATAAGACTTATCAGCCTCAGCAGCAGCAGAGAGCCTCAACACCTAATCTGACTTCATCTCAGCCTCACAACATTTTATCGTTGTAGAAATTAACACAGAAATGATATGTCTCTGCAGGCAGTCTATCTGCTTATGGAAATAAATCAAACAAAAAGAGACTGAAATCTGCTCCCTGTTTGTAGCAGAATAGTGGGGGGGGGGAGTGAAATAATCTTAAAATTCCTTACTTTTCCAAACATTTCTGTCTTTTCAGCGTATTCCTTCTCTGTGGAGCAGAGTTTCTGAAGAACCAGTCAGACAGACAGTCTGAAAGGACCTGACCATCATTTATTTATCCAGGACTGAGACCTTCCACACCTTCTCTAGCATCGTCTGTTGCTGCTAAACCTGCCGATGGCACCACTGCTGCTTTAACCACATCAGCCCTCTAAACCCAGAGGGCTACCACCCTCACAGCATCGCCATCATCATCCTCTTCCTCCCCTGAGCCAGAAGAGGCGAGTGCTTCAGGAGCTGGAGGCAGTAGTAGCAGCTCAACAACAACTGATGGTGAAACCCAGGCAAAAGGCCCTTAATGCTCCAGCATCAGATCCTCTTTTACCACAGTAAAATTCCCATATTGGATGCTTAGATCCTATCCAGATCCGTCTGACATCACTGCTGCCAAGCAAACATATAGTGACTTAATATCAGTGTTTTTTTGTTGTTTATTTTAATCGCTGCTGCTTACCTTATCAAGGCTGCACTTTAAAGAATAAGATGGTCTAGAGAGCCGTCCTGAACTGACTTTCTTTTCGTTTATACTGCGTATACAAAATGACAAAATAAATGTAAGATCTACTGTCAATCTTTTTTTCTAAAGGCCGATGCTGATAAAGGTTATTTTGACATCAAATATCTATTCCCATAACAAATCAAACCAAACTTTATTAACAAATTAACAGTGGAGAGCAGATGGAGGGAGCGTTAGCAGATCAGTTCCATCTGATCTTAAAGCAAAGCTGCTGAATGCAGTAATACATTTACGCTGCATCTTTCGGCTGATACAGATGCAAGAAAAATATTGGCCTAAAATATCGGCCGTCTGATGTATCGGTCAATCTCTGCCAGGAAGTCCCTGAATTATTCATCTTCACCACCTTCTGTTTCAGTGTGACGCTGATAAAAAAAAAACAAACAAACAAACTGTACATTATATCAAACTTGTTAAAAATAACTTTTATCAGCTCCGAAATGGTTGGGATAATAATTTCCCCCCCAATGTTTTTCTTGCTAAATTCAAACTATTAAATAATCATCTTAGACATTTATAACCTGACAGACCGAAGTAACACATGTTTTTATTCCAGTCAAAAGTCTTTCCTTTTCTCCTCTGTGAAGAGTAGAGACCCATTAATCCAGATTTTTTTTAATCTAATCTAATAACCTGGACTGAGCGGGCCGATACCGACCAGACATTACTGTTTAATGAATGATCAGGCTTGACATGTTGAAAATCGATAGTTAAAAATCAGAAACGAATGAACACGGATATAAATCCTTAGAAGCTGCAGTGCTGCTCTGTGTGATGATGTAACCAGCACTGCAAACATAGAATAGAAGTGACTAGATAACTGTAACTGAGTGTTTTTACCAGGTTTGATATCAATAAACAATGAAATATCTGGATGGGCGTCCTTAAACTGATTCAGCTAATTAGTCAACATCAGAGCTGATATCTGATCCCGGTATCAGGTGATTGCGGCTCTAGTGAAAGGTTCTTCTTTTTCTGTATATATTGAAACTGTTCATAGTATTTCTATTTTAGAAAACATATTTATTGTGCAGGAATAAGGTCTTAGCACTTTTACACTGGTAGCCAAGTAATCGACATTTCGTTGTCAAGATTCACCTTGTGTTTTTTTGTGCAATGACAATAAAGGAAGTCTAAGTCTAATAATCCAGCATCTTTTTAAAATGTATTCCTGTCATTGTGTTTGTTTTTTTGGTGCTGATTGGAAACATAAAAACACAAGTTCTGCTCTGCTCTCCTGAATGATCAAAGTCTCGTACAGGCTAAAGGGCTGGTTATACTCTGCAGCTACTCACTCTGTCAGCAGAGCGAACCTCCTCAGGCTGTCCAGGAACTCTCTGCTGCCGCCCTGGTGGAAGTGAAGCGCTGGCAGCAAGCTGGAGGAGTCCTTCAACTGGAGGATGAGGAAGGTCCAACCTTCCTCCTTCACCTTAATGGAGCTGAGGTCGCTGATGTTCACAGTGAAAGCCCAGCGGCTCCGCTCGTTGCTGTGATTCAGAGAGCCTGAGAGACGAAACGCAGGGCTCAGAAAACACCCGGCAGAAGGGCTGCTTTTAAAGACTCCAACATAGACAGTTCCTACTCCTTGACAGAAACTCCTCCATCAGTCATGTGTAGACCCACCCTCTCCATTGGTGTAATTCCTCTTCCTGAAGGACACGGCGTTCACCATGTCCCACTCTGTCTCATAGCTCTGCTGCGTCTCCAGCTGCTGCCGGGACTGGGACTTCTCCCTGGGACACTGGGCCCACTCCACCACCGAACTGGAGTCCTGAGGAGAAAAAAAGACTACAGATCATGACCTCATTAAAGGGGATTAAGCTAAGGTGAGGTCACAGAGGAAGCAGGGACAAACCTGTCCAGCACACAACATATTGGACGGGTCAACGCTGTCCTCCAGAGGCCGGTATTCGACCAGGATCTCTGCATCCTGCAGGTAGATAAGCAGACTGATCAGCAGGCCGCCAAACATACAACTTTCTCATCTTTTTCTAAACGCATCTCCGCGGTGACAAAAAGGCAATGCAAATACAAAATGCGGAGAAAAAAAGCTACAAAAACAAACACATTAAATACATGCAACAAGAAATAAGTTGCAAATAAGATATGCTGCATCTTCAGCTAATTGAGAGCAGCAAAATACAACATACTGCAAAAATTATTCAAAAACGCAAAGCGGATCCAAAAGAACAATGCTGCAAGGAGCAAAGACAAGACGTAAGGCAGGAAAATAGTTTAATATTGATAAATAAAGCATCACATTCTATTCACTAACAGTAATATGACTTAAACACATTTCATTATACGTCTATGATTGTAATATACGTCAATGACGTTCTGGTTTTTAAGCATTCAAAAAAAGCAAATATTTCTAAAATGTTACGTGAGACGTTTTATAAAATTAGTAGAATAACTGTCAGGCTTCTGTTCTGTCAAAGCTTTTTATTTTGTTCATATTGATAACTTACGTATACCCTATTAACAAATATTTTGTAATATCATTTTTAGCTATAATGTCCTGCCATAGCAGAAAGGAATGGAAATAGACCATAACCATTATAAATCAATGGATTAATTCAATTCTCTTTGTGTTCTGGAGCTGATCTGTTGTAACAATCCAATTTGCAGGTTTACTTAATTAACTTGAAGCATTTTCCTTTGCATGTGTTTTTTCTGTGCTTCCATGGTCATATATTTATGGTTATCAGCTCTCTAATCAGTTATGGGAGGAACTAAATGTTTTGGCTTCATTTGAATATATATATATATTTGAATTGTTCAGCTTATAAGAAAATAATACAATTACAGAAAAATGACTTTCAAAAACAAAAACACACAAATACACATGGGCAACAACACAGAACATGACAGCACTCATCAAATATCTATTCCCAAACATATTGATGTACAAATCCCATGAAGTCGTAGGGAAGCGGCTGTTCCAACCGTTTCTCGCAAATTCTCCGGAGTAGTGAACAACTTTACACGAGTGAATAAAGTGAATGTGATTAGTCTTTTATCAAGGGGCAGAATTGTTGTGGCGGAAGGTTGGCAAGCAAGTTTCGTTGTGGTCGTTTTCTCTGAAGCATCTTGCTAACGACACTGTCAAGGAACGCTCTGGACAGAGGAAACATGCAAGAGGAGGAGAGTTTAGTGTCGGACGTCGTGGTTGATTCTCCTCCATCATACATTTTTTATTTAGAGGAGGAAAGCGGGGATGAAGATGTTGTGGAAGAGGACGCCAGGGCAGCAGAAGCTTGGTTTGGTGTAGAAGGCTTACACCCGTACGTTTGAGCCCTTGTCTCACAACGCTGCCAGTTCTGTTAGCTCTACGCCTGCTGAAGACACAGACGTCCATCCCCGTGAACACTGGGACGGAACTCAGTGGGAAAGGAAATTATTCTTATTTCTTATTTCAATTTAGCAATTTAGCTTCAATTTAGCTGCGACATATGAATCAAGATGCTATGACCAAAAAAGTATGATTGACAGATGACCTTTGATATATGATTGGCCAAATTTAGGTGTTCAGACTGATGTATAACTAACTGGCCTGCAAAAGATAACGGGAAAAAAACAGATTTTAACATGGGAATATTATTATTATTTTTTATAGAAATTTTCAAAATTTCGGGACAATATCATCTGATAAAGAGTACATTTATATTCATGTTTAACCCAGAGGGATTTGACATTTAATGATGATTTCCTTAAGAATTTATACCAACACCCAAAATATGTATCAAAATACACCTTGGCTAACTTTACTCGGCTCCTTCTGCACCCTTGAAATCATGACTCCAAAGCTGCTACCTCTGACATAAGTTGAAGCTATTCCTTCATTTCCGGTCTATATGGGCTCTTCCATTTACGAAGAATAATTCTGGCTGCTACCAGAAAGCCTGTCATCATTCGTCTACCTTCAGCTTTTGGAATACCCTCTGGCATCAATGACTTATCTTATAAAAGGCGGAATTGTGCAGACTCTGGTAAAGGTTAACTAAAGGCCAATTTATGCTTCTGACGCAGTCTCTGCAAAAGTCAAATCTGTCAAAAAGCGACCTAAAAATAGATCGCGCACCTAAAAATCCAGACTAGTTGTCGGAAGGTCGCAAACCTACGCAGACCTCAAGCGGAGGTGCGCAGACAAAAAGCAGCTGTGATTGGTCTTTGGTAGGCCTTTCTAGCTGTCTGTGTGGTCGTCCTTCTTGATTCGGTGCTGGGGTGCACCATTTTTTATAAACCGAGGAGCAACTACAATGGACAACTACGACCAAAGGTTAATCGGTCTTTTTGCCAACTCCATTAACAGAACCTGTTCCTCTTCGATGTCTAGCAACTATAGATCCATCTCCGTGACCGTGATATCTTGCAGACGCGCCATTGTTGTTTTGGAAAATAAAAACTCCAGCTGGTGCCGCCAAAGTTCTCGAGTTCTTGAATAGGCTTGCGCTTTGGCAGGAAACTGCTGTGCGTCCCTAGAAATTCCAGACCAATCAGAAGCATACCAGCAGAACTGGTTTGCGACCAGACCCAAGCGACATTTGATGTGTGCGGTTGCAGAAGTATAATCTGCCCTTAAGCCAGTCCTCCAGTTTTTTTTCAAAACTGCCTTCCAAAAGTAGCCTAGTAAACTAGCCCCACCCGCCAGCGGCAAAAATCATATTTGCCTGCGAGTGGTTTAGCCCCAATCAATGCTCCAGGCCCTAGAACTGGCGGGCCAATCACAACACAGAGATGTGTTTTGAATTTCTTGATGCAAAGCGGGCGGGGTTTTGAGGGATGGACGACAAAGCTGCGCGACGTTGGAGAAATCACAACAAGCAAGATTGCAACAACTATTGAACAGTTCTCGTTTGACTCAGCTTTGGAATCAGTTTTGGAAGGATTAGACTTGGGGTTTTGGTTGAAACATGAGCAGGAAGAGGCTCTACGCTCATTCATTTTTAAGAAGGACGTATTCGCCGTTTTACCGACAGGCTGTTTGTTTACACTCCCCCACCAGCTTTCTTTCGCGCTTAATACGTCACAGTCAGTTGCTCTCATTGGTCAGAGCGTTGGCTAATAGGCACAGACATGGTTGGAAAGACAACGGGTTGTTCTCATCAACAATCTTCTGATGTCTCATTCATCGGGGCCAGACTAGGTTACACATTTAATCTCACATTTAGTCTGGTTCATCAGGCTATTCCAAAAGGGGCAATCCCATAGTGAACTGTACCCACCTCTTTACTACACTTCAACATTTGTTATCCTTTATTAGACCGGCATAGCTTACTTGGTGTAAAATAATACCTATGTACAATTTTGTAGTGAATAAATTGATTTCTTGCATCCCTTGTAGCCCCTCCCACATTTGAAATAATATTTTCCCAAACAGCCTCGTCAATGTCTGTATCAAGATCTTTCTGCCAGATAATTCTTAAATTTTCACAAATTCATTTGAAGATTTTTCTCACCTTCTCCAAGATCCGAAGGGATCCTGAAACCAGCAGATCCTGGTCCAGGCCTCCATCATCTGGGCTCGGATGGAGGAAGATCCCATCATGCTCAAATATCACCTGCAGAGGCAAACGTTCAGTCACTGAGAGACAGGAACAGAATCAGGTCAAATCAGTAACCATGGGAACTAGCTTCAAATCAGTAACCAGATTCAAATCAGTAACCATAGGAAACAGATTCAAATCAGTACCCATAGGAACCAGATCAGAAATAAACCACTATGTCAGCGTGGTTTCTCACATTTACATATGTTTAACAAGGACAAAACAAAACAGTTTTTTTTTTTTTTTTTAACCAAATAAACTATTTTAATCCGATTTTTACTTTCATTTTAGCCAGGCTGGCTCATGTTATCTGATGTATATCTGGGAACTTTGCTAGCAGCCCTGGGAGGGGAACCTCGGCCTGAAGCCTGGGCAGCAGCTCTGTTTCTGGGCGTCACTCCCCGGTCGGACTTTCCGCGTCCCGCGACTTTCCGACACCCAAAGGGCCGGACCAGTCTGGTAGGAAACCGGTTCGGAGTGCAGCTCAGACTAGAACGATCTGTCTGCTGACAGTTTGCCTCCTCCCCTCAGCTGCTTCCTCCTGCCACGGATATCCTAGCCGCTAACACGGCGGTTAACGGCCTGAGGTTTAGCCCGAATGGCCCCACGGAGCCCGGCCAGGTCTGAGGCCGAACCCCGGGCTTGGTTGGCTGCTGAAACCCATGTTTTCGTTTCATGTTTTCTTACCTTTAGCAGCTCCGCCATGTTGCTGCTCTACGTCTGACGACAAGGCGTCACGTGACCAGCAGCTGCCAAAACAAAGCTGACAGCTCAGCTTCCGGTGACGAAAACACTGCTTCCGCTGACGAAAACACAGTTTCCGGTCAAATGTTTAGAAAAAAAAAGACATTTTTTTTTTAAATTAAGAAATCTAAGCTTTATTTATATTCAATATTTTTTTTTTTTTTTGAAGTACCTGAAGTAAAACTGAAATACAGGCTGATATCAAACCAGCACAAGATTATTTTTGCTTCAAGCTGAATTTGATCTAATCCCTTCCCGAGTTTAGACCATCTCTAAATACCTGTAACTAGTGATGGGTTGATTTTGTTTTATTTTTTATTTCACTTAAAGCCAACAATAACATATACAACATACAGATAAACAAATAAATATGCCAGAGGGTATAATGATATAATCATAATAAACAAGTACAGTCAGGAGGAAAGACAAACAAACTTACAAACATATTTGTTTAGCAATGTCATATATACGTATGTATATAAACATATATACATACATATATTTTACAAATACACATGTCCTCTACATCGATAAATTGTCCCGGATATTTAGTTGGGAACAGATTGAAAGGGTTTTTGTGCCTTTTGGTGAGAAGAGGGTTTAATAGTACAGAAATAATGTTTAAGTTCAATTAAATAAACATTAAAGTTTGGACTAGTGATGGTTGATGAGGCATCATGAAGCGTTTTAACACGTTACCAAACTGTATTGATACTGTTTCACTGAATACTGACACCTGCTGGACAATGAAATCCCTACAGGCAACCTAGTTGACAGAGTTAACTGACACTGATTTAATGATCTATTATACACAATAATACAATTTAAGTCATTTAAAAAAAATCTGTTTATTTATATAGCACCAATTTACAACACAAGACATCTCAAGGCACTGTACAGTTCACCAGATCATCCAGTCAAACTGATTCAAAGTTTTCTATCTAAGGAAAACCAGTTGATTGCATCGACTCATTGACTCAAATGCAATCCTTCACACTAAGCATGCTTGTAGTGACAGTGGAGAGGAAAAACTCCCTTTTAACAGGAAGAAACCTCCAACAGAATCAGGCTCAGTGTGAGCGGCCATCTGCTGAGGCCGACTGGGGTTCAAGGAGACAGAAGCAGAGACACAAAAAGCAGCTGTAAAAGGCGACCCCGTCCAGGAAACACACAGCCAGGCAGACGAGCTCCAAGCCAGCTCCCATGCCCATGTCAGAGGATGAAGAGAGCATGTCCAGCCAGTCACAGTCAGAGAAACAGGGCTACACCGGAAAACAGGCCGATCTCCAACATCTATGAACAAAGGTGTTGATGAGAGCAGTACGGATGTTAATTCTCTTCAGGATGGTGTCATAGCCAAACAGGAACAAGCATGTGGTGCATTGTATTATTTTATCATTTCATTTCATTTCCATTTAAAACATCTTTGATATTTTACATACAGTCAATAAATAATGTGAGCCTGTATTGTAATGTAATAACCTCTAAATAAACATGTAAATTAGGATGTTGTGAACTGGCTTTTTTTTTTCTTTAAAGATTCTTATAAAAAAAAAAAAAAAAGTTGTTTCAAAGATTTGAAATTCAGTCTGTTGTTTTTTTGAGATCACTTCCCCAACACCTGCTCAAACAGCACAGATGAGGCTGGAGTGCAGAGAAATTGTAAGGAAAGGTGAAAGAGGTTTGGATAGACCTGTCTTTTTTTTTTTTTCCCAGTATATATAATAAGGGAGCGCCTTGAGGTTCCCCAGGAGGAGCTGGCCCAAGTGGCTGAGGAGAGGGACATCTGGGCCTCCCTACTGAAGCTGCTACCCCCGCGACCCAACCCTGGATAAGCGGAAGAAGATGGATGGATGGATATAATAGGATCCTGGGACCTAGCAATATAGCCCTCTACCAAGTATCTATGCACCTCGTGCTCAGATCTCAAGAAGTTTCTAAAGGTTATCTAAAAAAAAAACAAAAAAAAAACAACAAATTGCCATTTTAGTACATGACTGACAAACAACAAACATATAATGCCCAACATCATGCCTGAAGTGAAGATATTCCTGGCTGGGGCTCATTTGTGCTTCCAATTATAGATGTACATTCTGACCGCAGTACATCTGGGGTCTAGAAATGTCCCCAGGGTCAGCACTCTTAATGACTCCAGGTCGGAAGCAGTGTCTGCGACTCAACACTTCAGGTACTCATGTAGGCGTTTTGCTGCCTCAGTGTGCAAAGTTGAATCATTACGCTCTAGTGCCATATAGAGTATTTTCATCATTGGGATGACCTTTGACCCTGACACTTCTCTGCACACAACTCCACTGTAGCTTGAATGAAAGGAGCAAGCACAAGAAGTGTTTCTCCTTTGATGGTAAACTCATCAGCTGTAAGTGGTATAAAATCTGTTTTTAGAGTCAGACAAGGTTGTCTCATTTCAAACATTTAAACATTCCAATTAAGATGTCTGACTTCCACAAGCAGATTTTGCATTATTGGAAAATGATTTTCACCCACAATTAATCGTAAATCTATCTTCGAAAAGGAATGGCTCAACAAAGACATTATGTTAGATTCATTGGATGATAAACAGCGATATTTTAAGTCATTCAGGTTAAAAAATATATATATATATAATGTAAATTGTTCTCTGAGAGAGTATAACAAACTGTGTAAATCGATTCCACTGCTTTTAATTCACTTGATTAGAAATTCTAGGTTATATAATAATTACCCACCAACATTGCCCAGTTTGTTGATTTCACAATGCATCTTGCTTGATAAAAAATGCAATAATAAATTCATTAGCAGTTTTTTGAAAGCCAGAAAATTTCATGATTATGATAGATTTACTTGGAAGAGAGATATTCCTGTTAGTTCACATGCAGTTAATAAAGCTTTCTCAAAATATGTTAAATGGTCTATTCTACCTAAAGCCAAAGAAACACATTTTAAAGTTATAAACAGAATTTATCCTGTGGCAGGATTTTTAAGAAAAAGATTTGTCTGGAGGTGGATCATTGTTCCGTTTGTAATAATAGTTAAACTCTTCAACATATGTTTTACCTGTGTCCTCCTACATCACTTCATTACAATTTACATACAATTTTGTATTTTTCAATTTGAATTAATCATCTGTTCATGTACACTTTTTCCATCCTCTCAGAGTATTTTTTCATGTAAATATTAATGGCTTAATAAAAAAGAAATCACTATTTTTTCCTATAAATGTGCTTTAAATTGCAAAAATCTTTAATTCTGCATTAAATACACCATAATAGCCTATAAATTGCTGTAAAATGGTTTATATAGTACGGAAGCACATTTTGGGTTTAATGTGTCATATACATGTAAAGGTAATTTATACATTGAGAGATCAGAAAATGGACAAAATGATTCAGAATTTTTAAACAGAACTGTTTAAACTGTTATTACTGTCTAATTATCAAATGAGCGTTGTATTTTTATTTTTTTTTTTCATTTAAGCCCTATTCTTACTTTATCATAATCAGATTTGATCCAAAATTAAAAAGCATACCTATGCATTTATTATCAATACCTAATCCAGTAAATTACTAATTCAGCAAATTTTTATTTGATGCAAATTGTCAAAAATCACTTTATATTGTAGAAGTTTTAAAACTAAGACAGCAGCTATCAGGGATCAGAGTGACTGGTTTCTGCAATGGTTCCTAAGAAATGCAGAATCTCAGTTTAATCTTTGCTTCCTTCTGTTTTCTCAGACAAGGTGAAGTCTTCATGGTTGATCCTCATCTTCATCAGAAGTTAATCAACAATCTGCTGGTGTTTTCAGAGCACTGTCCCCAAACAAATCAGAATTTTTCATTTGAATTCAAAACCATTTTCTTAAAACAAGAGTCGATTGTCTGTTCAACCAATTGATGCGATTTTCAGCTGCAGCAGGTCCGACTTGTGCAGTCCGAGCATCCATCATGGCGTCATGTTTAAAAAAAAACAACAACACTGACACAAGAAAACTCCAGACTCATTTCCATCTTTATAAAAAATAATTTAATAACATTTAATATGTAGAAAACAACACTGGCAGAACAAAAGTCTTTTTAGTTGTTACGACAACAGATTGCACATGAGCAGTCCGGCTGAGTTCTGCGGCTTCCCGTGGCGACTCGGTTTCCGTGGCAGTCTCTTACATATCAGCCAATCAGAAAACACTACAGCGGCAGGCGGTCGTCTTCACACTGATACCGGTTCAACAGCCTGAACATTTGTCTTTGATCAGTTTTACCAAAATAAAAGTCCACACACATAGAAAACAAAAAATAAAAGTGGGGGGGAGGGGGGTGCGGCTGCCCCACCGCTTCTTAAGTGAGTGAAATAAAAAAAGGGAGGGAAATGAGTCCAACTGAAAGGTGAGAGCAACTAAAGAGAAGGTGATGAAGAGCAAAGGCGTCACTCAGCAGCAGCTCATACTTACATTCACTGAGGTAGGGTGGCAGGCTGGGGGCGTGGCCTTACCTCGTCAATCAGTCACCCACTGATCAGCTCTACTATCAGTCTGATCACAGATCCACCCCCCCGACACTTAAGATGACCCCCGCCTGTTGGCAGCTGTCCACCAGCCGCTGCAGACGGTCGGAGGCTCCGCTTTCCGCTGCCTCGAACAACAACCGCTGCAAAGAGGAGGGGCAGAGAGCAGAGAGGGGAGCAAGAGAACAGACGAAGGGGAGGAGAATCAGAAGGGGGGAGCAGACAGATGAGGTCACACAGGGGTGGAGGGGACGGAGGGAAGGGCGAGGTGAACATGCTGTACAGAGGCGAGTCAAAACAGCTCAGTCACATGACCTCTAGAGTCTCTGATCCATATCTGATCATCGGGAACCGATCAAAACAAAGTGATCAATGCAGACGGATACTGATCAGCCTGTACATCATCTACAGCCTCACTTTAGGTTCCTTTAACTCCTTCACATTAGAGGAAACTGAGTCGTGTTCAGGAACAAAGACTGGGTCCATGTCTGGTTCTGGTCTCTTTCAAATACAAACTTTCCTCCAGTTTCACTGACTAAATGTGCATGGGATAAAGTTCTGCATTTTTAAACAGTCTGAAAGCTTTAACTGTTTTCTGGGTACAGATGAGAACCGAATGTGGTGTCAGACCCAGTCCACAAAAAATAGATTAAAACGTTTTTTTTTTTTTTTTTGGATCGGTGGTTTTTTGTTTTTAGCTATTCAGTTGGTCCAAAAAGTGCATGCGTCATGTCATGTCAACAACACAATCAGCTCAGAGCGGGCCTTTCAAAATAAAAGCTTCAATTACTGAGGAGGTGAAGGAGCATTAACTACTGAGTGCGTGTGTGTGTCACAGGTGAATTACATCTTTCCACAGGGCGGCGCACAGCGGCAGGTTTTGGAGAGCTTGCTGATACAGAAGACGCACCTAGAAGAACAACAGACAAAATAAGAGAAGAAGAAGAAAGGAGGAGACGGCGGAGCGTCGGCTCAGTTGAGCAGAGGCTAAGGAACAGCTGTGGACAGGAAACACCTGCGGGAGAGAGATGAGCCTCAGATTTCTGTCTCGTATTACTGGTCTGAAGTCTCCAGGCACCAAAAACACTCCTCACTGTGGACGCTGTTTTTTTCTGATTTTTTATTTTGCCAGGAAACTAAAAATTC
Organism: Cyprinodon diabolis; assembly: GCA_030533445.1. Lineage (NCBI taxonomy): Eukaryota > Metazoa > Chordata > Actinopteri > Cyprinodontiformes > Cyprinodontidae > Cyprinodon > Cyprinodon diabolis. Next base: position 8,837,018 of record CM060063.1, on the reverse strand, counting down.
AGAAGCGGAACAAAGCTGTTTAAGCTGTTTTAGTGTAGCTATTTACTTCCGTTCCTTATGGAAGATGCTGCAGACTGATTTCCACTGTAATGCTAATCGCTAACATTAGATGCTAATCTCAGTTTAAAATTAAAACTAGGAAAAATAAGAGGAACATCCAAGTTCAGCTTGTAAAACAGGCTAACAGAGTAATGATGATCAGCTGAAATATTTGGTGAATAATTTCACTAGTTTCCGCCTCATACATAGAGAGGACATAGTCCCGTTTCTTTGGAAAAGTTTAGGGTTCAAAAAAATGTGGTGTAAAGATGAAATTTTACGCTTAAATATGAAAATAATTGGAAAGATGGCCAACTTTCTTTCCCAAGTAGGAAATAAACCATTTATTGACTCTAACACTATGTTTTGTTCATAAAAAGAAACCTGAAAGAGTTTAAAATTGTATAAATAAAAAAGTCAGAAGATCAGCTGCAAATTCTCCAGTCAGTTTATCAGCTGTTTTCAGAAAGCTGGCAGCAATCCAATAAAAATGACAGATGATCTTAGCTAACTGGTTCTGGGGAGCTGGAACCAAAGTAGGCCTCATGAGGAGGACATGCTCATGTCTGACACCTGGTGGCTGATGATGGTTACTGCAGACTGAATGATGAAGTTAGCCCCCCCCAACAGTACAGGGACTCACCTGGCCACGCTCCTTCAGCTCCCGCTCCACAGCGATTGCTCTGAACACAAACACCACAAACAGTCAGTCAGTCGGTTCTGATCTTTGGATCTGCTGTCGATGGTTGGTCTCCCAAACAGAGACCAACACTGAACCAGTTCTTCAAGTGCCTCGATTTAAACAAATCGGCTAAAGCTGCTCTGAGGGTCCGACTGACGCTGCAATAAGTTGGGAATTCAGCTCATATATCACAAATGAGTGCTTGGAGTGCAGGAATTAAGGCCAAAATTTTCCAGAGATTATAAACTATATATGCTGAAAAGACAGTCTGAGACTCCTAAAAAAGGATAGCACCCAAAATGTTTAAGGTTTAATCTCAAAACATCTGGAACAAGCTGCATTTGAGAAAAAATAAATAAAAACCTGAATCTATACTCAGTTCTACATATCAACCAGAGGTTCAGCTGGAAATCAAACTTTTCATGATCCACAGTCGCAGAAGTCTTCACTCACATTCTCCAGCTGGACAAACATCTGGGAGTGTTGGTGGTCAGCATGCGGGCCTGAAACTTCAGCTGCTCCATGTTTCCCTCAACAAACTCCTGATGCAGCAACCTGCAAGGCAACAGCACGGCTCACACAGAGCTGCAACATCACGGACGAATCTGTAGGGGCGTAAAAGCGTGTGCTCCTGTTTTTTACATCAAAGTGAGGACATGTGCTGTTTAAATGCTGCTCTCTGTTACTTGATCATCTCTACTTTTAAATAAACAAAAGAAAAAAGGTCACACCAAAAGTTTGGGAGGAACCTTAAACCTGAGGGCTGTGGATCATTAGATTCCCGTCGGACCGACTGCATTTCTGATACTGATGTAAAAATGGCGGAACCCTGCTCCGGCAGTTCGGTACTCCTGAAAGCCACAGGGAGTCAAAGATGTGGTCCTTACTAGATATAGCAAGATGAGAAGGTGTGTGTACCTAAGGCCCAGCTCAGTGTTGCCTGGCATGGCGTTTCTCAGCCTCTCCAGAACCAGAGCATGTTGGGATAGCGGCACATGTCTCAGGTAGAGGGACACGACCTGCAGGAGGAGACAGGAACAGCAGCAGCGACACGGATCCTAATGTTACTGAAGTTGATTCAAAGTTTATGAAGCTTTATTAACAAACCGGGTGTTTCCGGTTTACCGACCATCAACTCTGAGGTGTTCAGAGGTAAACCCGGCCGCGCTCTGGACCTGTCGATGTCTCACCTTATTATGGAAGTGGTAGCAGCTCCAGAACTGTGCGGGGTTGAAGGGATGCTCCAGCCGTGAGGGGAGCGTGCTGAGGCAGCGATGGACCAGATCTGGGAACAGCTTCCTGGAGGCGCTGAGGGTCTGCGGCCTGCAGCTGAACAGCAGGTAGCTATGGTGGGAGCAGAGAGAGCCCAGTCAGACGAGATGGAGCAAACCTTTAAGCTTCCATCCCCCCCCCACAGCAGGAACACTCACTCCATCCACAGGGTGTGAAGGTCCTCCAGCTGCAGCACCGCCCCCAACGCTTGCTCAAAGGCCTCTACCGCCTCCTCCTCAGAGCCGTGCAGCCACATCCAACGACTGCAAAGATAAATTTAAATCTAGCCCTAAAGTTGCTCTGAGGTCCAATCTCTCCTGGGATTAAGCTCCGCCCACCTTGGTCATGACTTGAAAGCTACAGCAGGACTCACCAGTGAATTAGGTGAAGGAAAGATGTTTGTTGCCTGAGCTGCTCCTCCAGCTCCTTCCTGATGATGGCGCCACTCAGATGCTCCTGGGTGGAAAAGCCTAAGAAGTGTCTGATTGGATGAAGAAAAGAGACGTTAGCCTTATGTAAACTTCTCTGGATGCCACATGTGGAGCGTTGCCTACCGCAGGACGTCCACAGGCGCCTTCTGACTCTGTTCGTCCTCACAGAGGGACAGGATGAACCCGCGGAACAGAGGAGGGATGGCGTTGGACTTGTCCTGCAGAGGACATTACAGATCAGATCTGTGAACAGTGTAAACAACGGCGGCATTCTGTGAGCAGATGGGGAGGGGGGACTGACCTGAGCCACGAGGAACCTGCAGCAGTGGTAGAACACCTGGGCGTTGTGTGGACAGTCTGCCAGAGCGTTCAGCCACATGCTGACGGCCTGCTCGCCGTTTCCTCTGCTGATATGGAGGTCGGCCAGAGCGTCACGCAACGAGCACGAGTCCGGGCAGAACTCCAGCAGGGACACACACAGAGCCACGCCCTCATCGTACCTGCAGGGACACACACCTTCCTGATCAGACCTAAACGGCCCCGGGGCCCCTCAGATGGTCCTACTGTTCCTCAGTTTTATTAAGAACGTATTAAACTATTCAGGGAGACTCAAGCATCATGCTGCCGATATTGGAGGCCCTCCTCTCATTTCACTCGCTTCAATGGCGCCAACTTAGGGATGTTTCAGACGCACCTAGTTTTAGACCCCTCTATTTTTTCCCCTCACTAAGTGACAAATCATACTAAATCTTTCTGCATCATTTGACTTTGGCAACAAGTGAAAGCAGTGATTGCTGCTATGAGCCTCTCCCTCTTACAAAGCAGAGAGGAGAACAACTTCAGTCCGTTTCCCCACTGAAACAAATCACACATGAGCAAAGCTTCCACTGATTCCCTGAACTAGAAAGCAGGATGAAGATAGAAGGTGAACATGTTTAATTGTTACATTTAATTAGATCCTCCCAGTAACTGATTCACCTCAGCCACGGTATTTACGTTACATTTAATGATTCAACATCATTTATATATGTAAATATTCTCAAGGTTAAATATTAACAAATACAATAATTTATTTTATAAAGTAAAATTTCTGGGGATTTTTAATTATGCGTTCTATTTTATCCCTACTGACCACCAGAGGGCAGTGCTGAGAGCACTGAGTGTTTCATTCGTTCATGCGCAGTTCAAGTAATTACACTAAAGGCTGATTTATGCTCAGAAACCAGGTCGTCTGCATGTGTGTTGCAGTGAAAATGTGCCCCCGCCCCTGCTGCAGACACTCTGCTGCACCTCTCCAAAATTGTAGGTGAGCGCAGACAGGAGGCCTCTGATTGGTCAAATCTACATCCGCTCTATACTATGCGTATTTCCTGTTTGGTACCTTACCGGCTCGTTTTTTTTGTATTACCGCCATTGTGGAAAATTAATCGTGAAGATGGACCAGCTAGAAGAGCGAGGTGCGCGAGAACTCTGGGACCCTTTTTCCACTTGGATCCCCGCTCATTTTCACCCTCAGGTCCCTCCGTTTTTACACAAACTTGCCCCCACTTCCTCACCGCCTCGCCCATATCTAGGACCACAGCTAGTTCCTGATTGGCCCTCTTGTGTTGTGGCGTGGAATAACATAACGCAGACTACGCTTCAAAATTGGACATAAATCAAAAATATCTGCGACAAGCTCACTGCGACACACTGCTGCCGGGAGTTTAACTAGCCCTTAACAGTCACACCTGTGACAGCCTGGATTACCACTCTGAATCTTTATATGCTGGCATCATCCAGAGGTTTGTTCCTTGCTTCTCACATGCGGTTCGCCTTGTAAAGCATCAACTTTTGAGATTTTTGCACCATACTTTAAATGGATCCCTGTTCCTGGAAGCCCCTTCTCCTAGTGGCTGGAGGTGCTGTAATTTCGCCCTCCTAAAGGACTGAAAACGTATTTGCAATATACAAGTCACCAAAATTATCAAGAATTATTGTTAATAGCAATATCGATTACTGATCAGGCTAAAAACCCTTCCTGTACTGAGGTTGTTTGTCTCCCACCTAATCAGTGTCTGCATCTCAGCTTCAGAATAGTGATGAGATGATGTGTGAATGTGCAGTGATGACAGTAGTGTCTCTGTAAAGTCCCTTGAGAAGGTTTGTTTTTGAATTGGCACTATCTAAATGAACTGAACTGATTAGAAGTGATGGACTCACCTTTGCAGCACCTTGTAAAGCAGGATGAGGTTGGAGTAGAGCGGCATGCAGGCCAGCGTCCTCTCGCTGTCCGGCACAGATTCCTCGCTACACTGACTGACGGCGTCTGAAACGGCATCAGAAGAGATGAGAATCGGAGATCAGAGCCTTAGCTGCTCTGATTGGAGGCGCCGCCTCAGACCTTTGAACAGAGCGACGAGGATGTCGGGCGGCGTGCTGATGTCCTGCTGCGTTCTCCACGGCAGCTGGAAGGACTTTGTGCAGACCAGCCGCCCCGGGCCGGACTGCGCCGGGTCGTAGAGGCTGGATGGAAGCTGGTCAAATTCGGTCAGGTGGATGTAGGAGAGCCAGAGCAGCGCCCTGTGGCTGGCCGTCAGGAACTCGGCGACGCTGTGATCCTTAGTGGATTTTAAGGCCGCCTGAGACAAAAAAATAAAAAATATGAAAAACCACACTTTCACTGATGACACACCATGAGAAGATCTGCAGCCAATAAGAAATCCTTTATTATGAAATTCATTTTAAATCTGAGCATCCTGCTGCCTTCATCAAACAGTCTAACAAAATGTTGGCGGCCTTTAACGTCTCATCAGGAGGAGTTTTACCTGTAAGATGGCCAAGGCGCTCTCCATCCGGCCTGTGAACAGACTCAGCTGCACTCTGTAGAGCAGAGCCTCCATCAGCTGGAAGGAAAGCTTCTCAGTGACGCCCGCCGACGCCTCGGTCTGCAGGAACTGCAGCAGGCGGTCGCACACGTAGTCTTTCCCCTCAAACGAGCTCTCCAGGTTCAGGTACTGAGGAGCAGAACCAGGAAGACCCATTAGAACCTGATTAAGATCCTAAACACAGCCGACAGCAGTTCGGGTCTCACTGCAAGTCAGGCAGGACTAATCGAGGCCTGTAACACAGATGGAACAGCAGCTTCATGTTCTATTGAACAGGAGCTGACGTTAGCCTCACTGCTTTATCTCAACACTCGTCTCCCTCCAAACTCTGGAATCAGTGAAAGCTGCTCTCAGGAGCATCAGGAAGGACTGTGACTTTTTAAAGGGGATTCCACGCTGAAACAGGGGCCTACCTTCCACCACACTCTGTGGTTGGGCGCGTGCTCCACGGCCATCTCACACATCTCCCGCACCTCCTCCTGGCTGCCTCGCCTGGAGAACAGAGACAGGTAGTGGCTCCACACCTCGGGGTCGTCACAGTTGCTCTCCAGAGCTCGAGACAAGGTGTTCAGAGCTGCTTCCAGACACTCGGCTGCAGAGCTGGAGAGATCCAAAGACATGTTGGAACCAGAACCAGGGAGCAAAAAGCAGCTCAGACAGAAACTTACGCCTCGCTTTGGTTCAGGTACTTGAAGGCAAGTTTGATCCATAGCTGAGTGTCTCTTGGACTCTCCAGGATGCTCGCCTCCAGGTTGGAGATGTCGTCCGTCTCGCTGATGAAGTAGCGGCGGTCGTCGGAGGTCACCACGTCCACAGCAAGCATGACGCTCTGAGAGAGGTCGGCTGATCGAACAGGATGACACAGATGGAGCGATTAGCTTCTAGCTTGGTCCAAATAACTGGGATCTAAATACATGCTGCAAACTGCAATTAAAGCACAGGTCTGTCTACTGGAGGAGAGAATCTGAAGTCAGAAAGATTTCCTGAAAATGAGCCAATCACAGGACGTTTACTTTCTCAAGATGGCTTCACCCTCAAAGTGACAAAAGTTGACATGAGCCCAAGGAAAAATATCGACATGTAAGCAGGAGATAATCTACGGAATTATAAAAAACTGGAGGATGAAGTCCTGGCTGTGACATTTTGGGGAGCTAATAATTCAAAACATGTATGGAGAATAGGTTATGTGTTTTTCTAATAAAACTGCTCATATATTAGTGATTATTAAGCACGAGAGTTTTACGCAGAACTCTGACTTCATATGAATCTGGACAAGTTAATGACTGGATAAAATCAGATTTTATTTTTTTAATCACTGCTGCACTTTAATGTCATGAGAGCTGTACGGAACAAAATTTCATTTTGTATAAAGTTTGTCTAAGTTTCCCATAGGTAGAAAACTGAACCTTAAAGGGCAGATTAGACTTCTGCAACCGAACACATCAAATGTCACTTGGGTCTGGTCGTGAAGCAGTTTTGCTGGTATGCTTCTGCAATGTCGGTCTGGAATTTCTAGGGAAGCACAGCAGTTTCCCACCAAGGCGCAAGGGGGAGCCTATTGGAGAACTCGTGAGAACTTCGGTGGATGGTCACGAGAACCTCGTTTTGGCAGAGATCTTGGCATCTTTATATAGTTTGTCCTTGATTAACCTTTCAACGTAGTTGTCCATTGTAGTTGTTTCTTGGTTTTTAAAAATGGCGCCACCAAAACCGAATCAATAAGGACGACCACACAGACAGCCGGAAAGGCATACCAAGGACCAATCACAGCTGCTTTTTGTCTGCGCACTTCTTCTTCAGGTCTGCACGGGTTTGCGACCATCCGACGCGTAGTCAGGATTTTTTTTTGTGCGCGACAGCGGTTGCGGTGGCCATACGTCCTTTAATCCCACTGAATTGACTGGAAAGTCCCCTGAGGTGACGTGTTGTGAATAGGTACTTAAGAAACAGGGTGCTTTTATTTGAATATAACCTAAATTAAGGAAAAAAAATATTTTAAAAGGGTACTAATTTCTTTCCAATAAATTTTTTGCAGCCGATAAAACTTTACTTTGTTCAGAAACGTAATCAAATCAGAAGCTGTTACAGGAAAACAGCTTCAGCTCTGGAGTCTCACCTGCTCCTTCGGGGGTCAGATATGCAGCCGCCGCCTCATCATCGCAGTCATCCTCTGGGTTAGCGGGAATCTGTGCCGACGGCTTCGGTTTCCACCTCCTCGTGTCTTTGCAGGTTGTGTATGGAGGCACTGAGAAGGCAGAGCAGGTTGATTAAAAGGTCTGAAAGCCGCAGCAGCTGATGATCAGGGTTAAGGGAGGATCTACCAACCGTGTCTCTTGCTCTCGTTGACTTTACTGACGAGCAGAACGGCTTTCTGATCGACGCCCATCCGGTCTTTGTTTGGACCAAACAGCTTCTTCATGTAATTCTCTGCACAACAGAAACATTTTCAATGATTTCTCTCTTTATGGATGCATCAAACGTTGCGGTTCTGCAAAACCTCACCTGTGGCAGTGCGGATCTCCTCGTCCGAGCTGCTCTCTGAACAACCAATCAGAGTCAGGTTGTAGGACAGGATGTCCTGGAAGAGCTGGTTCCCACTCATGGTGCAGTTCCTCATGTGCTGCCTGCAGACACACGGCCGTTAGAGCGGGCAGCGGTCAGGACGGAGACGGAACAGAGTGGCAGGAACTTACCATCTGCAGCCGTCGTCGTTGCAGGTTCCGCTCAGGTCGAAACGGCAGAAACACTTGTTCGGTTTGATGGTGTTGCTGTAGGTCACAGAGCTCAGAGAAAACTTCTCCTTGGTTCTGTAGTACGGGCTGAACCTGCCGGGCGAAAACGCTTTAATCTAATCATCAATCAGCAGCCAAACCGTTCCAAACGCTTCTGGTTAAATAATTTCTACCTGTAGGACTTGAAGACCAGCAGGGGGCTGTGGTACGGCTCAAAGGACACAGGCTTCAGCTCTAAAACCACAGGCTGGTTCCCAGCGTCCAGCTCCACAGGGATCACCTGATCAGAGCCAGAGGAGAAGTCAGCTTCAAACCAACCCTGTTGGTTCCTCTAATGATCGGTCAATGATCAGACCAGAGGAGCCCTGCTGGTTAGAACCAGCTGAGGAGGTTAGGGGGGGCCTACCTGTCCAGCTGGGGGGTCGTTCAGATCCTCCTGCATTCTTAGCAGCTCCCTCTGCAGCAGCTCCTCCAGCCGGTCCTGCTGCTGGTATCTCTTCTTCAGGCCATCAAGGTCCAGACCTGCAAACTTCTGCTCAGGGACCTCCGAGCTGGAGGCCATCTTGGTTGGCTTGGAGCTGGCGGCATCTTTAGGAGACGCAGAGGTCGGAGTCTCCAGGTGGGGTTTGGTGAAGGAGGTGCTGGACTTCCTGAGGGAGGATCGGCGTCCGCCTTTGACCGCAGCTGAGGGAGGGGCGGGATCTGGATCCTCAGGGATGTCCTCGTTGTCCAGAACCAGCTTGTCCTGGGACAGGTCGTGCAGAGACGGCTGAGGTAGGTGGAAGGGGCTTGCGGGGGGAGGCTGCTGGCTCTGGGCTGCAGGCGGGGGGGTGGAGGCAGGAGCAGGCGGTTCTGCCGGGACCGCTTTGTTATGCCGAGCCTGAGCCTCTTTTAGTTTCTGGATCTTGAGCGCGTACTCTGACTCCAGCTGCTGTAGGCGACGTTTCTGAGCGATGAGCTCGGCGAAGTGCCGCTCTGAGCCGCGGGGGGGCGCGTCCAGACGCTGCACCTTACTGGGCTGCAGAGACAGAACAGAAACTCAGTCAGAACGGATCACAGACCGGCAGAGGAAAACATCTGGAAGATTCTGTCCAGCGGTTTGCATGTAGCTGAGATCTGCTCGGGTCACCGTAAATGAATTAAACACCATTTGAAAATAAAAATCAATAAGAAACTAAAATAAAATCTTTCTATCAAAAAACAGACAAATTCAGCAGGAAGCAACTTTTCAAATAAAGCACAGAATAATCCTTCATTTGTCATCAGACTGATGGAAAATTGGTCTTCAAACTGCTGATAGCAGCGCCATCATAGTCCAGAAACCGCTTCCTCATCAACCGCAGTGTAGCCATTAGGTGCAGGTATTGGCATGGGTGTTATGATACGATATCATCACTATATTGTGATTATTTTCCTGCTATCTAAATACAATTTATAGACAAAAAAAACAGCCTCTGTACATTTTCATCAGATGATATCGATCGTTCAGTTATTTTGGCATCCATGTTGTTTGGGGTTTGAGTCAGTTCATGTCTTCCACTGTGACCACCTCAACTACAGATAATGCGCTGCACCGCACAGCCAAAGGGCGCCACAGCACTATCTACCAGAGTGGCGGTACAAAGGTAGCCCATGTTCTATGGAAGCGTATTGCATTCACAAAACAAAAAAATCAGATAGCTTATCTCGTAATTACGAGATCTTCTCTATATATTTGGTCATGATTACTTGAGACAGTAATGAAGCATCTCTCAGAAAACTGGTCTTTATGATTATCTCTTATAAATATCTGCAACTGTTCCACTGATCAGTTGCAGATTCGCTCCCGTTTTTCACTTCATCAACAAAGTAAACACATAACCCTGGGATTACTACTTACTACTTGTGGAATAAGCATGCAGTCTTATGACCATAAGTGAAAATCCGTCAACAGCTCCATTAATACAGATTCCATAAAGTTTTAGTTTTTCATATGAATGGTCATGCCGCATAAAGTTGGGACCTGGTCATTTTAAACAATGCTGAAGCCTCAGCTGTACTCCTGGCGGATCTAGGATTTTTAGAAGGTGCCAGCAGACAGTTCTTTGGGAAACCACTAAGCCAGCTGGGATGCATTTCAGATGCATTCATTTATAACCATAAAGCATCCTGTGCTGGTTTAATTGCTCCTGCAGGAACAGGGCGATTTCCAGCAAGTCAGAGTAGAGTGAGCTTTTTCGCCTAAACAATCCTAAGGAATCACTGTGCAATGCTAACAAACTAAAACTAATTCCATCCACATTGAGGAAACTCAGTATTTCCCAGTTTTGCATAACTAAAAGGAAATAAAAGCAGATTAAATCTGACAACCAACTCATTGTTCATGTTTCATGTAGCGTAGCTCAGCAATGACTGTCCTTCATGATCTGCTAAATAGAAAATATTATCTTATAATTATGAGATCTTATCTCGTAATAATGAGATAAGATCTCATAATCACGCCCCTAGTAACCATGGTGATCAAAGCCAGTGTTTTACTGTTTGGCTATGTGTGGATTTTAGGTGATACCAGTGTCTCTATAAAGGTAGGGACCTGGGACACCATGTAATCCTATAAAACTTCCTGTCAGACCAAGGAGTCGACTTTGAACTTGATAAAATTCAGTGAATCAACAGCCGCAGCCCACAGAATGATCAGCCACTGTGGAAACGTCACAGCAAACCAGCTAAAGTTTCTGGCTTTCTAAAGACTCATTAAAAGACCTTTGGACAACGGAGCAGCAGCCCAGTCCTTTTACCACAGGGAGAGGTTTCCGATCTCACTCAGGAGTGGCCTCACAGGAAAAATATCACATCACCTCGTTTCAGCTGACTGTAGTTATGGAAAACTTTTGGTGTGGGCTTTGCTTCAGTCCACTAACGGGCTTCTGTTATCCTTTTTGCTTCAGCGTCTACCAGAGCATGTGAGCGGAGCAGTTTTCAATTCAAAGGCAGGAGTGAGGCTTTCGCTCCACTCCAGTTCGCTCCGATCAATTAAAAATATTGGATTATAACATTTGTAAAATAACATTTATTTGATTGATTGATTGAGTTAAATCCTAGGCCAATCCCTATGCTGTAGTCTGTGCCTCTAATCTGTTATAGTCTGTTTCAGAGACGAGGATTGCATATTGTGTGATATAAAGGTGGGATAAAATATCATAAAAAGATACACTAACTATATTTAACAATACAGAGTGGGTTTACATAAAGTGATCGTTGTGGTAAGAGCCTGTTTTTGAAAATGGATTGCATACATGCATTATAGCTATTATCTCAGTTGCAATGGGATACGAAGTGTTCTTTTTTAATGAAGTCTAGTAAAATAAATTAGTAATAAATAGGGAACGCAGGGCAACATGAATGGAGCGAGGTGTTACGTTCACAGATGGGAAACTGCGATAATTTAACAGCCAGTTAAATAAGACAATACACGTGTATCGGTCACATCATTAAATCAAACGCCGTGTGTCTCAGGGCCCTGGCATAATTACATGAAGGAAAAACATCAACTTCTCCTGAAAATTTGAGCGAGTGTGGAGAGATTTCGCCGGAGCGTCCAGGCGCAACTTTGAGCGGCAGAGCGAACATCCTGCTGAGCGGGAATTGTGCTCGGTTCACATGCTCTGGCGCCTACCAACCACACTTTTTTTCTTCCACTCAACTTTCCAGTTACTTGCTTGGTTAGTCTCTTCCAGTACCACTAAAAATGTAACAGCTTATCGTTCAAGTGGAGGTTGTCGATGGATAACATCGCTCTGTATCGTCAGCGGTAAGCAATAAAAAAAATGCTTGTAATATGACAGAGTCACTAAGAAAATAAAAAATGTTGGATTAACTTCTGATCTACTTAGATTCCTGCAGTCAGAGGGTGGATATAAATTAATTCATCAGAGCATCATTTTAACAAAAAGCCTTGAGGAAAGTTTTACCCGTTTGCACTGTTGCTCATTTTCTGTTCTGACTCTTGAAGAGGCGGTTGCATTTCCCTGCTGCTCTGCAACAGTTCATACAGGGAGATCTGTCCCTGCTTTGCTGTGTTTCTGTCTTTTCTAAACACTCTCTTCTCAACTGGAAGACAGGGAAAAGGGGAACCATCCTGTCCTACTGGGACATACTTCGTGGGATACACCATGGACTCATGGAAGGCTTTCCTTCTGCTGAAATGTTCGCCTCGTGTTTACATGTGCTTTTCCTGTGCTGAGGTTTTTTTTTGACATCTCAAACTGTATCCTGTCATGGATAGAGTCCGAAATAGATTTTGCCTCTGTAAGCTGTCAATTCTAGAAAATGCTTCCTGTGAATGACAGTAAGCTAAAGCCGGCCCTCTCACCACGGTCTGGCTGAGTTCTGCGGGCCGTTTGGGTCCTCTGCCGGTGGCCAGCTGAGCCTGCATCAGCTCCTGCTCCAGTCGGACGGCCACCGCCTTCTTCAGGGACACACGCTTTTCAACGCGCTGCACCTGCAGGGGGGACAGGAAGCTCTTGTTGGCGGTCTGAACAGAACCAACAGGACCAGGGGATCATGCGTGTCGGGCAGACCTGCTCCTGCAGCTTCTTCAGCAGCGTCCTGTTGGCCGCCACGATCTTCTCAGACGCCTGCAGCTGCTCCCTCAGTTTGATCACCTTGGTCTCAGACGCTCTCAGCGTCTCCGTCTTCTTCAGCTCTTGCTGTAGCAGATGTCTGAGGACTGCCTCGTCTCTTTGCAGCAGATCTCTGTGGAAACACCGAGGTCATCAGCTTTGGGGTTCAGAGCCGGAAGGTAGAACCTCCCCTGGTCTCTGGGGTGGAGGGGGGCTTCAGACTCACCTGTGCTTGTTGAGTTTCTGCTCGGCCTCAGTCAGCCTGAGCTCAGCAGATGGTTTGGAGGAATCCAGGACGGGTTCAGAGGCAGCAGAGGAGCCGTGGTCTTTCTGCAGCCTCTGCTTCTCCCTGCTGCAGAACCAGAACAGGCTTCAGAACTCAAACATCTCCAGCTCTTTATCTCACTCCTTCCTGGTCCTACCTGGCGATCTCTTCTTTGAGGAGGCGGTACTCTGCCTTCTTGGCCTCTGGTAGTGTTTCTGGAGTTCTCACCGGGTTGTTCTCCTTCTCGCTTCCCGATGCTGCTTTCGGCTTCGTCGCCTTTGAAACATCAGCAGAAGAATCAGCTTTAATCGTGAAGCAGAGCAGCAGGCGTTACCGTCGGCCCAGACAGAGCCTTACCTCCACAGTCCTCCGGACCTCTTTGATCATGAACTCCAGACCTCCGAACACGGCCTGCGAGGAGCTGCAGGTATCCATGTCCGAGTCGCTGTCATCCGAGTCTTTGAGGGAAACCACCACTGACTTGTGCCTGGGGAGCTGAAAGAGAAAGATGCAGAGAGTCTGATCCTGGACCAGATGGGGGGGGCAAACACCAACATCTGGAGGTTCTTACCACCAGTGGACCTCTGGCGGCGGGAAGCGCTCTGCTGAACCTGCTGCTGCGTGATGGAGGCACCGTGTTCAGGCTGACCGTGCTTAGATTCCCTCTGGGAGGCGGCTGGACCTCCGCAGGAGGCGGAGCACTGGGAGACGGAGGACCGCTGGAGCTCTTCTGCTCAGGACAGAAAACATCCTGATGATGGCAAAAAGGAGCTGAATTCAGATGATTAAACCTGAAACCTGTCTGCTGTTATTTAGTTTAGTTTTGGCTCTAGATGATAAAGCTGGGGCGTTCAGGACCGACGGTTGATGACTCAGTCTGCTTGGCTCGCCTCAGCTGGAACCAGTTTAACCAGTCTGAGCAAGAAGACTCACCTCAGCCGCCGCCACCCTTTTGTTGGCCATCGACATCAGACATGTCTCCCTTAGCAGCATCTCTTCCTCCTCCTCCTCGTCAGCAAACGGAGGCTTGGGGGGCGGCTCCGGTTCATCAGGAGGAGGGGGGAGAGGGGGAGGTGGGGGAGGAAGGCCCGACAGGATGGGGGAGAGGAAAGCCTGCGAGAAATCCTGAGGAGGAAGACCGTAAGAGAACATTATTCATTAGGAATAAGGGTCTGGATAGTGGGCTGCGTTCAAGTTCACGTTTATATTCGGGGATCAGAAGGCAGGGAAGTGTTCCAATTAAGGCAAGGCAAATTTATTTGTATAGCACAATTCAGTACAAAGACAATGCAAAGTGCTTTACATGATTAAAATACAGGAAGATAAAACAGAATCAAAGCAAGTAGGAAAAAAAATAAAAATAAATAAAACAAAATAAAAAATGTAGAAACAAAAAAAAGAATATTAAAAACAGTTGGAAGTTTTTGTTAGATTACATTTATTTATTTGATGATTTATTTTTTTTTTGGAGAAGAGGACTTTGTTTGAGCTAATTTTCCAGTATTTGATTTCTAATTATCTGTAAAGCTGTTGGCATTTGATCAAAAATTTCTCCTTGGGCAGTTGACAATTCCCCAGAAATCTTGCCTTTTATTCTACTACGATAGAACTGCAAAACCTTTCCCATTATCTACAGGTAATTTAACTCTGCACGATATGCAATTTAACACCAATCCTATGGTGCCAACCTAGATAACTGGGGGGGATCCCACTCTAGATTACCGACGTCTCAGTAAAATTAAATGCCTTCTGGTGGCACCTACAACCTTCCTCTAAGGATCTCTATAGCCCCATTTACCCTTTTGAAACCGTGCCGAGATGACCGTTAAGTGTAAATGGCACAAATGAACCAGACTGGGCCAGACACAACCAAACCGTGCTAACATGGTACTAGTTCATCAGTAAGACTCAGACTGCGTCCTCTCCTTAGCTTCAGCCTCCGTAATCATGAAATTTCAGACATTCATAAAAATACTAGCTTCTCTACCGTGCCACACGATTTCCAGTGATGATTCTGCTTAGCTGTGTAGTAAACCTCAAGTTGTTGCCTCCTGTGTCTTTAAGCCCTGATTAGACTACTGTCGTATCCACTTCCCAAAAGCTGATTCTGTCAGGTAAATTCATCAAAGACTGCCTTCTTTGCCTGCAAACATCCTGAATGTTACGGGCGCCGCCATGTTGGTTCACTTGTTTCCCTTGCTTGATGTGTAAATGGTAGTAAGGAACCGACCTCGGCACGGTTAACTGATCCAAGCTCAGCACGGATCGGTTTTCAGAGGGTAGTGTAAATGGGATTTATGCTTAAAAAATCCACTCTGAGCTTTTAAAATCGTACGGAAACGGCCATTCAAAGGTTGCATTTCCGAGTTCTCCCGAGTGGTGCACGACTTTACAGGAGTGAATAAAGTGAATGTGATTGGTCAATTATCAAGGGGGTGGGATTGTTTTGGCTGAAGGTTCGCAAACAAGTTAGTGGCCGGTGTCTCGGAAACATCTTGCTAACCAGTTAGCAACTTAGTGCTAGTAGGTTCCCAATGGGAAATTCCACCAAGTAGCACTTAGAAACGAAACATGCAAGAGGAGAGTTTTGTGTCAAAGATCGTGGATGAGTTTCCTCCGTCATACATTTTTTATTTAGAGGAGGAAAGCGGGGACGAAGATGTTGTGGAAGAGGACGCCAGGGTGGCAGAAGCTTGGTTTGGTGTAGAAGGCTTACAGCCGTACATGTTTGAGCCCTTGCCTCGCAACGCTGCCAGTTCTGTTAGCTCTACGCCTGCTGAAGACACAGACGTCCATCCTAGTGAACACTGGGACGGAACTCAATGGGAAAGGAAGTGATTCTTATTTCTTATTTCAACCGTCGCGTATATTAGCTGTGACATATGAATCAAGATGCTATGTCTGAAAAAATTAGATTGACAGAGGATCATTGATATATGACTGGCCGAATTTAGGTGTACAAGCTGATGTATAACTGGTCCGTATAAGATAACGGAAAAAAAATAACAAAACTGAATAAAGAGTACATTTATATACATGTTTAAGCCAGAATGATTTGACATTTAAATATGACTTCCCTACGACTTTAACTATATTCTAAAGCTGTTCCAAAGTCTCTAAACTGGTGTTTGGACTGATTCCTGCGTCTATAAATTAATCCTCAGGAGTTCTGCTGTCTGAGCAGCAGCCCCTCCCTCACCTGTAAAAACAAGGAGGTGGAGAATATCTGCATCAGATCCCAACAGGAAGCAGCTTTGACTAAAAAAACTGCAGTTTTTTTATTTGAATAATTTATGTGAACTGTCGGTTTTTAATCATAAAATTTAAGGGGAAAAAGGATTTATTGGATTTGGGAGGAAATTTATTCTTTGTCTTTTTGGTTTCTTTTTGGCCTCTAGAGGTCTGGTGATAAAGCAGAGTCATGGACTGGATGGCACGCAGACAAAGAGAGGCAGCCTTACTTTGAAGGCAGGCGTTTTTCTTCAGGGTTGGGAAAAAAAATACATATTTGCCTCTGATGGCCCTGAAAGGAAAAGGCAGGAGCTTTAAGGGTTGGTGTTGAATGAAGATGGTAGTGTGGAGCGTACCATCCCATAGGCGGCCGCCTCAGCCCCGTAGAACCCCAGATGGGGGGGCAAGGACTCATCTGCAGGCAGCAGGGTGTGCTTCGGTGACGGCGCTGATAGAAACAGGAAGCGTCTAGTTACCATCTTGGTTACCCGTTAACAGGAAGTATGGCACTGATCACAGGTATCGGCTCACCTGGGGAGCTGGTCTCACTGTCCGTATCCATGGCAACCTCATCATAGTTGTCGTACTGGTAGAGGTTCCCTGAGGTGTCCAGGCCGGGCTTTCCAGCACACTTCCTGAGGTCCTGGTCTCTGGACTGAAGGCAGAGAGCCGATTGGATGATTGTAGGAGAAGGTCGGACTCACCTGAGATGGCTCCGAGGCCGCCTCCTACCCTGCTGCGGGTCCGCCGTCCCCCCACCAACTTCATGAAGCGGTTGTACTGCTCATCCTGGTTGGACAGGTCCCGGATCCGGCGGATTTCTTCCTCGCGTTTCCGCCGATCCTCGTCTTCCTGCCGCCAGTTCTCCTCCTGTTTCCGCTGCTGCTGCAGCTTCCAGGTTCGGAGCTGCTGCTTCCGGGCCGCCTGCTTGGCCGTGGAGCCTGTGGAGAGGGACCAGCATCATGATGCCATCACATTCCACGATTATTTAAGAACTTTACAACCCGTCCACAGAAGAACCCCGACAGAACCAAGTTTTAAATAAACAGGTTTTGCAGTGATAGAAATGTTTTTAATCATTCAAGAGGCTCCGCCCACTCTTTCCACCCCCAGCCTCACCTGGACTGATCAGCCTCTTGTTGCCGTGAGCTCTCGCTGGGGTCCGGCTCCTGTCAGCCGGGACCCTGGAACCGGGTTTTGGACTCTGCTTGAGGCGGTCCCTGTCAGCCGGTCTGGGCCCGCTCTTGGCTCTGTCTTTCTCCAAAGGTTTGGACCTGCTGCTGTTCTGCTCCGCAGCGGCGGCGGCCGCCGACCGGGTCGTGACTCGCTGTCTGTCCGGAGGAGTGGCTCCAGAACCAGGAGCGGAGTTCTTCTCCTGGGAGGCTTTAACGATGCGGTCTTTGCTCTTCTTCATCACCTGCTGCTCCTGCTGCTGCCACTTCTTACTGGCTGACTGCAGCGCAAGGAGGCGGAGCTGCAGCTCTGACAGCTCCTCCTCCTCCAGCTTCTCCACAGGCTGAGAACACGGAGTTAGAAGCTGTTAACATCCCATTCTTATATATAGAGATTGAAGGAATATCGATTATTTTCAGATCTAACCGATCTCCTAAGCTGCCAAAGATTTTTCCTGATTTTTAAACATAATTCTTTCTCTTCCTCAAATGATAACAAATGTTACACATTTAGTAACAAATCAAAGAAAACATAAATTGCGGTAGGAGATGGAGGAACCAGAAATGAATATGCTTCGTTTGATCTCAAAGGATGTCTAAACACACTAAATCAGCGAACATGCAAGATTCCGCCAATACTGGAAAAATAAAAAACACTAATATTGACCAAAAAATTAAGTCGGTCGCTATATTGGTCCATCTCTGCTTATATTGGACAGATATCGAATCAGCACAGCCCTGATCTCTGGTTGCATGATGCTGGTTCAACCTCGCCTGCTGGGAAATGCCAAACAGGAGGTCTTAACCCGGAGAATAGAGTAAAAAAATGATGACAGACAGGAGCTGCAGGATCGTCATGGCAACCAACGCCAGTTAGTTTTCTGTTTTTCCCATGATGCAGAAAAGCAACACAACTTGTTTTATAAGATAAAAACCAAATTTCTACCACTCAACCTGCTGCTGATTTTTTACTCTGGTTAGAGCCTCTCCTCCTTGGTGGCTCTTTGTTTCATTCTTTGTGTTCTAACTGCTAACACTGAAACCGCTGCTGAAGCCAGAGAAGGCATCAACCCACCCATCCAGCTCTGGATTGAGCTCCTCTGCTGCTTTCAGAGAGCAGCAGATGGATTCTGTTCCTGTAAAGTTCTCCATTCTCTGTTCCAGATGGACTCTCTGGGGAGAACCACCCCCCTGACTGTAAGGAAGCATCTTGACATGGCTAGCAGATCACAGCACCTCACTTAATCGCAGTTATATCAACTCATTCTGAGATCCATTAGGGCTCTCTCAAACCTTGACGATCTAGCCAGTGTATGCCTGACATCCCAGAATCTCCTAATACGCTGGCATACGCTGAACTTTCTAGGTATTTCTTTCAATTTTGGGCGTATACATGGCATATTTCGAAAGAGTCCAGAACTTATGTCCAACGACAGCCTAACTTATGCATAACGAACAGCTGCCTAATGCCCACGAAATGATGCACAAGCATCATTTCATGGGCATTACGGAGCATCAGTTAAAGCTGCTCCCCTCAGGTGCATCGCCGCTCCTGAGGTGGGCCGATTATCGCGTGCAATCCCTTAAAAAAAAGAGAAAAAAAAAAAAAAAAAGAAAGAAGGTTTGCAGTCGCAGCAGATTCAGCGTCATGTCTGCTAGGAGGATTGTTGGTCGTCGTCGTGAACGCAGCAAAGATCCATCACAATCCCCTTCTCTCTCACAATATGATGGGGATGAAGTCTGGAGGAGAACTGATGGTTTCCTCCTGTGAACCGCCTTTATACCAAAATGCTGCCAATGCGCCATTATACTGTAGCTGGAAGTTAGAAACATGTTCAGCGCTCGTCTGGAACACGTCAGATACGTTGATATGTGTTGAAGATTAGTTATTGATAAGTTAAGCAGTAGTTATGCACAAGTTAAGGATGATTTATACTCAGAAACTAGGTGGTCTTTGTGTCGCGGTGAACGCAGAGATGTCCCCGCCCCCTCCGCAGACACTCTGCTGCACCTCTCCCAAACTGAAGGTGACCACAGAGAGTGCGGCAGACAGGAGGCCTCTGATTGGTCAAATCTACATCCGCTCGACACTATGTGTTGAGCCTGCTCAAAATTTCTCAACGTACTTGTATGTCGGCGTGTGCCACCGTGCTTATAACTATACAAAACGTACCAAAACCTATCGAATGTATGTAACGTTTTTGCCAGATTTTTCTTACGTTAGGCATACGCTGGTCTAAATCGTCGAGGTGTGACAGAGGTTTTAATAACAGCTGGAACCTCACAAGGTTCTGTGTAAAACATGCAAACGGAACCAGGGACCGAGAGAGAACAGAAGCAGTTGACCCGCAGGGTATCAGAGTTCTCCCTACAGCTGCTGAACTGATTACTAAAACCTGAGACGTAGCATCAGAGCGTCACCTTGTCAGTCGATTCCTCGCTGGAGGCAGACGATTCGCTGCGACAAAAGCTGACATCCTGAGCATTTTGTTTCTCCTCCTGATCGGCCTCCTCACCACAGGAAGCGCTCAGCTTCTCCTCCACAGTTGCAGCAACATTTCCTTCAAGTTCTGTGGCCGCCGAGCTTCCTGGTTCTGCACCTGATGAGACACAGAGGCACTGAGGTGTAACGGGCATCCGTTTCTGCTCTGTTGAAAAGTAGATGTGAATCGGAGAAGGAACCAGCTGTTTAAAAGATTGACTGAAGCATCAGAAATGTGACCAAATACATATCAGGTCCCCAGCTGATTGGAGGGGCTTTCACTGATGATGCTGCATGATGTAACCAAAGGTAATAAACCAGGTGGTTCAGTTAAACATGCAGGAAGCTGGATTCCTGTAACCAACAGTGAAGAAGAGCAGCATCTTCTGGTCTCCTCATCATCACACTCACCATCTGCCCCCCCTCCTGCATCCTGCCCTTCCAACTTGCACCGCACCTCATCCAGGTCAGCAGGCGTGGGAAGTTTATGTCGAAGCGGTTTGATGTTGAACGCCAGGAAAGTTTTATTTTCACCCTTCTCCAGCTGTTCAGCACCTGGCGGATCCAAAGGCAGTTCTGGTGCTGGTTCTGGTGTCAGTCTGGCCTCCACAGGAGGAGCAGCAGCAGGGGCGGCGTCAGTCTCTGGGACAGGTGAAGCTGCGGGCTCCAGCGCCATGGTCTCCGCCTTACGGATGCAGTCCAGCTCCAGCTGGATCTGCTTGTACTTGGACAGAAGATCCTCAAAGCTCTCGTCCATACTGGGACTGGCTCTGTTCACGTTAGAACCCACTTTCCTGACCCGGACCCTCGGCGGCTGCTTCTCTGAGGTTTCTCAATAAGGAAAGCGAATCATTAAAGAATTCAGGAAATGAAAGGGTGAGGAGAACCTTTAGAAAAAAAGAAAGGATTTTGTGGAAGTTATTGTTGATGAAGAGACGACATACGTAGCTAACAGAGAATCAGGAGAGTTGGTCCACAAACTTCACATTTACTGAAAAAACAAACCCTCACATGTCAGCTGATTTATCAAATAGTCAGAATTTTGAGTCTTTACCAGTGTTGCACCGATGCGATTTTTTGGCCCCGATATGATTGGCCGATACTGATACCATCTGTTTAAAATTGATGAGTGTGTGTGTGTATATGAAGAACTACATACTACTTGGATGTAAAATATTTGCCATCATGGCTTTATCAAGCTGCTGCCTACCTTTGTGAAGCAGGAACAAGTCTAATACAAAGTGAATCCAGTAGAACTTTGTATTGCCTAACTGGAATGGGTGACAAGACTTGAATAAACTTTTGGCTCTCAAAATGGTATCTGTGCGCTATTTGTTGGTACTCACAGACACTGATACCACAATTTCAGTGAAGGATCGGGGCACTGCCCGATACTGGTATCGGTATTGGTGCAACACTAGTCTTTAGTATAAAATCAAAGCAACAAAAGCTGTGAATAATTTGGACCCCGCCTCCACAGCGGCTGTTTTCTGATCAGACTGTTTAAAAACATCTAATTATTAAATAAACTGCAGAAAAAACATCTCATCACCTTTAAGTAATAAAAATCTAAACTGAAATTCATACTAGTGTTCCAGATACCAGTATCGGATGGGGCCCCGATCTAGCAATAAAAAGTTCTACTGGTTTCACTTTGTTTTAGTCTTTTTCCTGCTTCACAAAGGTAGGCAGCAGCTTGAAAAAGCCATGATGGCAATTATTTTACATCCAAGTAGTATGCAGTTCTTCATATATTCACACACATCAGTTTGAAACAGATGGTATCGGCTGATACTGCACAGCCAGGTATCGGTATCAGGACCAAAAAAATGGAATCGGTGCAACATTATCCACAGTGGCTGATCCCTGATCAGTCTGTTTAAAAACATCTAATCATTAAATAAACTGCAGTAAAAGAAAACATATCATCAACTTCAAGTCATAAAAATCTACATGAGTTTCGTTTCTTTCTAAACATAAACTGAAGTCATCTCTAAACGGAGACAGTAAAATCTGTCCCCTGATCTCCATCCTGATCCACTATCAGCTGCTCCTGTTGTCACTCCGGTTCTGATCCTAATGTTTATAAACCAGGATCCAGTTTAGCTAATGGTTCGCTCCGGCTGCTCTCTATAACCCATTCATCCGGACCGGTTCTGTTCTTGTCGGGGATTGTCCTGCCTGTCAGAGAGCATGGACTCAGGTCCAGAAAGGATACGCTTCCTGGACGGAGATCCGTGGAGCTCTATGGGTCCAGGTCTTCCAGGCCCAGCCCTGATGTTCCCTCCTGGTCCTCCTCCTCGGTTCCAGGAACCCCGTCCTCCGTTTGGCATCACCCGGTGCCGGAACCTCCCCAGGGCCCCGTGGCTCCGCTCCCAGAAATTGGACCGGTTGTTCGTCTCTCCATGCATACCGAGTCCGGGTGGCGGCGGCAGGGGCAGAGGCGGCATCCCGGGAGGCGGAGGGGCAGGAGGCCGGTCTGGCTGCCTAAGGTTGGGGGGGAACGGACCGTGGAGGTGGGGTACGGGGTTGTAGGGCATCATGTGTCTGAAATCCTGTGGTGGGGGACCCAGTAGAGGTCGCATGTTGTGCGGTGATTGGTGCGGTTTCCTCGGCCGTGGCCTGGGGCCGCCACGGGGCCTACGCCCCTCCCCCCGCCGCGGAGGAGCTCTCTCCTCGGTTTCATCATCACAGATCTCTCCGTCTTCTAGCTCCCCGTCCTCTGCCGCTGGTCGCCCGGTTGTGTTTGAGTTCATGTCGGAGTAATCGGGGCTGCGGATCAACTGACGGCCGCGGAGGAGCTAGCTTCTCTAGCTGGTTGTCCGTTTTCTCTGCTGACTACTCCGGTTCTTCTCAGGTCCCTGCTAGCAAATCCAAACAATCGCGATACTACCAAGGCTGCGCGAGACTTCAGCTTTCTCTTCTTCGTGGTGTTAATTGGCGATTCTCCATTACCGTATCGGTACATTACCGCCACCAACTGACTTCAAAAGAGGAAAGAAAAACAACAACAACAACAACAACAACAAAAAAAATAAAAAATAAAATAAACGATAAGCTTTCAAATAAACCAGTTTGTTTCAGATAATGATTAAGAGGTTCAAAAATTGGAAAATTCAGCATTAGGACGGATTAACTTTCAAAATGACTATTATTGCTCATGATTGTGAACAAAAACAAATTGACATCATGTCACACTCAATACAAACATATAAACTTTAGAGAAAGTAAAAAAACAATAGATAGATAAAACAGTTTATGCTATATAACTGTTTATGCAGATTGTTTAAAAATGCAGTTTCGCTTCCCATCCAGGAGGCTTTTTCCTTTCAAAAAATGTCAGCGTGTCCACTTTTTTTTGTGTCCATTTTTTTTTTTGCTGTTAGTCACTCCAAGATCAACTGTGATACATAAAATAAAACCTTTATATGCTGTTGAAGATTCTCAGTCATCCAGGTCATAATCATTCCAAAAAAGTAAAAAAAAAAAAAAAAGCAAAAAACAATCCACTGGACTTTGTTTCCAAGTTTGAGGACATTTTTCTTTCCGACCAGAAAGCTTTTTCAATTCAAAATGGCAGAAATAGTGTTGAGTTCGAGGCTTTGTAGAGTGGACCAAAAACACAGCCTTGTTTTGACTTAGAAAACATGCAAATTGGACTGGACAAACAAGTCGCCCCCTAGGAAAGAGCAGTCGTTAGGGTTCTTTGGTAGCATGCAATACCCCTTACCTGTCTATGCCTCTGTAAGGGGTCGTTAGAAGGAATTGTTGGCCTGGCTGAACAAGCGAGATGTTCTATTCCCTCGTACGGGGGTGGGGGTTGCGAATATACAGGAAGGAATCGATTCTATCACTGCAATTCTAAGCTTAAACAAGGCTTTTTTTTGGTCCACTCTATGAAGCCTCAAACGTGCTATTTCTGACATTTTTAATTGAAAAAACTTCCTGGATGGGAAGGAAAACGTCTTGAAACTTGGAAACAAAGTCCAGTGGATTGTTTTTTAAGTTTCTTGGAATGAATATGACCTGGATGACTGAGAATCTTTAACAGCATATAAAGGTTTTATTTTATGTATCACAGTTATTCTTTGAGTGACTAACAGCAAAAAAGGTTTGACATATATTTATATATATATATATATATATATATATATATATATATATATATATATATATATATATATATATATACAGGTGCTGGTCATAAAATTAGAATATCATGAAAAAGTAGATTGATTTCAGTAATTCCATTTAAAAAGTGAAACTTGTATATTATATTCATACATTACATACAAACTCATATATTTCAGATGTTTATTTTGTTTAATTTTGATGATTACAAATGACAACAAATGAAAATCTCAAATTCATCATATCAGAAAATTAGAATATTGTGAAAAGGTTCAAAATTGATGGCCCCTGGTGCCACACTCTAATCAGCTAATTAACTCAAACCACCTGCAAAAGCCTTTAAATGGTCTTTCAGTCTAGTTCTATAGGCTACACAATCATGGGGAAGACTGCTGACTTGACAGTTGTCCAAAAGACGACCATCGACACCTTGCACAAGGAGGGCAAGACACAAAAGGTCATCGCTAAAGAGGCTGGCTGTTCACAGAGCTCAGTGTCCAAGCACATTAATAGAGAGGCGAAGGGAAGGAAAAGATGTGGTCGAAAAAAGTGTACAAGCAAGAGAGATAACCGCACCCTGGAGAGGATTGTGAAACAAAACCCATTCAAAAATGTGGGGGAGATTCACAAAGAGTGGACTGCAGCTGGAGTGAGTGCTTCAAGAACCACCACACACAGACGTATGAAAGACATGGGTTTCTGCTGTCGCATTCCTTGTGTCAAGCCACTCTTGAACCACAGACAGCGTCAGAAGCGTCTTGCCTGTGCTAAAGAGAAACAGGACTGGACTGCTGGTGAGTGGTCCAAAGTCATGTTCTCTGATGAAAGTAAATTTTGCATTTCCTTTGGAAATCAAGGTCCCAGAGTCAGGAGGAAAAGAAGAGAGGCACTTCATCCACGTTGCTTGAAGTCCAGTGTAAAGTTTCCACAGTCAGTGATGGTTTGGGGTGCCATGTCATCTGCTGGTGTTGGTCCATTGTGTTTTCTGAGGTCCAGGGTCAACGCAGCCACATACCAGGAAGTTTTAGAGCACTTCATGCTTCCTGCAGCTGACCAACTTTTTGGAGATGCAGATTTCATTTTCCAACAGGACTTGGCACCTGCACACAGTGCCAAAGCTACCAGTACCTGGTTGAAGGACCATGGTATCCCTGTTCTTAATTGGCCAGCAAACTCTCCTGACCTTAACCCCATAGAAAATCTATGGGGTATTGTGAAGAAGAAGATGCAATACACCAGACCCAACAATTCAGAAGAGCTAAAAGCCACTATTAGAGCAACCTGGGCTATCATAACACCTGAGCAGTGCCACAGACTGATCGACTCCATGCCACGCCGCATTGCTGCAGTAATACAGGCCAAAGGAGGCCCAACTAAATACTGAGTGCTGTACATGCTCATACTTTTCATGTTCATACTTTTCAGTTGGCCAACATTTCTATAAATCCTTTGTTTTTATTGGTCTTCAGTAATATTCTAATTTTCTGATATGATGAATTTGAGATTTTCATTTGTTGTCATTTGTAATCATCAAAATTAAACAAAATAAACATCTGAAATATATGAGTTTGTATGTAATGTATGAATATAATATACAAGTTTCACTTTTTAAATGGAATTACTGAAATCAATCTACTTTTTCATGATATTCTAATTTTATGACCAGCACCTGTATATATAAACTGATATAGCATCCAACTTAAGCCCTGTGTCTTTTAGGCTTTTTGATGTTTCCTCCTTCTTTCTCCGAACAGGTGTTCATCCAAGCAATGACAGAATTGTAAAGTGCCTTGAGATTACATGAGTTATGAGTTGGTGCTATAATGAATAAACTGAATTGAATAATCACAGAAGAGGCACAAAAAATGTCTCAGATTGTAACCAGGCAGGTATATTTTTATTAGAAGTCACAAGAGATATGTGATAAATTTGTTTTTACAGCAGACTTAATATTAAGGTTCTCTGAAGTTCAATATTTATTTCAGAAAAACATCAAACAATAACACTTCATACCCCTTTGTTTACATAAGCTACCAATTACTAAAGAAAAGTTGACTTACTCTATTCTAACCTGAAGAACAATATTAAATAACATATTCAGGAAATTCAGTTCACACACAGATTTCTTTTCAAGGTTTCTGCTGCTGAGTAATTAGTTATTACTGTGTAATGCACCCTTGCCGCCTTCCTATTTCAGCTCTTGCCAGTAAAGGTCCGACCTCAGCTATGAGGGCAGTAGCTTCCTCCTCATCAAGATCAGCCACTGCATCAACAACCCGAATGTAGGTGTTATCTGTCTCCCCCTGGCGGCGCTCATCCTCGGCCCTCTGATCAGGGTTTGTTCCTCTCATTTCGGCATTTATTGCTCGTTCTGCGAGCTGAAACATGGAATTACTATAGTAGCCTTTGCTGTTTTTAATTTCTTGAAATCTGGTTATTAGACCGTTAACATTATTATTCAAAACGTAGTAACCTGCTCCACAATCTTGAATGATGTTAAGCAGAACTTGCTCTCTCCTGATGTTTTCTATGTTCCCATGAGTGAACAAGACCATAGTGTGACTGGCTGCTCCACCTCCAGACAGAGTCTGGATGATTCTCACAATGTGTTCCTCTGGTGGTCTGCACTGATCTGGGTTGATCACCATCAGGAACACGTGAGGACCAGGAGCACAGAGGGAGACACATCTGACCAACTCTCTCTTCATTTCACGAGGTGTTAATCTGTTGTGAAACAGACCTGGAGTATCAATTATTGCCAATTCATCTCCAGTATCTAGGACACGTGTTCCTTTCACGCAATGGAAAGTTTCTACTCCACATCTAAAAAAATCTTCGCCTAAGATCCGGTTTCCCACTGAGCTCTTGCCACTTCGAGTCATACCAACAAGCAATACAGTGATTTTCTCTTCTTCTGGAGCTGTTAAAAAAAGAAAGGTCTGTTAAAATGTATTGTTTAAACCAACTTATTTAAAAAACAGACACTTTAGTGATCTGATAACTGCAGCTGATCCAGGACGCTGCTGCCTGCGTCCTCACTAGAACTAAGAAAGTTGAGAACATCAGCCCAGTTCTAAAGTCCTTCCTCTGGCTCCCTGCATCTCATAGAATAGACTTTAAAATCCTTCTGTTATTCTAGAAATCACTGAATGGCTTCAGTCTAAAATACATTACAGACTGATTGACAGTGAATCAACAGCCAGACCATCCAGCTGAACTGGAGCAGATCTAATCTGCAGAACCAGAACCAGCAATCTTTTAAAAATTAATATTATTTTCCAGTCTTTTCCATGTATATTGCAGTTTCTGACATCATTCTGTAAAGTGGCTGTTTTTTTTCTCTATTTTCTCAATTATTTCAACTAAATTTATATTATTAATCACTGCATAGTTTTTTTTATGTTTGCAATCTGTTTCTGCTGAGCTTTAGAACTTTTATTTTTTTCACGCATTACTCTTCTGTGCAAGTTTTTAGATCCTCTATTTACTATTTCTTATTACCCTGTCACATCCACACTTTACTTCTACGATACAATAAAAGCTTGTCTTATAATATTTTTTAAAAATTTGAAATTTGGAAACCTTGGATTAGTTTAAAGTCAAGGTTAAGATATATTTTTTAGAGTTTACTTTAATCTATTTCAACTGTTAAGCGAAATGTAGTTTAGATTTCAAGCTCAATTTTTCTTTACCCGCCTTTTTATGCCACTGCATCGAACTTTTCTGTTTTTCTGTTTTTTTTCCAAGTAAACTTTGCAATGTTTCATTACGGAAATGTGCTACATTATATAACCTGCCTTGTCTTTCTAATAGACTATTTTAATTTCAAATAAAATGCTATGAATTAGTTGTCTGATAAACTCATTAGTATGTTTATTCCACATGATTAGAAAACATCCAAATTGTTTAATCAGTGTACTCTAGGTTTATGTGCTGTATCGTTATCTCCTATAACATAGATTTAGGAAAACTAGTCAAATACAACTTTTAAATTTAGATAAAATGTGTTGAAATTGCTTAATATACTATAAATTTAAGCATTTAAGATCATATTTTTTAGTTTTTAAAAATGCAGCCACAAATTATAACCATCTAAACTTAACATATGTGATCTCTACAGGTTCTTTAGCTGTTTAGTGTCTGATAGTTTTCATCCATTCTGTCAGGCTTTGTGTTTCCCAGCCACCTGAGTTGCTGTGTTAATGATGAGCACTCATCTCCACTTCAACATTATAACCATGTGTTATTTTCTTTCCATCGGCTTTGTTATCAGATGCTTTCATCATTAAACAGAGACATGAATGCAGCATTATGTTGAATTGCACCAACTGCAAAATGCTGATTGCACGCATCTGATTCTCTAATCTTAACCTTTGGAAGAAAGCGTCTTTTATTTCTTATAATTAAAAAAGGTGGAAAAAAAACATAAAAGATCCACTAAGGAACATTTAGTATTACAAGCAAAAGTAAAATCCCACTTACACAGCAGAAAATACTATTTTAAAAACTGATTAAACTATTATTCAAAATATTTTTAACTCACCTAAAAGTCTCTGCATCCTTTCTGGGCTGCTGTCTGGTCCTGAGTTCCTGCCTGAACCTTAAGTAGAGGAAGTAAATTTTTACATCAATGTCCGTATAAACAAAGATACTTAATCCATTTATGAAGTTTAGATGCATTCCAAAACAAAAGTTAAGATGCCTAAAATGCTTAACAATGTTAAAACAGATTATCACTATTTTCGAAAACTGAAATAAATTGGTTAATATACACAACTAATTATAGATATCAAAAATAAAATTTCTTATAGTAAGAAATGAATCGTAATCCATAAAAATATAATCTCACATAATGAAATTGATTTAAAGCAGACTAATTAAAATATACAACACATACTTGTTTAAGGAATATTTAGAAATTCATAGGTAAGTAAAATCTTAGATATATTGCATTATATTGCATATATATTTTATTTATTTACATAAATTCGAAATTAGATAAATTTGAGCTCACCTTTTGATTTCTGGGCTCTTTTTCTGCTTTGGGCCTGTTCCTTGTTTGTGGCTGAGCCTATAAGGGTTTAAGCAGAAATAGAGGAAACATAAATGACTGTAGGATATTATTCTTTTTCATCGGTGTCCCTGAAATGAGCTCAATATTTGTTAAATTATCTTATTATATCATAAAGATGCAGTTTGGTAATAAATGCCTTCAAAATTAAAGCAGAAAAGTAACCTAATTGTGAAAATTGGACAATAAGAAATTATTCATTGCAACAAAATCAACAAGATCAGCATCATATATAAACTCACCTTTTCTTTTGGGCATATTCCTGGCAGCAGGAGGAGGTGCTCTGATTGTTAAGGTGTTGGTGATGACCAGCTTGACTCCTATCTCTGTTCTTATATAAAACACTGATCCCAGTCCCCTCCCATCATGAACCCATAGATTTAACCCTTATATTATGTTGAAAAAAATGACATTCATTATGTTGCGGGTCATTTTGACCCGCACTGTGTAAAATGCATGCAAAATAGCCAAGAAAACAGGTTAAACCAATAAATTATTTATTTTAGATCACTTAAACATTTAGTCAAGTCACAAACAATACAGTTTTAATTCACACACTTCATTTAGGTTTAAAATGTTCCCTCTTCACTATTTTTTTTTTAACTTTACCTATAAAATTCATTAGTTACTAATATTTTGAACATTTAACAATTTCAAAGTTCTCCACATGATGTGAAGAATGTAAGTGCTTTCTGCAGATGGAATTCATACATTTCACAAGTTGTTTTACTGTCCTCTCGGGAGGGACAGAGCTGGGATCTTTTGCTCTTCTCTTTACCAGTCTCCACTTCATGTTGGTTGGGTAGCGGGCAGCCTTGCCCTGGCAGCTGTATGTTGCTGTGACTTTGTCCAGATTGTGAACTCCTCCTCTGGTTGAGTTATAATCAAGGATCATTTTTGCCTTCCATTCCTCTTTTGTGCTCAGAGATATATCAGCTTGCATTGTACTCCTAACCCTAATCCTAACCCTAAGAACCTTCTGTTCCCAAGATGGTCAGCTTTCATTTCTGAAGTTCTTCTCCAAGGAGGTAGTGCATAAAGAGGTCGTCACAAGTGATGTTATGACTTACAGCCCTTCATTCATCTCCAGCACCACACACATCCCCTGATTCTTCTAAGCTTTTCCTCCATGTAGCTTTCCAGTATATACTTGCATATTCCATGCATAGCTGGATTTTGCTTCTGAGCAATGCTGACTGAATCTCCTCAATTCATGTGATGGCAAATATGGTAGGACAAGGAGTTTTTATCAAATTAGCTGATGACGGTCTGCATCAACTCTGGTGTGGTAATGTTGAACATTTTATATTACAATCTTTAGATTTCCATGTCACTCTTGTGGAAGATGAGTGCCTCATTCCTGGCTTTTCATCTGTTGGGGGGACAATGAAAGATCCTCTGTCTCAGAAACCTCTTCCTCTACATCATTGTCCCAGTTCAAAATTTGTGATAAAGACTACTCAGCTGTTCTCCTTCAGGAGCTCATTTTTTGGTGAGTTTTTTCATATAGATGACGTGAGAGCAGTGACAAGAACTAGTGCAAGAAAGTTTCCTCCCTTACCACACCTGGGTCTGGCTCTCAGAGGCAAATGAAAAGAGTGAAGTACATCAAAAAAGCATTTTTATTTACCTGAGTGGCTACTCACCCACATTAAAGTGTCCGGGTCAAAACGACCCACAACATCATATTTGTATACATACTCTGCAAAGACACTCCACTACACATCAGAGTGACCAGATTTTACATACATGTTCATGACCCCAGATGAGAAAAAGTCACCAAATTTCATGAAGAAAAAAAAAAGATAACTTTGATCAACACAAAAAGTGAAATGGGTCAAATTGACCCTTAACATAATATAAGGGTTAAGACAAACTGTCTGGAGATCCAGCAACAAATACTGAAAGCTTTATATTTTTAAATACCTAAAAAAAATATCCCAGACAAATTAAAGCCCCTTGCAGATGAACAGTGAACCTACATCCCTATTGAAAGGTGCAGAAGTCTGACAGAACATTTGCTGAATGTTACGGAAAAACACCCGATTTCAGAAATTATTGCCTCAAAATGTTGCTCAACAACATTCTAGTTCAGGAGCTCCATCAGGCTTGTTTATTTGTTTCATTTATTAACATAAAATATGCATATATTTATTCAAATTCAATGTCATGATTTCCACTTTTTATAATTTTTATTTATAACTACTTTTGTCAATGTTAATTTCTTTTACTGCCATCTATTTTTTTTTGTCTCAAATGGAAGAGTATGTGAACCTTCAAGAACAACTGTCTGCATGACCTATGTTATAAAACCTTGTTAGGGAGGCACACATGATTCTCACAGTAGTGAGAACAGCAGAGAAGATCATCGGGGCTCCTCTTCCCTCCATTAAAGACGTTTCATCCCAGTGGTGCATGTCCAGAGCCCATAACATCATCAGTGACCCCTCACACCCCCACCATGGACTGTTCTCCCTGCTGCCCTCTGATAAGATGCTTCGCAGCATCCGATGCAGGTCCAGCAGATTCCGAAACACCTTCTTCCCAACCGCCACCAGACAGCTAAACTGTTAAAAAAAACTCTAAATCATGTCACAGACTCTACATCAAGCTGACCATATGAATGTGTTTTTTCTCCCACAATGTTTACATTTGATCACTACTGCACTTTAAGAAATGGAAATGTCATGAGCTGTGCAAAATGAAATTTCGTTTTATATACACTCTGTGTATGCAAAATGACAATAAAAGTTGTCTAAGTCCAAGGTTTAGGGTTTATGGAACAGGACAGTTAGACAACGACAGCAATTTCTCTACCTTTTCTGAAAACACAATCTCTTTATAGAACCCTATTTTAACTCTGATGGCAATAGGTATAAAGTAGGTAAAGTGATGTAGAGGTCGAGAAGCTCAAAGATTCATGTTCTTTGCTCCGATCACTGAGGGTACTGCTGTATAATATTGATACAAAGATAAAATGGTTCCTGGGCACCTTCAGGTAGTTCCTTGGACTACCTATGATAACCTGGCTCAGATCAGGGTTCCCATTTCTAAGGGATCCTCAGCCCTAAAAAGGAGAATATTAGATCTTAGAGACGATCATCCAATGAGTCGTTATATAACTAGCAAAAGTTTTTAACAGTCTTAAAAAGTTTAATTATTTTAGAAGTCTGTCGAAATGTTTTATGTTTTGCTTTTTTGGAGTCATGCTGCTGCAGTTCCCTGCATTTCTACTCTGGATGACCTCATTTTCATAGATATGGATGCAGGGATGAAACAGCATCAGTTCATCTGCTCACGATGCAGGATATTTAAATTATATTTACATAAAATGAAAACAAAAGAACAGTAACCCCCATTGAATAAATACAGTTGAAACTTATAGAAGAAAAGTGTGAGGATTTAACACAAAGAGGATAATTCAGAAACCTGACATCTGACTGAGGAGCCAGCAGGAAATATCTTATCTTTAACATTTCTCATATTTTCCATATTATCTTGTTTTGACTCAAACTATCCTAAACTAGCCAAAATACACACACGGATGTGATGATATTTAATATATTTACATTTTTTTAGAACAGCCATATGTGAGCTTTGTCTTGAAAGTATATGTGCAAAGTTTTTCTTACTGATCTGGAACCTGATGAAGAAATGTTCTCCAAGCTTTCTGAAGGACCAATAGACTTTCTTTGAATAACCTCAGCATCACTTATTTCCTAAAAGCTTATTCAGTGTTAAATGTTTATCTCCCTATCAAAGCAATTAGACAAGATTTTTCTAGGAGTATCAGTGATGCTCTATGATAAACACTGTCTGCCGTATTAACAAATACAGAAGTAAAATTACTGTTCCTAGGAGAAAAAAAGGATTAGAAAGTGTCTGCAAAAACGAATTACACTTTATAGAGTCTACACAAGACTAAAAACTTTAGAAAATATAAATATTACAGATAAATAAATATTACAGATAAAAAAATCAAATAAATAAGAATTTGAAGGTTGTGTAAATGAAAAAAATTCTAAAATATTATTTGATTAAAGAATAAGGCATAAATGATAATCATTGTTATTAGTAGTGTGTCTAAAATTATAATTTTCATTGTATTTCTGTCATTGTTATATATATCTATAAAAGCCATTTCTACTAAGACTCCAAAGATTATATGTTGATATATATTATATAAATATATACAAATGTTAGAATATGTAGCTAGTATTTAATGGAGATAAGCAATAATAATGATTTCAAGGTAATCATATAGCTGTAAAATGAAAAGAGCAATTATATGATCAACATAGGAACATCATACCTTTAAATATAAGAAGAAACTAAGACTACGAAGAAACTAAAAGAAAAAAATATGTATAACAAATATGTATATATATATATATATATATATATATATTTTTTTTTTTTTTTATGTACTTTTTTCTTTTTTTTTTTCTTTCAGTTTATTCTTCCTGTACAACACTGCAGTCAGGTTTACAGATACAATAAGGCCAGACCTAAACCAACAAGTCATTGTAAGTGTTCCTATAATATGTCTGATGTTTAGTTAACTGAACGCAGCAGCTGCAGACAAACAGGAAGTTGGCCTGTTGTCTTCTGTATGAATGAATAACAGAAGCTCTATAAGTTTGTGATGAGAGGAAACTAAAGAAGTGAAGCAGAGCAGAGCAGCAGCTTCTAGTGCAGACAGAAACAGAACAGAACCAGAACAGCAGGGATGAAGTGGTGAAAACCTTCTAGTATTACTTTGATAGAGACCTGACAGCAGACTGGGAACAAGGAGCAGGTGGTGAACAGGGGAAATAAAGTCAGACCTGTCATTACCTACAGGTGTTTTTGTTGTTAGGTTTGTTTGCATTCTAATAAGTTCTGTATTTTACACTGTTGTTAATAAAGTCTCGCCATTTTGTTTTTTTTCACAATGTTATTGGGGCCTTGCTATATGAGTTTCTTTTTTATGTTTTTTTGTTGTTGTTGTTGTTATATTCTCTATGCATTGTTGTTTATATCTTATGTTAGTGTTTGGTTTTGTGCTTTCCTTTTAGTTTGTAGACCTATTGTATTTAGTTATGCCATTTGCTTTGACTGGTTTTATTTAGCTCAGCTTCTTTGCATTACTCTGGTTGTTTTCTGTCATCCTCAAATTCTCCCCATTGTTTAAACTCCTTAATTCCCATTTACCACTGTTGGTTTTTTCCATTCTGCTGACCACTGTTCCAATTCCTGGATTATGCCAAGAACTTTGAGTTTTACATTATTTTAAGATTAATTTATTTGAGCCTTCACAATACTCCATGGAGGTTCTAAATGTAATTTGGTCCTTCTCTTACAATATGTACTTTGTGAAAAATATTATTCATCTTAAGTTTTATGGAGAGCAAGAAAAAAAAAGAGAGATTATATCAGTTAATCATAGTCAGATCGAAGACAAAAAGAAAACAAACAAAAACAAAACAAAACATTACAACCTCCCTGATTCCATAATCAAATCTAAATAGAAAGTCATCTATATAAAAAGTATTTTCTTTTCAAATTACATCAAAATAGACCAGGGGATCTCACATTTTAGTGGACAGGTCTGGTGTTCTTCACCATTTAGATGTGTCTCTTTTTCCATACAATTGAATCAAATGGCATAATAACTTCCTTAGTAGCAGTGGAAGACTTGATTGAAATGCTTACAAGATAGTAAGGACACTTGAGCCATGGCAGAACTGTCTCCACGGCCACCACAATAAGTGCAATCCAAATAGCAATCAGCCATGTCCCCCTAATGTGCTTCAGGAGTGTGAAGACAGGGGCCTTTTATTAGGAGAGCTCCGATTACTGTATAAGTCACAGGTGTCAAACTGGTTCCAGAAACGGCCGTGTGGCTGCAGGTCTTCTTTTCAACCAAGCAATTGCACACCAGACTCCAGTCATCTCATCAAGTCATCATGTTCAGATTGGACTCACTTGATGAGATGACTGGAGTCTGGTGTGCCATTGCTTGGTTGAAAAGAAGACCTGCAGCCACACGGCCCTTTCTGGAACCAGTTTGACACCCTTGGTATAAGTGGAGCAGCAGTTTGGTCCATATTGCCGGCATTAAGCAGTACCTCTTGATTCACCTTTTTCTGATTCTCGATCAGAAAAAGGTGGCTTGTTTCCTTCGGTCTGGAGGATTTCCTCCTTCGAGTGGCAGAATTAAAATATCTTGTAGGTCTGTTCGTGATTGAGGGGAGAATGAGTTGGAGTTCATAGGTCAGTGCAGCTGTCGCTATAATATGGATGCTATACTGGTATGTTGTGGTCAAGAGCTAGCTGAAATCTTGCACACGGATGAACAATTGTAGAGAAATAATTTGCTATTGACAGTTTAGCATTATAGTATTGAGAAAAAAGAAAAAACACAGGCACATGTGATTGTCTGAGAGGTATAGCCGTTTCTACGTCCTCCCCTATGTTATGAAATCTGGATCATGACCAAAAGAACAAGATCTTAGATACAAGCAGCTGAAATTAGTTTTCTCTGCAGGGTTGCTGAGCACTTCCTTAGAGATAGGTTAAAGAGCTCGCTCAACTGGAGAAGCAAAGAGTAGAGCCACTTCTACACATTTAAAGGACAGTTAAGGTTGCTTGGAAATAATTTTTTTGATACCCCCTGGATGCCTCGCTTAGGAGGTGTTTCAGAAATGTTCACCTGGGAGGAAGCCCATTGGACAAAGCAGTTGGAGGTGTCTGTGGAGAGGGAAGTCTGAGAGTAGAGGGACTGCTCCCCCTGCAACCCAGTCTTCGACAAGCTGTAGACATGAGTATGCCTAGTTTGGATAACATCAATTAATATCGTTTTGTGTAAAGAGCTACTGTCAACAAAGCCTTGAAAAATACACTGGTACCTGGCACTGTTTTTTTTGTGGTTCCTGCTTGACTTTTCTGCTTCGTCATCTGCTCCTTTTCCAGCTCCTCCATCTTCTTATCCCGTCCCTCCTCATCTTTCTCCTACTAACCTCAGGATGATGACCTTTTCATTTATTAGTAATCATAACTAGTGTTGCAGGGATACCGATACCAGTATTGGGCGGGACCCCGAGCCAGCACAAAATGGTGGTATTGGTGAGTACATACAAATAGGGCACCAATACCATTTTGAGAGCCAAACGTTTATTCAACTATTGTCCCCCATTCCAGGTAGGCAATAAAAAGTTCTACTGGATTCCCTTTGTATTAGACTTTATCCTGCCTCACAAAGGTAGGCAGCAGCTTGACAAAGCCATGATGGCAATTATTTTACACCCAAGTAGTATGCAGTTCTTCATATATACATACACATCAATTTCAAACAGATGGTATCAGTATGGGCCAATACTGCACAGCCAGGTATCTGCATTGGGTCAAAAAATGGCATTGACGCAAAACTAATAATAACAGCACTAAATATTTAAACATTTTCACACTTTTTAGTGTTAGAACAGAAATACACTATAAAAAAGAACATAAGAAAAGCCAACAGTTTTAATATGCAATAAAGAAATATTTTTTTTTCTGGTCAGCCAGTATAAAAGGATTTTAACTTCAGTAAAGTAGATGATGACAATTTATGTCAAGCCAGGGAATAATGTGGGCAGTGCTTGCCAACATGATTTAACTATGCTTCTCGGTTCCTTGTTTCTACTGGCCCAGCTGACTTTAGTCACATTGTCTTTGGCCTTTTGCTCAGGAAATTTAGATTCCTATTCATTTCCAATTCCATATACTGGTTTATGAGTACTGTTTTTCTATTCACTTACTTAAATATGTTTTTTTACAGTCTGTTTCACCCTCAAGACCACAAAGTGTCTGAGTGAGAGGAGTTGTTTGGGACAAGAGATCTTATTCCCATAAAAAGCCAGGTTCTTTCTCAAGGTTTATTCATAAAATATTGCTGTTTAACCAAAGTGTATGTAATTTGTTTTGACTCTGACAACTTTCACAGCTTTTCCTCTATTGTAAGTAAGAGAGACAAACTCTGTCTAGATCAGAACAGGGCAGATCATCATACTGTCAGGGCTGTTATGATTGACTTGTTCTCTTTTTACTTTGCAAAGTAAAATAAAGTGCCGACTGATGGAAATTCATCGATCTCAATTTATTTACCTGGACTGTACATTAAAAACTTTTGTCACAAGACAGCCTCTTCCAAATAATTTCTCACGCCTGTTGCTCAAAATGTGTCTGTTGCTTGTTACATTTTTCCATGCCACCTGTCCTCTCTTAGCTTTCCATCATTGGCTTCCTGGTAAATCCAGAATAGATTTTAAAATCATCCTTCTGACGCATAAAACCCTTAATACCAAAGCTCCATCTTATATCAGAGATTTTAACGGCCCTTGTGTTCCTACAGAGCACTTTACTCTTAATATTAAGGTTTACTAGTGGTTCCTAGAATTTCTAAAAGTAGAATGTGAGGCAGATCTTTTAGTTATCAGGCTCCTCTCCTGTGGAACCAACTTCCAGTTTTGGTCCGTGAGGCAGACACCCTGTCTACTTTTAAGGCTAGGCTTAAAACGTTCCTGTTTGATAAAGCTTATAGTTAGAGTGGCTCAGGTTATCCTGAGCTATCTCTATAGTTATCCTCCAAATGGCATAGACTGCTGGATGACATAGAGACCATTTTTCATCATCATGCTTAGTTATTTTTAGGGCCAAGGGAAGGTCATTCCACAGCTTAGTGGCTGCAACAGAAAAAGCACGGTCGCCTCTGAGCTTGCGTTTTGCCATTGGCACCCTCAGAAATAACTGGTCAGCTGATCTAAGGGAGAGAGAGGGTGTGTAGAGATAAAGCAGCACAGACAGGTAGGGTGGATAAAGAATATTAAGAGCTTTAAAAGCAAATAAAAAGATTTAAAAATTAATATTTAAATGTACTGACAGTCAATGTAATGAGGGGAAAATGTGATAAGGTGACCAGATTTCTGAACTCCAATCCCGGGACATTTTCCAGCTTGTAGATAAAAATAAATAAATTTCATGAAAATGAAAACATGAAACGGGGACAATGATGCTTTCATTAAATTTTTACATATTTATTAATGTTTAAACAACAAAAAGTGAACAGGTGTAAAATCCAGCAATGCCCCTCTTCTATTTCCTAAGATAAATAAAATGAATCATTCGATAGTGTTTATTAGTGCCATCTGGTCATTCAGTCTTCTCTGTCCTCTTACCTTGTGAGCAACATAACATTGTGCTCAGGGACAGGCCAGTTTGCATCAATACTGTCTGTGGGAATTTCCCTTTTTTTCCATTCCAAAAAAGTAAAATGAAACTTTTTTATATATATAAATTTATTATTTTTTTTTTCCATAATTACAACTATAAAATGAAATGGCTTCCAGTTATTTATACTGTATCTTGGACAGCTGGGGTGCATTGGGTAGCCTTCAGCCTGTATTAAAATCTGTGTCAATATCAAAAAAGTTTAGTTAGATTGTTATATTCAGATTAAATTGCAACCATTAAGACATGTCTATAAGTCTGGATCTTTCTCATAAGCAGCTTGAAGCAGCCACACCAAAAATCAATCTCTTTAATGGGGCCCCACATTCCTGGTGGCCTCAATGAGCTGACTTCAGCCTGGTCTCCTTCTTACTTTTCTAAGTATATATTTCTTCTCTTAAACAGTTTTTTTCCATCAGTGTTCCTATTTTTCTCCTATTTTGTCAATTTTTTCCAGCAGTCTTCAGACGGCACAGTGCTTCCCCCACGCCTGCCTTACCGGCCCCCAGCGCCCCTCCTCCGGCTGAGGACAGGCGGCTCATGGCTCTCTGCTGAGGTCTGGTCCAGTCAGCGGCCCCGCAGTCGACATTTCATACCCCCCTCTATTGGGCCAGTGAACCAGTGGGCTGGTCTGTATGTAAATTTTAGGGCGTGACAAAAGTAAAGGCCAGAAGCAAATAAGGCAACATCCCAGAGTTTACGTCAACTGCTTTGTTTGAATTTGCCCGTTTTATGGTGGAAGTTTAGAATTGTGAGATATGTAGAGAAAGGAAGTGTTAATGGGGTTTGAACTCCTCTGTACATCCATTTCACCCACTTAACTATCGTTATTCCTCTATGACAACAGAAACTCGGTTTTGCATTCTATGACCCCTTAAAGAAAGAAAAACCAAGCTTAAACAGAGAGGAGTGGACTTTCAAAAACCTACAATGCAGAAATTGAGTTAATCCTTTCCCACTATTGTCGCAGCCCCTGTACAGGAAAGCGTAGGTCCTCGACTATTAAGCCAGGCCAACAATCCCCTTTAACGACCCCCTTTCAGACACTTAGACAGGTATGGGGTATTGCAGGCTAACAAAAGAAGCTAAACTACCCCCATTCTAATGGGGTGGACCTCTTCATCCATTTCAATTTGCATGTTTTCAAAACAAAAACAAGGTTTTGTTGGGCTACTGTATAAAACCTCGAATTCAACACTATTCCTGACATTTTGATTTGAAAAAGCTTCCTGGATGGGAAGCGAAATGTCTTCAAACTTGGAAACAAAGTCCAGTTGATTGGTTAATTTTTTTTGGAATACTACAGTGACAGAAACAGTGGTTGAGGAAGCTCTCTTTGTGAACCAGAAAAGTTCCCTTGTTTTCAGGTTTAGACAACTTAGAGTTTTCTCTAAACCTGCTTCATGAACCCTGAACGGTTTTGTCTTTATTTGTATCCGCAGTTTATTTTAAACTGATATGTCATCCAACTTAACCTTTGCTTTTTTTTTTTTAGGCTTTTTGATATTTCCTCCTTCTTTCTTTGAGCAGATTTTAATCCAAGCAATGACAGAATAATCAAAGAAGAGACACAATAAATATTCTCAGATTTTAACCATGCAGGTATGTTTTTATTAAATGTAACAAGATCTACATGATAAATGCCTTATTACAGCAGACTACAATTTAATTCTGAAATCCAATATTTCTTTCAGAAAAACATCAAACAATACCACTTCATAACCCTTTTACATAAATTACTAATTACTAAAGAAAGTTGCCCTACTCTATTCTAACCTGAAGAACAATATGAAATAACGTATTCAGTAAATTAAGTTCACACACAGATTTCTTTTCAAAGTTTCCGCTGCTGAGTAATTAGTTATTACTGTGTAATGCACCCTTGCCGCCTTCCTATTTCAGTTCTTGCCAGTAAAGGTCCGACCTCAGCTATGAGGGCAGTAGCTTCCTCCTCATCAAGATCAGCCACTGCATCAACAACCCGAATGTAGGTGTTATCTGTCTCTGCCTGGGCCCGGGTTCTTCCTCTCATTTCGGCATTTATTGCTCGTTCTGCGAGCTGAAACATGGAATTACTATAGTAGCCTCTGTTGTTTTTAATTTCTTGAAATCTGGTTATTAGACCGTTAACATTATTATTCAAAACGTAGTAACCTGCTCCACAATCTTGAATGATGTTAAGCAGAACTTGCTCTCTCCTGATGTTTTCTATGTTCCCATGAGTGAACAAGACCATAGTGTGACTGGCTGCTCCACCTCCAGACAGAGTCTGGATGATCCTCACAATGTGTTCCTCTGGTGGTCTGCACTGATCTGGGTTGATCACCATCAGGAACACGTGAGGACCAGGAGCACAGAGGGAGACACATCTGACCAACTCTCTCTTCATTTCACGAGGTGTTAATCTGTTGTGAAACAGACCTGGAGTATCAATTATTGCCAATTCATCTGCAGTACGTAGGACACGAGTTCCTTTCACACAATGGAAAGTTTCTATTCCAGGTACAAAAAAAATCCCTCCTAAGATCCTGTTTCCTTGCCACTTCGAGTCATACCAACAAGCAATAATGTGATTTTCTCTTCTTCCGGAGTTGTTAAAAAAAGAAAGGTCTGTTAAAATGTATAGTTTAAACCAACTTATTTGAAAAACAGACACTTTAGTGATCTGATAACTGCAGCTGATCCAGGACGCTGCTGCCTGCGTCCTCACTAGAACTAAGAAAGTTGAGAACATCAGCCCAGTTCTAAAGTCCTTCCTCTGGCTCCCTGCATCTCATAGAATAGACTTTAAAATCCTTCTGTTATCCTGGAAATCTCTGAATGGCTCAGTCTTAAATACATTACAGACTGATTGACAGTGAATCAACAGCCAGACCATCCAGCTGAACTGGAGCAGATCTAATCTGCAGAACCAGACCAGGTTAGACCAGGACTCATCTCAACTTCGCTTTTGTTCTGACTTAAGAAAGTTGAACAGCATTTCTTGCTTTGATTCTTACCCCATGCCACGCATTGATGAGCTACTGGAAAGATTGGGGAAGGCCAAATACATCACAACCTTAGACTTATGTAAAGGTTACTGGCAAGTCCCTTTAGATCCATCCTGTAAAGAATACACATCCTTTCAGATTCCAGGGATGGGTTTATTCCATTATACTGTTTTACCCTTTGGTCTTCATGGGGCACCAGCTACCTTTCAAACGTTGATGGACATTATCCTTAATGACTGTTCAAAGTTTGCTGCTGCCTACCTGGATGATGTTGTGATATACAGTGAGACGTGGGAGGATCACCTACAACACCTTAAGGTTGTGATGGCAAAGATCCAGAAGGCTGGTCTCGCTTTGAATGTGAACAAGTGTGCATGGGCGCAAGAAGAAGTTAAATATCTGGGTTACCTTGTTGGCCATGGACAAATAAAGCCACAACTTGAAAAAGTAAAGCCATTCAAACAATTCCCAGACCCAAAACAAAGAAGCAAGTGAGATCATTTTTGGGCTTAGTTGGGTTGTATAGGAGATTTATACCCCATTTCTCAACTTTAGCAGCACCTTTGACCGAGTTAACAAAAAAATCTACTTCTAAAATCATGTGGAAGGAGGACTGTGAACATTCATTCCAATCTTTGAAGAAACTGATCTGTCAAGCTCCTGTTTTGCAGAGTCCTAACTTTTCCAAGCCATTTATTGTTCAAGTGGATGATTCAAATGTTGGTCTTGGAGCAGTGCTAGCTCAGGGAGAAGCTGGTGAAGAAAAACCTGTTCTTCTCTTAACTAAAAAGCTGTTTGACCGGGTGAAAAAGTACTCCACAGTAGAAAAGGAAGGACTTGCAATAAAGTGGACTCTGGACTCTTTAAAATATTATCTCCTAGGAAGGGAGTTTACTTTGCAAACCGATCATAGACCTCTGAAGTGGATGCACTCCCAGCAGCATCAGAATGCACGAATATTTCGTTGGTGCCTTGACCTTCAGCCATACCAGTTCACCATACAGCATTGTCCAGGTAAGAACAATCTTATTGCTGACTACCTTTCTCGTTTGCCTGAGTTTTGTGAACCAGAAGGGGGAGGAAGTGAGTAAATGTTAAGAAGCAATAAGATTTTCTCTAATGTTCAGGTTTTAGAATGTGTGTATATATGATCCTTTTGTTTTTTGAATTGTTTGTTACCTTTGTGGGTGTTTCCTTTTTAGAAACCATCTTGGAACCTTGCTAAGGAGGAGGCCCGCCTCAAACCCAGCTGTCTTATAGAGGGAGCCGTGATGGCTAAATTTTGATTGGCTGAGGGCAAATTGAGAAGGCGGGGATAACAGTATATAGGTGGACTGATGGCTGTAGTAAGGGTCTGATCGGAAAGCTGCCATTTTGTTCTAAGTATAACCATGCTCGGATGGAAGAGACTTAATAAATGACCTTTTGTTTTTGCTCCAACCAACTTTGCTGGATTTTTCCTTCCACACCACACCTCTCAGCGCAACAATGTTGTTTCCTGCTGAGCTCTTCCCAACTCTCTCCTGACCCACCAGCACAACTCTGAGGTCAGCCTTTGGCTCCGATTCTGAAAACAACAAAAGGACATCAGCAGAGGACAGAGCTTCAGACACTATGGGACAATCTGGGAAGATTTAAGGATAATTCACAAAAAGGTACAAACAGAGACTGTTATTTAAAAGCTGTGCATTTATTGATGAACTATAAAGTGACTACAAAGTCAATAATAATAATAATACATTTTATTTAACAATAAACAGCGTCTTTCTGGACACTCAAGGTCACTTTACAGAAAATAAAAATGAAAATACAAAAATACAAATACAGGAACATAAAAACTGTTATGGATAGGGACAAGAGCAGTGTATTTACAAATAAGAGAGCTGGAACAGATTAGTTTTAAGTCTGGCTTTGAATAAGGGGAGAGAGACAATACTGTAGAGGTCAGGAGGAAGTGAGTTCCAGAGCTGGGGAGCAGAGCGGCTGAAGACTCTGCTCCCAGGGGCTGGGGGTACACAGAGGTGGATGGAGGAGGAGGATCTAAGGGAGATGGCAATGTGGAGGAGGTCTGACAGATATGGAGGAGCGAAGTTATGGATGGCTTTGAAAGTATATAGAAGGATTTTAAATTGAATACTGAATTGAACTGGGAGCCAATGGAGTTGGTAAAGGACAGGGGAAATATAATGAAAAGAGCGGGTTCTTGTGATGACACGAGCAGCTGAGTTCTGAAGAAGTTCTGGGCCGCATCTTCAAGGCTAATTTCTGAATGTTCGTGTGGATTAGAAATACTTTGATTGTGCAAGCACAACAAGAGGGAGCAGGGTGTGGGGAGGAGGTTGCTTGTGAAACCTGTGTGTGTATGTTCAAAGCGATGCCCACAAGGCGACTGGTTGTTAGTGAGCGC
Source organism: Cyprinodon diabolis (assembly GCA_030533445.1). NCBI lineage: Eukaryota > Metazoa > Chordata > Actinopteri > Cyprinodontiformes > Cyprinodontidae > Cyprinodon > Cyprinodon diabolis. Next base: position 8,793,396 of record CM060063.1, on the reverse strand, counting down.
GCTGATTGGTTTAGTCCGAAAATAAGTGTCAGTTTACTCTCTGGCAGTCACCTAGTTACTACTCAAAGCTATGCATCCTGTGAAATGGCAGAAGCTGAATCCTCAAGTAAAAAAGTATATGGCTCATTTTACAGCAGAACATACTGAAGTATGTCCATGTCCAAGGTGAAGAATGATGACACTGTGGCGAGGTGCACTGTATGCTGAAGTCCCATGAAAAACAGAAAGCATAACAGATATTCTTGGCTGCAAGATTGAAAATATTGAAACGTATAAAAGACCAATGCCATTCTGTTAGCACCCCCCTCCTTAGACATCTTATGCAAAACATTACCTATTGTCATTCATGTGCAAAACACAAAAATATGAAAAGGATTAAAATTAAAACCTAAGCAAAAATTTTAAATATATTAAGAATGTAAAAGCTTCAAAAACCTGTCCCTTGAGTAGGCAAAACCTCTCCAACAGATAGAGGAAACTTCCTACTCGACCCTTCCCGAGGAAGGCATCATTATCCCTGTAACATATTACACAGTAGTAACATTATGAATATCTTCGCATTATCTTGGTGGAGTTGAACATAAGTAACAGCTGAAAACGTGATTAGAGTGGATCCTATCATTCTCTGAATCATTGACTGGAGACATGGTATTAAGCAACAAATAAAAAGGAAAAATATAAGTACAATCCTACAAATGCTAAAGCTATCTTCATTAGCACCTGCCATCATGATCCCATGGTGAACCAACTTGTCCATGGTGCTGGACTTGCACCGGAGGTGTGAACAGTCTGTTTTGTTCAAACCTTCAGCAACGCACTTGGAATGCTGCCACCACATCTTGGCACTGTAGGGATGACTTGGTGTGGATCCATCAAAAACCATTCTGGTTTTCCTTTGCTTCAGGCTGTCAATTTGAGTCGATAAGAGCACCAGTCCAATGGTCACCATCAAGCAGCAGAGCCACTTTAGTTTTCCCATCTTCACCAGTCCCTCCAGGAAGCACCCACTAACCAGGACTCTAAGGGACTGCGTTAGGTTGGTTTCTTCACCAGCGTTGAGACGAAAAGCTCTAAATTGCTTAACCCCTTTGTAGCTGGGCTTCACCACAGATCCCTACCTTAGTCGTGGGGTTACTGTGAAGGTAACTGGGCTTCCTGTTGGGGAAAGTCTTTAATAAGCTTACAATGACTCTGGTGGATCCAAATGTCTCTCTCCTTGATCTCTTCACAGTGGTGGGGTTTGCTAGTTGCACAATGTAGGGTCCTTCACACCTTGGAGCTGCCCAATTTCCGCCTTGATGATTTCAATCAGCCCTCGGTCTCCAGGCTTCAGGCCTTCCTGTGGGGAAACAAAAGGAGCACTGGGCAGATTACATGTTCTTCGCAACATGTGAGACATGCACTGCAAAAATTTTTAAAGTAGTTATTTAATCCTGCAGTTGGATTAAATATTTGTTGTACTATACTCATCAATATCCCTCCTCTGGAGACATGATAAACTCATGGCTCAAAACAGCTGCTGCTTTCAGTCAGAATCAGAATCAGAAATACTTTAATAATCCCAGAGGGAAATGACTTTTGTACATGCTCAAGTTACAGTTTTTTATATATATATATATATATATATATATATATATATATATATATATATATATATACACACACATCAAACTACACAATATAATAAAGATAAAAAATAAGAATATAGGGGAGCTACTGCTTCCACGGGTCCCCTTTAACCCTTAAGAGTAGGACACTACAGGTATGAGCCTATCACCATGAGACTGTAACAACACAAAAGTCATATAACTTGCTTTACCGTCAACTATTTGGATGCACGGTTTTTTATAATTTTGTAGAGCTAAGACAGTTGCTGACAAAAGTTCTACTTTTAGCTGCGTGAATTGCTGTTCTATTTCCCTGACATAGCTCTAGTGTGTCATAAAAAAATGTAAGAAAAGCTAAGTTTTTTTTTCATAATGTGGAATCTAAGCCCTGCAGTAATTGCACAATTCTAAAAAGACATTATTGTAGCTTTTTACCTTCTTCTGAAATAACATGGCCCAAACAACAGACTTATTTCTGCACCCGCTAAAATTTTTATAACTGGTTTTATACTTTCCTTTGCTTCAAATTATGGCAGATATTGTTTTATCCTTGCCCTGTATTGCAATTTAGGAACTATTTTAACTGGATCTACAGTTGTCAACAGTCCTACATCAATTTTTCCTGTAGACCACAAAGCATTTGGAATATTTTTGAAATGATTTTCATCAGATTGTGGTAGCAAACGATGTTGAGTTATTTTAACACATACTAAATCTTGAACCTTGTCATGGTGGTTTTCAGGGATCTAACCCACATGCAGAACACTCAGAGGCAGGGAAAAAGTTCACAAAGTTTATTGAACAGTTCACAATAAAGTCAAATGGTTCAGGGATAAATCGGGTCGGGGTCTGGTCACGACTGGTTTACTGCAGAGAGGGACAGGTTGGTTAGCATTCATCCAGTGAACTTGCAGGTTGTGTGTTTGCAGGTCTATACCTGATCAGAGTTTGAGCAGAGCGGTAGAAGGGGGGAACCGGGAGGGTCCAGAGGCTGAAGGCAGGCAGAGGACTTGGCAAAGGCAGGGCAGAGCAGTTAGGTTTACAGAGCAGGTTCAGAGTTTCTCTCTCAGCTCCTACTGAGAGCGGGCAGGCAGGTTTCAAACTGAGTTGGTTCACCAGAGTTCTACTGAGAACAGACAGCTTGGTTTCTCGCTTGAGAAATCCTTCCAGGTTTTCAGGTTTCCAGGCAGGTTCTTCCTGAGAAGCACCATTACATGTATTATTCATACTGCCTTCATTCCCCCAAGCGTGGCGAAAATTGCAATGCCTAATTTTCCATCCTAGGATGTTTGATTATTTGCTGATTTTACAAAAATTAGCCTTTTAGATGGTTTTAGCATTTACATTGTCTTTAACACAAGTATTAGAGGCTCCTGAATCACATATAAGTCTAACTGCCTGTCCATTAATTGCTAGAACTAGTCATGTTTTTTCTTTTAATGCATTTAATATCCCCCATGCTCCATACACATTTACAATTTTAACCCCTTGATAACGGAAAATTTTTATCTTTCTTCTATTATATATTAATATTCATATTTACTCACTATAAAAGTTTTCACTCATTCTGTTCCTCTCTCAAGGCCACACATTTCTCTCCAGGCTGGTGTTTGTAGACCAGACATAGCTTCTTCCCATAACAAATCAGGTTCTTTCTCAAGGTTTATTCATAACATGTTACTGTTAACCAAAGTGTGTGTAATTTGTTATAACTCTGACTGCTTTCCATTGTTGTAAGTAGGGGGGGACGAACCCTGCCCAGATCAGAACAGAGCAGAATGCTATGCCATGAGGGCTTCATGATGACTGTTCTCTCTTTGCAAAGATGATTAATAAATGTGCCGACTGAGTGAAATCCATTGATCTCCGTTTATTTAACTAGGATGAATAGTTGAATACTTTTTTCCCACGACACTCCTCTTCCCTCCATTAAAGTCATTTCCTCCCAGCGCTTCCTGTCCCGAACCCGTAACATCATCAATGACCCCTCACACCCCCACCATGGTCTGCTCTGCCTGTTTCCCTCTGGAAAGAGACTTTGTAGCATCTCATGCTGGTCCAGCAGATTCCAGAACAGTTTCTTCCCCTCTGCCATTGAACTGCTGAATGTTATGTAAAATGGGTTATTAAAAAACGTAGCATTAGATGAATCCTTAAATGCTCTCTTAGACTCAAAATGAGCAGAGACCTACACATTCATCCCTTTATACTTTGAACCTTAAGTTGACATATGGCATTTAGTGTGAAAAAAAATAAGAGCATCTTTTCATAACCCTGGCCAGGCCATTTTTAAACAACCTTTGAATTGAACTTAACTGGGTTCTTCTTCCCCAAAAAAGGTTTAATTTTAACTGTTCATCATAAGACAATGCTGGAACATATATAAAAATGTATGTCCCTGAATTCATTTCTTAAGTGTGACAGAAAAACCCTGCTGACGACTACAATTTATTCATTTTCTTTTTAAATTGATGCTATTGTTAACAGTGTTACATCATCATTGTTTATTGTATCAGACTATGTAGTTCTCCTTAAAAAGAGGTATGATTATTTATAGAAAGCTGACTCCCGGATTTAAATCAGAGCTGTATACCATGCTAGCAATTTGAAGAGAAGTGGCAATCTGCACATCTAGAGAAATCCTACTTAATCGTAAAAATTGTTTATTATTTTATTATAAAGACCATTCACAAAGCTTGAGGTATTTTTGAATATTAAAAGAGGAGTAGAGCAAAATCCAGTTTCTTCTACTTAATTTATACACAGTCATAGCGCTGTTTAGCCATCCATCCTCCAGCTTTGACCAGTAATGACTTCATGTGATTCTTAATAAATAGGAATGATTCTAATAAAATAAAATCATTTGCATCCTTCCAAATATAACTAATTCATTAATGTGAGGCAGCATAGAGATAACCATAGAAGGATGAACTATGTTTGGACTGGTTTTATCAAACTTATTTTAACTAAACCTTCAATTTATATATGTTAGATTTGGTCCCAACGGAATTATCCTAATTCCTTTGATGTCCTACCCAGTATTATATATGATTAATCTATCCTAAGGAGTGAAGGTGGCTCACGAGGTGGAGAGTTGCTGGCGTGAGCCCGTGCTCTGTCTTTGTTCTCCAGCACCCATTCGGTTTAGACATATGGCAGGTCCCACCAAGTCTGGTTCCTATGGAAGCTTATTGCATTCACCAAAGAAAAATAAATCAGACAGTTTATGTCATAATTACGAGATAAGATCTCGTAATTATGACATAATATGTCATATTTAGGAGATCAGGAAGGACAGTCATTGATGAGCTACGCTGCATGAAACATGAACAATGAGTGGATGGTCAGATTTAATATGCTTTTATTTCCTTTTAGGTATGCGACACCTGGAAATACCGATTTTCCTCAATGCAGATGGAATTAGTTTTAGTTTGTCAGCATTGTGCAGTTACCTTACAGTAAGTCCATAGAATTGTTTAGGCAAAAAAAGCCCACTCTACTCTGACTTGCTGGAAATCACTCTGTTCCTGCAGGAGCAGTTAAACTAGCATGGGATGCTTTATGGATATAAATGAATGCATCTGAAATAGATTCCAGCTGGTTTGGTGGTGTCCCAAAGAACTGTCCACCAGTACATTCTCTAAATCCTTGATCCAGTGGCGGCCGGCCCATAGGGGGTGCTGGCGCACCGCCCTCCCTGATAAGAAGAGGGAAGCGTAAAATATATTTTTAGAAATTAACTCATAAATGTCAGTTTTACTCTCTAGAGTGTGTACCTATAAGCAAAACAAATTATATAAACTACATTTCCCTACCTACTGTCATTCATTTGTGGATTTCCACAGACAGACTCCTACCGTCTCTGTCTTGGGGCTGTGATCAGACAGCCCCACATTTGCAGAGAATCTGCCAATCCTGTATTATTGCTAGGTGAATTTAATAATTTAATGGCCAATCAGCGTCTCAAAAATTTATGGTCTTGGGGCTCTGAAAATACTGCACTTTAACAGGCTTCTGCACCCAAGCGCATGTGCACACAATCGGTCCCCGCCAGGTGACGTCAATTGTTTACCTCGGGCGCGGTATATCGTGGGAAAACCACCATATTAGGTGGAAAGTCGAGATAACTCACACGCGGCTGTTCTTTCGGCACAATTATTTACCAGAAATGACACGATCGTGTTGTGTGAGAGGCTGCCAGTCCCGGTGTCGTGCCAAGGTAGTTATCCCTGCGAAAATTTGTATCCCCTCGTCGGGAGCACGCACGGAGTAGGAAGAACAAACCGAGTTAACTCCGCTTCAATTCCAACGTGCAGAACTTGAAATTTGAAAGGTTTTACATGTATGAAAGTTGAGCTTTACTGTTTTATTCTTTACTTCACATGTTATAGCAGAATATCGCCAGTGATATTGATCTAAAACTAATAATAAAACACAAACGTTTGTTTGAAAGCTGGTCGCTGACAGCAGTGTCTACTCCTTCCTCTGAAAGCAAACTGATCCTTGTTCTTTTCCACACGTTCCTTAAAAAAATCTTTCATTGTTTTACAGTGTCCAAATGTTCTCATCCCATTGAAAACTGTTGTAAACCATATACTTGTAATAAAAATGAAATAGAAAATGGAGTGCACATGTAATCATTAAAGACTATATGCAGAAGGAAAATAATTTTTTCCTGGTTGAAATTTAGTACTTAAATCTATATTTGTGTGTATAGTAACGTACAATTTATCTATGTTGTACTATCCTTAATAAACAGTTTGTCTTCTAACATCAGCTGTTTTATTTCATCCCATATTGTCAGAACTAGCAATATGGGATGAAATAAAACCTGCTGTAATCTGTTCCCCCTGTCTAAATCAGGCAAAAAAGGCCCCAGCTTTTTCATTTTTGGCTTATAAACATCTTTTATGATGACAACTAACCCCTGAAACTTTGGAGTTGATTGATCTTTATTTCTTAAAGTTATAAGGGGGGAACAAATTATAGCAGGCCACCTGCTATAATCTGTTCCCCCTGTCTAAATCAGGCAAAAAAGGCCCCAGCATTTTCATTTTTGGCTTATAAGCATCTTTTACGATGACAACTAACCCCTGAAACTTTGGAGTTGATTGACCTTTATTTCTTAAAGTTACAAGGGGGAAACAAATTATAGCAGGCCACCTGCTAAAATCTGCTCCCCCTGCCTAAATCAGGCAAAAAAGGAGCCATTTGTGAACTGTCCGTGTGCTTCCAGTGACTTATATGCTTTGAATTCCTCAAACACTAGGTAGTTTGTTATGTCCACTGATGAGGTCGGAGGCAGTGAAGTGACGCCGGAGCTCCAGTCTTTGCTGCGGAGATCATAAGGATCTATGCCGTTAATATCCGACAGTTTCGACAAGTAACGGTCCCTGGCCTCGTTATTAAGTTTTTGCCGGTACGGTAATTTCGCATTCTGCTTACTTTTTTCCATATAGTCAGAGAAAAAAACTCAATCCTTTAGTCCTTCGTTTAGCTATGCTGGGGTTGTTTACACTACGCCTTCTCCACCTAAAATGGCGTCTTAGCAACAAATGTCACGTGACTGGCGGAGACCGATTAGAGGGACGATGGTGATTGTAGCGAGCGAGATGCAGCTTCCACCAAATTCGGTGAGATGCTTATTTATCTACCCATTTGCCAGAAGAACATCCTTGTTGTAGGATATGAAAATTTCCTGTCATGGTTATTGTGACTGCGACGAATCCACCTCGTCACTTAAAACAACCTCTAACTTTGCGTGCCACACACATTCCTGTTATACTGTGTTTGTGAGGACCAATACACTCGCGCTGAGCCCAGTAGCTCCATTAACTTAAAACACACAAGCTGTTCCTGGTTACCTGCTGGCGTATTGAGGGTGCACACTTAATATTTCAGTGGGGTTAGCCGTGTGTGGGTGCGTGTGTGTGTGTGTGTGTGTTTATGCTATGGGGACTTGTCATCTTCAGTCTGGTGGCATCTTTGCTGGGTTCAAACCCAGTTTGGTGTATTTGAATAAGTCAATGAATCTGTGTAAATGAATTAAGTTGTAAAAATTATTTGTTTTTGTACATCAATTGTTTGTGGAGGTAATATATGGACAAAACTGATTAATGAGAAGAAATCAGAAATAAGAGAGCCTGAGGGTAGGGGCTTAAACTATTTAATGAGGGCTGTGGGAAGAAGAGCGGCCATTTCTGTTTTCTGTTTCTTTGTTACATTGCTGGTAACTGGAGGGAGGCTGAGGCCCAGAGGATCTTGTATATGTTTAGTTTCTTTTGCACCCTGTTTTGAGTTTTTGAGCACAATAAATCACCAACACCGGTAACCCGACTGAGCCTGGATTCTTGGAGGCCAAAGAACCCCGTCACAGTGACCCAAATCATCACTGTTACTGTTATTATATAGTAAATTAAATCATTACTGTTAAATTGTATTTCATTTCCAATTGTTTATTTGAATTCTTATTCTGGATTAGTTGGAGACATACACTAGGCTATATCAGCCCCACCAAAAATATTTTTCACCAGCCGTCCCTGCCTTGATCCTCAAGGAGTACAATTGAGGCTTCAGCACCGTTTAAAATGACCAGGTCCCAACTTCATGCGGCATGACGATTCATATGAGAAACTAAAACCATACTTAATCTGTATTAATGGAGCTGTTGATAGATTTCAGCGTATGGTCATATGACTGCATGCTTACTCCACAAGTAATAATCCCAGGGTTATAGCTGGGTACTTTATTGATGAAGACAAAAATAGGAGCAGAACTCCAACACGTATCAGGTCAGACCTTAGTACGGAAAACTGTTCAGAGGAACAGATGCAGATATTTTTAAGAAGTAATCATGAAATGGAGTTTTCTGAGAGATGCTACATTACTGGCTAAAGTAATCATGACCAAATATATAGATAAGATCTCTTAATTATGAGACATTTTCTAATGATTACGAAATCTCATAATTACGAGATCAGTATCTCTTAATTATGAGATGAGCCGTCTGAATTTTTTTTCTTTTGTAAATGCAATACGCTTCCGTAGGTTCCTCTGGTTAAAGGGGAGTTTATATTCTTACTATTACTGCTACATACATGTTTGGTATGAGGGATTGATGCAAAGTCAATTGCTCAATACAAGTAGCTGTCCACTGCCACTACACAAATTCTGTTACTCAATTACTTCATTTAATTTGCTGCGTTTCTTGAAAATGAAAATAAAAAAATGCTTATTTATTTTTATTAAATTGTCTCTGTAAAGTGTCTTGGGATCACACGTGTTTAAAATAGGTGCTACTTATATAAAATCATATGAATGGTATTGTAATACCTGAAGAGAACCCACTTATGAGGGGGGGAGAATTTTCTATGCACAAAAATTTCAGGCTGGGACCTATAAACGTATTAACTTAGTCATGATTAAAAGGCCCTTAAAGAAGCTAAATGTTAACCACGACAAAATGAAAAAAAGTTTGGGCATTTAATTAAATTAAATTCAGTTTATTTATATAACGCCAACTCACAACACATGTCATCTCAAGGCACTTTACCATCACCATCTCATATACAGTCAAATTGATTCAAAGTATTCTATATAAGGAAAACCAGTTAATGGCATCAACTCATTGACTCAAAGGCAATTCCTCACACTAAGCATGCTTGTAGCGACAGTGGAGAGGAAAGCCTCCCTTTTAACCGGAGGAAACCTCCAGCAGAACCAGACTCAGTGTGAGCGGCCATCTGTTGAGGGCGACTGGTGTTTAAGGAGACAGAAGCAGAGATACAAAAGGCAGCTGTGAAAGGCGGCCCCATCCAGGAACCACACAGCCAGGCAGACGAGCTCTGAGCCAGCTCCCATGTTAGAGGATGAAGAGAGCACATCCAGCCAGTCACAGTCAGAGAAACAGGCCTACACTGAAAAACAGGCCAATCTCCAACATCCATAAACAAAAGTGTTGATGGCAGCAGCACAGCTGATATTTCTCTCCTGGATGGTGTCACAGCCAAAAAGGAACTGACGAGGCAAAGCTACTATGAGAAAAAGCAGAGAGAGCTCAACGTTAGAGATTGAACTAACAAATTCTGCAGAGTGGGAGAATAGAGATAGAATGAAGCAGAATGATGAAATGGGGGTCCCTATGTCCTTCAGCAGTCTAAGCCTATAGCAGCATAACTATAGAGATAGCTCAGGATAACCTGAGCCACACTAACTATAAGCTTTATCTAAATGTAAATTAAGCCTTGTCTACTTTTAAGCCTAGCCTTAAAAGTAGATAAGGTGTCTGCCTCACAGACCAATACTAGTAGTAAATTTTCTGGGGGAGGACCCCAGACCCCCGCGACAATGAAGTTTCTCTAGGACCCACGCATCCCTTATTTCCATTTCCGAGAGATGGCAACCCTACTTAAACGAATAGTACCTTTGGCTGTTATTACAGAACTTAGTTTTATTTGGTAAGATGCTTGTCAGTGTGGCACATCTTTATATGGAAATATTTGCCCACTTTTCTGTTTTAACACCAAAACAAATTGACAGATTGTGAGAGCATCTCCTCGGAACAACCCTCTTCAGATCACCACACAGATCTTTGGTGGGATTCGGGTCTGGACTCTGGCTGGGCCATTCCAAGGCTTCAGTCTTATTCCAGTGAAGCTGTTCTTTTGTAGATTTAAATGTGTGCTTTGGGTTATTGTTGTAGCTCGGTAAAGGCGTGCATGAAATTGTTTTATAACATTTAAAGGATTCGATTTAAGTAAAACTAAACTTGTAAAGGGTTTTTATTTAAAACAAAGTTTTGTATTATTTAGCTGAAAGTAAATATTTTTGTTTTTTGTAGTTTGAGAATAACTTTTGGAATTCTTATGAATTAGTAGATTAGACAATATTATCACCTGCTATTGTTTGTCCTAATGTTATGCTTTGATTGTTTTTGATACAGAGGAATTCTGTACGCTGCTTTATTGATATTTTCTTACATATACATCTTCCAAAGATGTGAAGTAAAGCTGCAGGGTTTCTCCACCAGAGGGCAGTTGATGTGAAGCTTCAACCATGAGCTGAAAAAACTTCCAGTGATGAATCAAAGCATGTGGAACAGAATGTTTCTGACTGGATGCAGACACCAGGGACAGGGAATGAGACAATCACCTCTCAAAATATATTAAAATGGGCCTCGCATGCTGTTTCTCTTGCGTTCCTGTCATTATTGTGTGCAGTCTGTCCATTCTTATTTTATCATCTAGTCATCTAGTTTTTTCTTAATCTTCATTGAAATAAATCATCATTA